>VZSJ01002606.1:152064-281618 GCA_013398405.1 Pheucticus melanocephalus | reverse complement strand
AAAAAAAAAAAACAAGCCAAACTTATACATATGTACAAGTGCATGGTGCTGGAATTATTGTTGGGCACGAAAGGTGAATATCTATAAATATATTTACAGGTAGGATTTAATAAACTAAGGTGTCTGGTGCAGATTTGGCATAGTGATGTTTCAGATATGAAGAACAGCCAGTCACAGAGATTTAGAACTAGACCAAATAATGAAGAAAAATGGGGACAAAAAAATAAAAAAAAGACCATGAAAGAAGGAGAATGGATACATGGGAGAGAATTGCATGAATTTGCAATTTAACATCACAATTAATGAGAAGTAGAGACCAATGTGGAAATATTTGAGAATCTATTGAAGGAAAGCAGCAAATATAATTTTAAATGCAAACTTGCAGCACAAAAAGCAAAAGAGGACAAATAACTTGTAAGGTTGGAAAGCGAAGAGATCAAGCACCAGGCTTAAACAAACAGAAGAGGATACTTTTCCCTCAAAGCACATAACTAAATTCAGAATCTTGTTGCCACAGGTTACTGTGGAAGCTAAGATGACAAATGTTTTGAAATGGGACTGGACAAGCAGGTGGAATATAACTAATGCTGTAGTTAGGAAAGGTGCAGCGGGACTTCTGGTCTTACACATTGTAGGAGATCTAATGAGGTTGGAACTCAGTCTTTCAGTTGCTTTTATTTGCAAAATATTGCTTGCCGAAGAAAAAAAATACAAAACTGAGAGGCTGAAAACAAAGGAATATGTCATGCCACTTTTTATGCCTCAGAGTACCTTAGCTGCTGGCTCGAATGCTTTCCTAGTTAAAATTTGGGCAATAAGAACTGCCCTGACTGTCCACAGCTGCTGATCCACGTTCATTTCCATGCTGCTCCTCCATATAATTGCTGCACAACGCATTATAACTCTGAATATTTCAATTAATTTAATGCCTGGCTGTAGATTGGCATATCAGGATATTTCACCAAGGTTCTCTGTTTCAAACAGGGCTGCAAATTATCAGCTGCTGCTGTTTGCACTGAGGTGGTTTCTCAGTGATGTGGACTTTTGTCGCTCACTCCAAGGCAGTGCTGAGCTGAGTCTTTGGCAGCAGCACCCAGAGGTGCTGAACTACTCCTCCAAATGCAGCAGCTGTGTCCTCAGGTTGATTATGATGGAGCACCTCCTTCCTCCACTCCAGCTAAATCACTGCAGTTATTACTGGAGCTCTGCAAGCAGAGTCTATGTTTTTGAGTTGAGCAACACAAGTTTGACAGTTTGCTCTGTTTGCTGGTGATTAATGACTAGTATTTGGACAAAGGTAAACAAAAATTCTTAATAAATTGGAAGAGAGTGAAAATTGCCTGGGGCCCATTACCAAAGAAAGGGTGTAATATATCCAGCCAGAATGTGCACTTCTAAAGCACTAAGCTTGCCAATTAGAATACAGAAATGACAACAGCTACAGGCATTAAAGCCTCTGCCTTTGTTACTGCTTGAAACAAATGCTTGAGCAAACGACATGTCTTGCCTTTGTGCTTCTGCCTATAAACTCTGACTTTGTACCCACCTTCCTGCTTCACAGAGTACTTTTTGACATTTATTATTAACAATAAATGTTAAGAAAAAGGAAATTAGCAGTCACATTGATTCGGCAAAGCAGCATGAGCATATTTAATAGCCCAAGCCTTTAACCTTATTCAAATAGATTCAATTTCTCTGAAGTCTGGTTTCTTTAATTATACAAAAAAAAAAAACTAAAAATAGTTTTTATGTTGTCAAATACTAATTGTATTGGACAGATTTCCATTCATCTGCTTACAGCAATATTTATTTTCTCTGCCATCAGTTAACGTCAAAACAGTATTACCTCATCATCACCACTAACAGTGGAAAAAATACTACTCTTCTGTATAATTTTGTGTTTAGATCAGTCCACTTAAAGGCATGAGACACTCTTTGCTTGTTTTGTATAATTAATATGTATAAATACTTTGCTTACACCTAATATCTAATTAAGATAAACTATATTTTCCATTTTTGGTCAATGTTCTCTCTAAAGCTGCCTAAACCTTCTCTGAGTTAGGAAGATAACTTAAAAAATTGAGAGAATTAGTAGATTGAGTATCACTGAAAGTAGGATTTCTTAGGGGGAGACAAAAATAAAAGAAAGAAGCCAGATGAAGCTCTTACACCATTAACACACAGAAAGATAAAGATCTGTTGAAGTGAAAAAAAAAAAAGGAATAAATGTATGGAAATCACAGTACATACAAGAAAAGGAAAGCTGTGAATCATGTTGCCCTTCCCTGCCTCTGCAGTGGATACCTTCCACTGATGTCCCCTGTTTCCTCACACAAGCTCCTGTGGGAAATCTGGCATGTACCTTGTCTTAGAAACCTGATATTTTAAGGTAAGAAGTCATATGATTAATGAGCTCTAACAAAGGAGTAGGACAAAAAATTACGTCAACACGTTAAGCACAGGGGAAGGGATGAGAAATCAAAGGAAGTTTCCAGATATATTCAGGAAGATAAAAAATACATTCTCTATTAAATAGAAAGATGCATCTCAGAAAATGATAAAAAGTAGGTTTCTAGCCCCCAGAGAGAGAGAGAGAGAAAAAATATTGTATAATTTTAGGAGGATTATGGCTCACTAGAGACATTCATGAATGTAATGAGCTAAAGAAGGGGTAAGGCTGCTTAAATTTATCTATACAACGGATTGTGCTACACTTGATAAAATAATTGTGTCAGTCTCCTTTTCACTTAAAATTAACCTTACAACTCTGAACCCCAGTAAGTTGTTAAGTACTAAACATCATCTCATGCTCTGTCACAGAACTCTGATTGTTTCAGAAAGCTGGGAAGCACCTGACATTTATCTTTAGTTCCAGCGCTGGAATTGCAGAAATGCAATTAGGAAAAATCAGGTATTCATAACAGAAAAGGTCAGCAATGAGCAAGCTAAACCTGATAACATGCCTAATGTGCTGCCAAACATAACAAAATGCCTCCCTGATAATGAATGATTTTACAGACTGCCAGGAAGTTGATGCAAGATAATCAGATCACCAGAGGACACACCACTGTGCAAGACTGGGAACGGTGAAATATCCTTTGATAGAGTTCTATTGCAGAGTCACTGCTGATGGAAAAAGATCCCCCATTATAAAAGGCCATATTTTCAGAAATAATGACATAAATAAATTGGGCCGAAAACACAAATGACAGAAGCTTCAACACATGGTAAGTGCAGAAGCTGTTACTTCATCAAAGGCAGAGCACTTTGTGCCTGCAGCCAAAAACCACCACACTACTGCCTCTGGGAAGCAAAAGACATTTTTTCTTTTCCTCTTCTTGTAGCAGACAATGTAAATAGAGGTTAGAGGATTTAGTTTTTCTGTTTGTCTTTAACACAGAAATACTCACGCAGCAGTACAGGCTCTGGGTTCCTCATGCAAAGATCTCCTCCTTATTTGTGTCACTAATCCTACATAAACTAATGGTGAACTTTAAGAAAAATGAAAAGTAACCTAAGTGTTTGTTTTGATAAATGATGTTTCATCAACAGTGCCAATAAATATCTCATTACTGAAAGCAGCACTTACTAGAAGTTTTATGCCAAATACCTAGAGGCAGGTAAATCTGTAGTGAAAAATGTTTCTGATACCTTAAAACCACCAAGGAAATGTATTCTTGTTGTAACTGAGTTCATCACGAGCAAATAAAATCTACATAATTCTCTTGTCTATTTAAAGACTAAAATTTGCATTTGATTTTTTCATTTTATTTTGTCATAGTTATAAGAAATTGCATTAAAAAAAAGAAGGTAAAAAGTACCATCATGAACTAAAGTGGAGGTTCTGCCTCTATACCCTGTAATATTAAAATTCAAAATATGGAAATGGCAACCTTCCAGGAATTATCTGTGGTAAGAGAACATCGTGTTTTGAGGCTCCTAGATCTGAATTGCCAGACTGTATTAAAGGCAAATGCTAATTTTATATTATAGTCTCCCCTACAGCTGAGTTATATCAATCTATTTCATGATCATGGAATCCTTTCATGGAAGGCAGTTTTTTCACATGACACATATTGTTTATTGAGGAAAAAAAACCCAAATCAATTGGAATTTAATGTGAACTTAGCTATTCTTCCATTTTATTGGAAGTAGTACAATGCATTCAGGACATTACACACTTTTGAGGTCTGACTGTAATGATGGGCCTGGTGATAGCAGCCAACTTGTATGAGCTGAATTTTCTCAGTAGCAGGATCTAACTTGTGTGAAGTATCCAATGTCCTGTCTTTGGTGGTCTATAAAAAGCTAAGCCGAAAACCTCAAGCACACATCTGTCTCTTATTTCTCTTCATATAACCTTTTGTAACCAGCTTTATCTGAGCTGGGCCGGAGGCAAGTATTTATGAAACAGTACCCACGCACTGCAAAACATTTCTACAGGTGCTTACTTAGCAAAAAGTTCACAGCAGAAGTGAATACCTTTTGTTTAAACTGTAAGAAGAGAGGCATGCCATAAAAGAAAGACAACACACTCCCCACAGCCAGACCATAGCATCAATAAAAGTGCAATTATACATCCAAATTTTCTTGCTATTCTTTCCATCGTGACCATAAGACCCTGATTGTATCAGCTGGAAATGTTAAATATGCATGGAATGCACCAAGGAGAGCACACTCACCATGTACTATCAGGACATATTCTGTGCTGTTCCGGCCAATGGGATTTTTTGCTTCACATCGATATGTGCCATTGTCTGTTTTGTTTAGGAAGCTGATGCTTAGAACTCTGCCATTGACAACCATTCTCTCTGGATCTGGTAGTTCTCCACCATCCTTTGTCCACAGTACTGGTTCTGGCCTGTTGGATCAAAGTGTGGCATTTATTTAGACACACGAAACATGTATATGCAACATGTACATCAGAAATAACACCATCACCAACTTATAAATAGTCACCTACCACCCCAGGAATATTTGAATTCCTGGATCTAATGAACTGTCACTGTTACAACCTTACCATCCTGGATGTGAACTGCTAAGGAAAGTGAAAGAACGAGCAGAGAAATAAGAAAGAAGATAAATTAAAAAGGAAGTAGAATGGTACTGCAACAGGCTAAGATCTTTGCTAAATTAAAAAAAATAGCTTTTGTGAGGTTTCAGGGCCCACAGGTGCTTGACAAAGTAAGTGCAAATAGGATGATGTGGGTGTAAGTGGTTAGAAAATGGATTCTTAAATTACTTAGGCCATTCATATTCACGAGTGAACTTGAATGCACTGAGTATTTTTCCTGAACCAGGTGTTATCAGTCCCAAAGTAGCACATGTTAAACACAACCTAAACTTGTTTCTCTTGCTGCATTGTGTCACAACCCATCCCTTTTCCCACCTTTTTTACATCCTTCCCTTAAATAATTCCTTGTTTCACATCACAAGCAATGTTAAATCCTGGATTTTCTCCTCTTGTGAAACCTTTCCCCTTTTGTCTGATGCACTCATATCAAGCAGGCCAAAGGCAATGCCCTGGTGGTGATAACCCCCCAGGCAAGGTAAGGGCACCACAAAGAAGGGAACTGGCAGTCCTGAAGGTTCACATACCCCTTCCCTCAGGCAAGGCATACCTAACTCCTTCCTAGAGACTCTCAAGAAGCTCCACAGCCCATGAGATCTGCCTAGCAGCCTGCAGGATGTATTTATTACTGGCACACAGCCTTTACTTGCATGTAACAAGGAATATTTCCAAATTTACATGAGGGAAATCACCAAGAAGACAGGACTGTAACTGGGAAGGAAAGGTTGGTTTACTGAATCTTGTCTATGTAAGGAGCAGACAGAGCATCTCAGGCCCTTTTACACCAGTCACTTCAGCAGGATATTCACAGCCTGGGCATTCAATGCTACCTTGCTTGTAGCTTTGTGCAGCATAAGCCACATATCAATCTGTATCCAAACACGCCAGTTGTGTGACTCAGTAATAAACCAAAATATAATACACTGTTATAAAATTAGCAGTTGCCATGTTAATCCCTAGTAGCACTCCAGAAACACTTAATTTCACTAATTTGAAGTAGGTGTTTAAGGCCTATTACATATAGCAAGTGCTAAGAAAAAGAATTAAACCTAAATAATTAAGGAGAAACATTTAGCCAAAGTGTGGCCTCACAAAAAGAAAAATAGTTCTAATGGCTGTAATGACATGATTTTGAGTTACTCATGTAAACAGAATTTTTTCTGAAATTCATGTCTATAAAATTCAAAGTAGTCATTAAAGAAAAATATTTATTCTGAAATAGAATAAATTTACACAGATTTTAGTAATATTTTTGATGACACCCTGTTAAAGTGTTGTCGAACTTAGTACTTAGACTGGCTATACTCCAAAGTTTTGATTTTTTCCAGAAAATCATATGCTTAGAGAATGAAAGCAAGGATTAAGAGCTGATAGTGTGATGGGCCTTATTTATGCCTTACCATAAATATGTCTTAATCCTCTTCCTAAGCTCATTTTTATGAGCTGGTATCCACACACATGTGGTACACAATGTACACACTTTCTTTCTGTTTAATGCAAGCAGGGAATCCAGATGTTCATGCTGGCGTAGAAACATTGCCCTACAGAGTTCCCAGCACTAAGGTGTGATTTGCTGTGATATTTTAAGGTGGATTTGTTCAATTTTCCGGCCAACTCCACATTGTTTCCCATTTACCAGCTTACTGTGGCTCTGCAATCCCAGGAGTGGGGACTCTGAAACACTTCTGCTACAATGTGCACCATTACCTGCATAAATGGCGTGTTAAAGCAACTTCTGTGCAGCTGTAATTTATGGAACTTAGGTTTTAAATTGAAACTAGATGGCATATCCTAGGGGAAAACCTATAGGATAACAAATAAGTATGAAACAGAGGCATAGATATAAATTATTCAGGGAGCTCTCTCACATTATAATATACCAACTCTAGTCTTATACTGAGCACTTAGCTGTGGTTGCAAAATGATGTGTGGCAGAAAAGCCAGGGCTTAGAGAGAAGCAGATCTGCATTCTCTGGGTGTTGGGGAAGCTGCTAATCCAGAGTGAATATTCAGCCATCCTGTGCTGTATTTGTGGCAGCAGCAGAGCAATTCCTGGGCAGCAGGCCCAGAGCCAACACATCCTGGTGGCCGGGCACAGCTCTCCCTCCACCTCACCACTGCCTAAAGCAGCAATTCTGTCACAGCCAGGGAATTAAATTCTGCCCACACTGCTGGGAAGCTCTGAGACACTTGGTCTACACAATTCACTGGTGAGGCAGAAATGAGCTAAGAACATGAGACATGCCCATGCACCCAGGCCATCACGCTGCCATGGTCAGCAGCAGCAGGATGGCTGTCTAGGGAAGCATGGGAATACATCCATTTTCTGCTGTCCATTCCTCCTGCACTCTGCCAGCAACAGCAATCATCCTGTCAGGGGTGCTGCAGGCCACATCTTTTGCTCTCTTTTGTATCCACTTATTATTCAGATTTGTGCCTATGAATGTCTCTAGTATCTTGTAGAATCTGCTTATGATGTCCATCAACTATACCTCCTGTAGCAATTAATTCTGGAAGTTCCCTACCTGCCATGAAAAATGATATTTACTTTTATCTGTCCTTCACTGGTCTCCTAGAAGTGGCAATGAATATTGCAGGACATGGTAAGTAGCACTCCTTCCTATATAACCTTGTAAGTTATGACAGCCTAGAACTTAGGCTTGTCTCTCCCCCTTTTACCTCTGTTAGAATTTGATACCTTCTGAGATTATCAACTGGCAAAAAAACTACACAAAAAAAAAGGGGAAAGGAATCTTAACATAAGATCATCTTGGGGTACCTTCATTGTCCAAAGCTGAAACACTGAAACAGCTTTGCTTCTCTGTCACAAGGCACAGACAAGTGAATTCCCCAGTTTTTCCTACTGAAACCTTTCCACAGGTGCAGATCCAGACAGAGGTTCTTGCTCTTACCCAACATTTTGAAAGGAATGCTTAGGTTTGACATGCTAAAACACCTGGCAAACATGTACACTCCTAATATTGCACATATTTCTCTACTGAATACATTCCTAACATTGCAGAATGTAAGCTTTTTTTTTTAATACTAATGAGTTGCCACAACACTGTCAATTCCTATTTGAACTGGAACAAACAGGGATGTTTGTACAGTCAGTACCTTCCATTTGTGCATTCAGTGAAAACCTTAGAAAAATGAACTGGTTTTCAGTATAGAAATCTGAGTTTGTTAACTGTCTTCATGTTAGCCTCAAAACCTGACATAGAACCAATAAAATTTGGTATTATTTTCCAGTCAGAATGAAATGGGATTGAAATGAAGATATAAAACACTGTTGGGAAGATCCACAATGATCCATGTTTTGTATTGCGGTACTCTTCTTACAAGTAACTGAACAAAGAAATGGTAAGTACAGCAAACCTATTTTCTGGCCTTGAGAGTAGAAAACCTTTTCTTTCAAAACAAGTCAGAGAGAAAGGTAGGGCCAAACTGAAATATGTTGGAAAAAAAAAAAATCACAGTCTTGATTAGAAAAGAACACCTAGGCACTGCCTTACATTTTCAAGAAGTGTTTATATAATATGAAAGTCAAAAATTATATTTGTCCACATTAATTTTTTTTTCAGCTGAGGTCTTTGGAATTACACAGGAGTATTTTAAGACAACATTGGCAATTTTCTGTCCCTTTCTCCACCCTTAACCCAAGGACAGTGATGTTTGAGTGCTTTCTCATAATCCTCTTCTCTAGTGATATCTTCATATATAACTATAGTAGTTAACTTATCCTCCATTTAAAAATTAGACATATATCTATATGTTTTATAGCTATACATGTATCTATATGTTTTCTTTTTGAACAAAGTGAATTTAGGCAATGCAATCCCTTTTCACTCGAAACTTCTTGGCTCTATGCATTTTTGTTGCCCTTTTCTAATTTTCGTGCACAGAAAGGTCATGTACAAAGTGTTCTTCACTGAGTCCCTAATAAACAACACTTGGACAACTTACTGACCCATTGTAATAGCACAGAATAACCTTTTCATTTCCATAAGATCACACTCAAAAAAACCCCCCTGACCAACCCAAACAACAAGAAACCCCAAAGCCACCTTTTTACATGTCCAATTTCACTGGGGATTATCTCATCTAACTGGGTATCTAGGCATCTTGCCAAAATTTTGTAGCCAATTTGGGTAAAAATAAAGATAGAAGAAGAAGAAGAATTTTTTGGAACACTAACAAGATAAAAATAAATTCATAATTTTGAGTAGGACCCTCTCCAACGATACCTTTTATTTTTCCAAACAGGGGTACACTTGTATTTACTGAAGTCCATAAAATCAAAATCTAGTGCACATGCTCAAATGAGTAGTGGAAAAGGTATCACAAGATTTATCAGAGTGTTTCTTGTTGAAAACCTGGTGCAATGTTAAAAGTCATCTAAGGGGATGATTGCTTCATTAATTTGAAACTTTTAGTTCTTTTGTATCAAGAAATTGGATTTTTTAGCTTTGTCAGTTAATCAACCACTTGAAAGTCTAAACCCTGGGGGAACCTCTTGTTTATATAAAGTCTCAGTCTGAGGAGTCATATTGGGATGAGCTGGTTTGGGAGCATTACATCTATCAAAAACATCAATATCCACAGTCTCTAGCCTTTCATAAAAGGCTTGGATAGATGGATTTTATTTTATGAGATATGAACTCTCTGTGATTTTCTAGTTCGGCAAAACCTGAGAAACCTTCACAAAGTGTTTTTCTCAGCAGTTAAATTCGTAAAGAATATCCAAAGTACCTTTCATAAAGTTCCCTTATTTTTTTCAGAAAGAAGCTTTGAACATCTGAATTGACTATTCTTGTATTTTCTTCTACTTTTCTCTTTCAAGCATTCTCAGCAGACATAATGTAGCCTAAAAATATTTATAATGCCCTATACTAATGCTTTCTAAATGGTCAAGAATTTAATTACCAAAATATCTTAAAAAATGAGGTGTCAACTAAATATATATTTCAACTTTTTATATCATAAAAATTTTACAGGAATTTAAAGCTACAAAGACAACAGGAACAACAAGAAGTATTGAAGACAGCTGCAGTGTATTATGTGAAAAAGGTACTTAAACAATAAACATAAAGAGGTAAACAAATCTCAAATGGTGCTAATATTCATCATTTATAGGGGAAAAAAGAGAACACTAAAAAATAGAAAAAAAAGAAAAATATAGCAGAAGAGGAAAGCAAGCAGTCAAACAAAGAAACCAAACCAGGTAAAGCCCAAATACTCTTCATTCCTTACCTTTTGTCCAAGATAGAGAAAGCCTTTGCTTTCTTCTTTTGCTTTGTTCATCGCAGCTCTACTTAGGTGACAGACCTCCCTGCCTGGATCTTGCTTTGGATAAATCAGGCAGGGAGGTCTGTCACCTAAGTAATGTTGTCTCTCACCCTTGCTGGATTACAGGTGCTAACCATGCTGATATGACAGACTAAATTTGCAGCTGAAAGTCCTTATCCCTCAGCAGAATGTGACAGCGGCTGATTAAAGCACATCATGAATCTTTTCAAAGCAAAGATATTTATTCTTCTAGCCAAAGATACAAAGTATATCATGTTAGAGGGTAAAAGAGTAATTTTTTATATTCCTATTTCCTCCTATCCACACTCAAATATTTCCTTGCAATTGGTATTAAGGTTCCTTTTAGGTTTAACACCTTTGCCTATGGAAAGTTGACTGTTCTGTTTCTGCATTAATTCTCCTTCTTTTTTGTGTTTCCTCACATCAGGCTAATAATCCATTTCCTTTTATTCTTTAATAAAAGAATATATTCTTTAATAAAAGGTCTAGGGCACCCTTTGACCTAAGGCTTTCCACCTTAAACACAACTGTGCAATGATGCTGCTCTCTGTCTGGAGAGATTTTCCCAAATGATCATCAAGCCATTATAATTGTAACTTTAAAGCTACTTAACTCTAGTTTTTCCCTTTGTGCATATCATGTACCCCCTCCCCAACCCCTCCCCAATGAAACCTCAATTTCCTTTGTCAGTCATTTTCAAGAAGGCAAGGCAATATCAGATCAATATTCTGAAAAGTGCCTAATCCACATATATATGTGTAGCTTCTTACCTAATTCCAGTATTATTCACAATCTTCTCAGAGAAGTATAGAAACCCTGCTGTGAATAACATTTTGGGGAATGGCTTTCTCATAGTCATGAGACAGATCAACAGGAGAACTTATGTGAAATCAGAAGACAACTTATCGGTGAATTGCACCAGAAATATCCCTTGTATTCTACTATTGTAAGCAGCAGGGAGGCTAGAAATGGACAAAAAGATTGTCTCAAAAGAAAAAAAAAACAAACAAACCAGCAACAAAAGAAAACCAAACAAAAGTTTGTGAGGGAGATGCCATAGGAAGGAGTTGCCATCCTATAACCTGTCCTTCTGGTAGTTCACACATATCTCACACATTTGTCATGCACTAAAGCTGCTGTCAAACTTCTGGTGTCTCATTTCATCGCCCCTCCTTTTTCTTTTTAATTTTTTTTTAAATTTCTCTGATCTGATCAACTTCCAAAACAACAAATTGGTCATTTCTGCACTTTTGTTACTTCTCCAGACATTTCTGCACCAGGCAAGCAGTTGTATCCATGAAAGGGAAAAATTTGCTAAACTAATTAATTTATGCCTCCCATCACTTACGAATCTAGAAGCAAAAAATGGAGGAGGAAGAGGTTGCCATATTTCCAAATTTTCAAGGCCAGGCCACCACTTAGGAGCAAGCAAAACTGAACAATACTGTTAAACTTATGTATACCATAAAGAAGATGGGTAATCCTCTTTTAAATGCACCATCAGGTCAGGGAATAGGCACTGACTTTTTTTTTTTTTCCCCTCAATAAATCTGAAAAAAAACCCCTGGGCATTTCAATGCATTTTTAGTAGTTCAAATCAAAATGTCAAATATTTTGGAACACTTTAAGCAGGCAGCTAATAACCACACTTTTTCTAATATGTATTTTAAAGTTTGAGGCTCAAAACATCTTAAGTTCAGAGGAAACACTATAACCTCTACAGTTTGCGAACAGCTTTAATAAGAAGACTGCTTTAAAACCTTGCCTTTAAAAAACAATGGTATGTATGGCTATACTGTACATTTTATGTCACCAGTTTATAAATAATTTATATTCCTTTTAAATTTTAACCAGGAAAAAAGAAAAGTCCTCCACAGAAGTATAACATGTCTTTCAAAAAGATTCCTGAGGCTAAAAAGGCAGAAGGAGAGGTGCAAGCCAGTACAGCAGCAGGAAAGAGAAAAAAATTAAAAAAAAAATGCCCAAAACCAAAAACCAAGCAAACAAACAAACAAACAAAAAAACCCACAAAAAACCCCCACCACATTAAACAATCTTATGTCATAAATCCTGCCTCACTTGCTGGGGAGCAGAGGCCTTTCAGAAGTGATGGCCACTGTGAGCTAACTGGCAATAGCTCAAGGACAAAGCAGTAGGCAACACTTCACAGGAAACATCTGCAGGTTGGCCTGCACTGGGCCACAGATTAGATAAGGTGTTTTCCAATTCCTATAAAGCAGCAAGGATGCTGGTTTTGTATCAGAATTCTTGTACTGAAGGCTGATAGGGGCGTACTGCACAATGCTGCACCTGTTCGGGGGATGCACAATGCATGATCTGCCATGGAGTCCTTCAGCAGCTCTCACAGGCAATGGATAAGACACACCTAATGACATATCAGCAATTAAAGAAAAGTGAGGGCCTTGTTTTCAGGAGACTGCAAGAAAGCAAGGGGATAGAGACCTCTAGAAGGTGCATCTCCTTTATTGCTGCAGTAGGAGAAGGCAGCAGCAGAAGAACTGTGAAGCTGCCACCTCATCCAGAGAATGGAAATCCAGCAGAGCCAAGTTCCAAACTGGTGGCCAGGCAATCTCACACATAGAAAGAAGTGAGGTCCACTCACAGAAAAACAATGATGCCTTGAAAGCTTCTTTAAAATTCTGGAGCTGAAAGTACTTTGGATCAGCACTGGAGCACATCGATAATATACGCCCTTCCCCTGTTCTACCTGGGATTGGTGCCATATATTGATGTGCAAATTACAAAGGCAAATCCCTTTCAGTCTCATAAGCTAAGACCTACACTCTCAGATAAGAGCAGGGAAGGGAAGAGAGGAGAAACTATATACAGATAAGTGAATATTGAAGAATAATTGTCAAACCTTCCTTAAATATTTTACCGCTGTTCCTAAAGGCTTTTTCTTTCCTGTCAGAGTACAGCCAAAATGATAAATGGCATGTAACAATTTTATTCACATGAAAAATTGTTGATTAAATATTGAAATCTCAATAGCCTGGTTTCACTATAATTCTAGTTCTATATGTTTCTAATTATGTAGTCAGTATTCAAACAGCTAAATCTTTGGGCTTCCTATGCTGCTGTTTACACCTTGTTGATTCCTTCTTAACCTTTTAGAGCTATTGAAGAGTTAGTAGATTATTCTTTTTCATCAGTTGCAAGTAAAGCATGACTGTAAGAACAAAGGATGATGGAAACTGCCATGGATTAAATGGACAGTATCTGGAAAAAAATGTATTTCAAAGACATGCAAATGTCAGCAGTATTAAGATATTATGGTGCTCAAGTGGATGCATCAGAATGGCTGCTGAAAATTACTGGGATTAACCAGGAACTATGTTCTTAATGTTAATGAAGTACTGCTGGGGATAGGAATGCTGCAGCAAAGCATAATGATAGGATGTGCACACCTTAGTTACTATGCATGTCATAGAACAGAGGAAAATAACATCTTCTCATCTGGCACATCCTCATACCTGTTTCTAACACTGTGTCTCCTCACAGCAGTTTACAAGCATGCTGCATCCCCAGCCAGGGGAGCAAGCACTGAGGAAAACAGTGATTTATCAGAAATAAAAGAGAAAAAAATAGCAGAAAGAGCTTCAGCACCACTGATTTTAAATGTTTTACATTTTCATGTTACAGGATTAAGGTACATTTTCTTAAGATAGCCTGGTTTACATAGGTTATGCTGAAGTGCCACATAGAGATAATGGTTGGGACTGCAAAAGACAAGAACCAGGCAGTAACTGCTGTCACACTACATTTTCAGGTCCTTTTTCATTATGCCTGTTGTCATATCCTCAATGCCAGTTGAGGTATGAAGGGTATATAATGGAATTAAACAAATATTATTACGAGGGGTTTTTTTCCGCCTTTGACAAATCCTGATTTTCAACTGCTTAGATATTTCAGGCTGCCGCACTGATGGATGTTCACATGCCTAATTTGCACTGTTTTGAATTTGCCTTCACTGTGTCCCAACATTCACAAGAAACTTTGTCTCTGTTATTACAATAAGCTGAGAAATCCCATCTAAGAAACGCCAGCTGCGTTTTCTGAGTTAAGGTCAAATGCTTGCTGGCATGAGAATCAAAGAGGAAAATGAAGAGTGGCTGATTCATTTCCGCTTTTTCCATTAAGTAAACAGTTGAAAAATCTCATTCACAGTTATTTGCTTGTCCAAATACTACTTGTTTGAAATCATTTGCTGTTGATGTAAGACACAGTCAGAGGGAAGCCTCATTAAACTAAAATTCCTTCCTGCACTTGAGGTGCAGTGACAACACCCAGAGAGCTGATAAAAGCACCAGTGCTGCGTCTTGGATGACAAGCAAGGACTTCAGAACCAACCCTCATTAACCAAGGTATGCACTTCTTGACTTTCAATGAATGTAAGAACATCATGAAGTCTGGGAGATGAAGCAAAATATCTTCTTTTCACCAGTTGGGAAAATTAATAACTAGCCACAGCAATGACATTTCTAAGATCTTCTGTTGAATTATGTCCTCTCAGCAAGTAAATATTTGTTGCTATATACAACAGTTTATAGGAGCACCATAGGAATGAAAATATACCATAAAATTTTTGTACCTCAGTTATTTTTCACTATTGTCAAAAAAAGCTGGTGTTGAAGCACATTGTATTGAACCATAATGAATAATAAAATGTTTTATGCTTTCAAGATAATATAACAATATCCTAACAATAATACACTATGAACTCACTAGTATTTGTATTTCAGAGCTAAGTTGTATACCATGGTTTGTGTCAATTTCTTTTGCATTTAAAAATAACTTCTGAAATGGTAATACAATAAAGGGAAAAAAGAGACAAACATTATTTACTTAGAGAAGTTTGTTTTCTTTTCCCAAATGTGTTATTATCTCCAGACAGAGGGGAGTGCTTTAGTTCACACAAACTTCTCTCACACAGAAAATTATTCATTAGTACCTTCATGGTAATAATTTTAGCACTGTAAAGGAGATATCCTCAAGCTCTCCATGGGCTCCAGCTCCATTAGCATCTAGTCCCAGCAAGCCACAACAGCCTATGTTCAGTGCTTAGCAGAGAAGGAGCAGCTGTACTGAGTCAGACAAAAAGTTCAGCAAGCCCAGTCCCTTATCTCCAACACTAGGGATAAGCAGATGTCTAGGGAACAGGCCAAGCACAGATCTCAGGCATTTCTGATACCAAGCACAGTTTAAAAATACTCTGTAAACCTTAAGGATTTGCCTTTTCATGAACTTAGGCAGTTTTCCCTTGAATTACTGCAAATTTTCACCATCTGTCATATCCATCGACAACAAATTCCCAAAGTTTACCAGTCATTTTATGAAAAATTATGTCCTTGCTTGGCAACAAAGCTGGTTCTTATTAGTTTGACTTACTCTTAAACATTGCTATTTGTAGAGAGACTGAACTAGCAGTCCTTAACAACTACCTCTTACCATTTACAATTTTGGAAACATCTGCAATGTTTCCGTTCTACATCAAATAAGCCACCACAAAGGTGTATTTTATGGGTTCTTCAAGAATTGTTTAAAAAATGTTTATAAAATAGACCTTTCCCTTGCAAAAGGAATTCAAACCCCATTAAATGTGTTTTTTTTTTTTTTTGTTTTGTTTTTAATTCAGATGTCTACTAATTCTAGTTCTTTTTATAAATTTTAGTATTTGAGAAGATGTCAGTTCTACAGATTCTGGGATCTCTCCTGAAACTCTGTTGTCCTCACCTAGCCAGGTGGTGTTAAGCATTAAGTTTCCAGTTACAGTTCATAATTCATCAATCTCATCCTTGAATTCCCTTTGAATGCTGGGGTAAAACCTTCTGGTCCTGCTGACTTCCTACTGCTCATTTTGCCTGTTTGTTCCACAACCACTTCCACAGCCCATTTAAATCATGCTGGTGAGCACCTGAGAAAATGGGGAATCAGTCTTTAATGTACCCAGTTCCTCTGCCACAGAAAACATGGATGTAGCAAATCCATCTGGCTTCTCTGTAAACCTTGACTCTCAGTTACAAATGTACTGACAAACTTTTTATTATTTAATTAAAAAACCCCAACTTTTATTTTCAAGTTTCTTTTCTAGTTATTCCTTTAATAGTCCTGGGGTTTTTTGGTGGTTTGGCTTACTGAATTTTTATATTTAATCTGCCAAGATCTAAGAATCTTCTCTTTCGTTTGGAAAACAATTTCAGCTTTTCAAATTATAGCTTTTGCCCTTATTATTACTTTGATTTCTCTTCTGTTTAGCCTCATCAACTTCTTTTTCTCAAGGGATTCTGCTAGGTGACATGTATTGACCCTGTGGTTCGAAACTCTTTTTTTATTTTTCTAACATAGTCCTCAGGCTGCCTGGAAAGATTTAATTCTCTTAGTTGCCCCTTATAACTCCTTTTTAACAATATTGTTCCTTATTATGTAGTACCCTTTTTTGATGTTGATTACCATATAATTGCCCAGACTTTTTTTGCCTCTAGATGCAAACAGCAAATAAATATTTTAAAGCACTAGCTGAATGAAGATGATGGTGAGAGCTCCCTCAGTCTGTGCCACCCTTTGGAAAATTCTAGAAATTGTGTGTACGAGGTAGAAAGGTAGGTTAGGAATATTTGAGAGCAATAGAAAGTAAAATCCAACCAACCAACCAACCAAACAAACAAATCCAACAAAAAATCATCATCAAAAAGCAATAGTAAGTAGAAACACTGATCTCTCTCCCACTTACCTCCCTTCTACCGCAGGGTATCAGAGTCTCTCCCACCAGCACTTCCTAACCCTTGGTAAACCTTTACAATTCCATCTTAAAAGTGACCAAACCAGTGTTCCTAAGCAGGAATAAATAAAGCAATGGGAAGAGGTGATCCAGGTGCAGGACCAGGGATTGTCCAGCAGCCCCTGGAGGAAAATACTTGGGAGCAGCATTTTCCTGTGCAAGACCACAAATTTCAGGCTCAGTCTTTCCTCAGCTCTTAAATAATAATTAAATGTTTTGGAAACAGTTTACCATGGTGCTTAGAACAGTGCGGATATGGAAATTTTTAACCAGCCAAACTCAGGTCTGAGAAATCTCCAAGATCTTCCTTGCAATGCAAAGAGTTGCTCAGCCAACAATGAATAATTTGTTACACTAATAATAAATTAACCCAATCTATTACTTCTCTTACCTTTCTACTGTCATGCCTGTCAGAACCACAAACACTTTTATCTTGTCATCTCCATTTTTTCTGAGTTTCTGCTCAGCAAAGAGCAGTGTTAAGCTTCTCTAGAAGGATGGTGCTTTATCCTGCTAGCTTCCAACACATACATGTTCTCAAGGTATTCTGCTGTTGTAAATGTGGGGTAAAAATGTAGATATTCAACGAGCAGGTGCTCACTGTGACATTGGGTGGTTCCACATAACATCTGCTACACAAATTCCTGAATTGTGAAACATCATCAGTATAACCAGCATGACTTACACTGAAAAAGTTATACTAATGTGCCTTTTTGTGTTCTACTGCTAGTGGTTGATTCAAAAACTCTATAATTTTATGTGTAACTGTAGCTAAACACTTGTCTACAGAATCTAAGTATCTAAAAGGCCAAATGTCACGTCCTTTCCCGAAACTTCTTTCTCATATTTCAACTTGCAGTCTAGTACTTAGAAGTACCTGCTCTGTATTTCAATTTTATCTATTATTCTATCCCACAGGCCTTTTTTATTTTAGCATGTGTTTCCACCTGAGAGCAAGGAAAAGAATTATTTCAAAAGCCATACACATGCAAAATGGATTTAACGAGCACTAAAAATGCTGTGTGCAGTTGTTTTTCATACTGTACTTTCTGCACTTTTATGGGTAAACACTGCAAAAAAGGGATGCTTAAAAAAGAGGAAAAGCAATTATTGAATTGAGCCTATTAAGCAATGTGATCATTTTACAGAACACTAAAGGGGTACTTCTTAAGCACTGCAGGAGGCTTTATTGTACAGTGTAATTTTCAGACAGCCACTAATGCTCCCACCTGCTCTTTTTTGTGTCACACTTTTTATAACATCAATTTCCCTGCTTTCTGCAAAATACTGGGGAAAAGAAAAATTACAAAAAAAGTGTAGAATGTCCCAGCTGCGAGAAGAAGGTACGAGCTCCCAGAAGGACAGGATGTTTAATACAAAATGAAATTTAATCTATTGAATATACATACTGTATCTCAGCAAAAATGTTACCTGCTTCATAATATGTTATCTACTAGATCCATGGCATAATTCTACAGTGGAGGTGTAATATCAATGAAATATTGGTGTAGAAAGTCTCAGGCAGAATATTCACACAATCCTTTAAAATAACTGCCTTTACCTTCAAAGACAAACTACCTATGCGGAAAGTTTCACCAAGTAGATTTTTCCCTACAATTCATATGATATTCTTCACAAGATTTTAGAACATTTTACTGAAAATGAGCACTCATTAAATATAATGTATAATAGATGTGCACTAAATCAAAGCAGGAGATATTAGCATAAACTCCTTCAAAATGACAATAATTCAAAAATTGGTCAACATTTCTCTATGGTTAATAATAACCACAGGAAACAGAGTGATTAACCTATGCTGACATGGGATGTATCACATCAGATCAAGTTAACAGAAGGCTGGGTTTCAGTTAACAATCACCTACTCAAACACAGTAAGTTCCTTTTGGAGAAATAAAAGCTCACACTTCTGCAAACAGAAAAAGCATACAGACAGCATAAATGGGATAAAGATAGAGAGATGAAAAAGTGATGTTAAAAAAAATAAGACAAAGTAAGAACATTTCAAGAAACTATAACAAGAGCAAAGAGACAGGCAAGACAGAGATACCAATGGTATTTGCAGAAGACAGGCTCTATCTAACTGCTGTACAAGCCAAATTCAAAGAAAGACAACTTGGAATGGACAGAGAGCAAGACAAAAGACAGGACTAGGAGAGCCTTAGCTATCCTGAGAGCTGTTCCCAGTGACAAGGAACACAGGGCTGAGAACTGTGAGGAGGGTTTCTTAGCCTTCTCCAAGTCTATTTCCACAGATAAAACACCCTGTCCTATATATGCAGGCGTTTATTCAAGCATATATTTACAGAACCTTGCCCAAAGCTGTGTGTGAAATGTGTCCCTGGAAACTTCACTGGAAACTCAGAGCTTCCAGAAGACATAAATCAGATAAAGATATTTCAGCTAATGCTAGTTCTGGGATCAAGGCAGAGAACATCAGGGAGGCTCCTGGTTAGTTAAATGCGTAGCAGTTTTGTTCAAAACCATCCACATTTCTGCTAAGACAAAGAGCTAAACATCAAGCAGGGAAACTCCAGTACCTAGTACCTAAATTCCCTCCACTCTTTTTTTTTTTTCCCCACTTACTTGATTTCACTTGTAGGTGGTCCTTTCCAGAGAAACCAGAGACTCTTACAATTCAGGATTTCTTATGAGCAAATGTGCATGAAGCTTAGGGGAGAAATACTCTGATACCACATTCATGTTTTACAAGAGTAATATTTCATCATGTGTATGGACAAATCCATCCAGTTTTCCAAATCATTAATATTTATTGTTACTGCCTGAACTTCCAGTTTGAGCTGTGGATTCAGTCTGCATGGTGATTTATAAACACAGAAACATGGATGATTTTCCACATTCATTATGATAATTCATACAGGCAGAATTGATACCAGCATTCCTTTCCAGGCTGCTAGGCACTCATGGCACAAACTCAGACAGCAGTGAATAAAATCTATGTAGAAAATGAGATTATTTCTTACAGAACCTCCATCTCACCTGCCAGAGAGGCCAGGTAGTGCAATATAAAAACAGGACAGAAAAAAATGTCCATGGACAAAAGGCTGGTCATTAGACTAATGACTCAGAGGGTAAACCTGCCATTAGGATGCAGTTTCAAAGTAATATTGGCAAACTGCTCACACCAAAACATTAATAACTAAATGTCAAGTGGGCTTCCACAATTTTCTGCCCCAGATTCTGATTTCACTCTCAAGCTCAGGTTTGTAAGCATGCTAAGAACTCACTGTTACAACTCAAACCAAGGATGAGCTATGTCCTGAGTGGGATGCTGTGCCACTCCAAAACACTCTTGGGAAACTAGGGACTATGATCAATATTAGACATGAAATATATACCATCTATTTGTCAATTTTGAACTTAGGACTTCTTGCTGCTTCTGTTTCCAGCTGTAAATTTGCGGCAAGTGAATAATATAATCATGCAAAGGTATGGTAAAAAATAAACATTTAAATATTTGCTAAGTTCTTAGATACTATAGGGAAAAAAAATTTAAAAAACATATGAACAGTATGAAGGAACTCTAATTCTCTCTTTTGAGGGTGTACATCAAATAAGACATACAGACCATTCATAGCTACCATTCATAATTACTGTTTTACTGAAGGAGTCAAGAATCCTCTTCAAAGGTTATATCCTGCCACAGTTTCCAGGAATAAAATCATTATCGTTTGGTTTTGGTTGTGCTTTTCTCTATAACTTTCATGAGCTCACAAATAATGTTATTCTAATGAAGGATACCTATGTGAGTTTTCTGAAATTATACAAAGGAAATCAGGAAATTCAAATCTGTCCCTCCTAGTATTTCTCAAAATGTCTTCCTCAGGTTCAGATGTCCTTCCACTTTGAATTAGTTTGAACTAAGGCAAGTATTCAGAGGAAGGAAGAGATTTTATCGTCTTTTTTTTACAACACCTTTCATCCTTAAGCCTGCGACAAAATGATTCATGAGATAAATTTTTCTATAATTTTTTCAACTGCCAAACGTGAAAACTCTGCAGAAATGGCAGGATCTGTAGATGAAGAAGACAGTGCATGTTGTCTCTCTGACTCTGGTAAGTCTTTGATGACTGTCCCCAATGACATTCATTGTACCCAGGCTGGGATGTCACTGTCACCTGGATGTCTGTACCACTCCATGGGTGAAAAACTGGCTGGACCATTGATGGAGAGGAAGGAACACTACCCAGGGGATGGTTAAAAGCATATTTCTTCAGGAATCTATGCTGGTCCTGTTTAACTCTTTATACCAAAAACCTGGTGGAATGTTTTCATTAGCTGGCTGCACTGATACATCTGAGGGGAGGCCACTGTTCAGAGGGGCTTCTGTGGCCTGGAGGAATGGGCCAACAGGTTCCTCATGGGAGGCAGGGAACTCAGCAAGGATATAAAATCCTACATCTAAGCTGAGAAGAACAGGGAAGTTGTGGCTAACAGTAGATTTAACTGGAGCCAGCTTGAGTCCAGGCTCTGCTGCCTTCAAGTGACTGGATAGGAGTTAATTCCTTTCACTGGTTTTCCTCTGTCTCACCTAGAGCCCTGCCAGGTCCTTCTCAAATGAATCAGCCACTCTCTCTCTGGGTTCCCTGGGTGTGTGTTTCTTGTTATCATTAGTATTTGTTTCCACCAACCTTTACAAAATGCTTTTCTCACTCAAGGGAGTCTTTAAACAGATGCTAGAAAAGACAGGACACTGTGTGAAGATACTGCACACATCATTTACAATGACTTTATAGCCCAAGCCTGGCTCTTTGGTGTGCACTCATTATTAAAAGTGAACACCTTTTCTTACATTAATATGTTTATTCATCCATACTTTATACTACTCTGTACATACTCGTGTTTGGTTTTGGTTGTGCTTTTCTCTATAACTTTCATGAGCTCACAAATAATGGTATTCTAATAAAGGATACCTATGTGAGTTTTCTGAAATAAAAATCTTCCCTATTTATCTCAAACAAGGCCAAATATTCACTTTACATTAGTCAACCAACTGTACTATGATTCCCCTGAGGTGCATGGAATGGAAAGACATTTCTCTAAAGCACACAGGAGACAGCTAACTTTTTCTTTGTTTCCTGTGCCCTAATTATTCCATTATATTTTGACGTCCTTTCTCCTGACTTAAAAAACTCACATATTTCATGCATGCTTTGATGAGAGTGCTGAATAAGAATATTAAATATTGAACCTTTCTTTCATTATGGGTCAGTTTTTGAATTTACTTTTAGGGCAGTTTTGAGTCACTATATTGTTAAGACACAACAGTGTATAGAAGTTACAGCTTGCAATAAGAAAATATTGGCTTTTAAAAATTTTTGTAAGCATGGATGACTGTAAATGATCATTTTGTTCTTTACTTTCTATATTTTTTACAGCTACCTCATGTTTATTTTAAAATACTCAAAATACTGTCAGGCAATATGATTTCAGAAAAGTCTAGACATTACATAAAAAGGATGTCTAGGATTTCTGAAGTTTAATTACATTTCCTTCTTTGGAAAATAAACAAAGTCTCAGTAAAACTATATTATGCTAAAAGAAGAAATAAATTAAGATGCAACACCACCTTACATATATATTAGGCAAGCTCATTGATTAAAATATTACAGACTGAAAGCTGTCCAGGGATCCAGCCAAAAATACTGGAAAAGAAAGCAGCGCTAAGAATTGAAAAGGGAAGAGATTCAATTTGGTTTGAAACTACACAACAGTACCTCCAAAAAAGGAATGCTGCTGAATAGTCATATGAAGCACAGAATGTCTTGGCCTTGGTTATGCAGAGAAATGGCTAAATACATTTCTACCTGTAATGTGGAGAAAACAAAAAAAGCCCAAAACACAACAACCCTGGACATCAATATTAACAAAATTGTCAATAGCGTGAAGAAACTAGCGATTGAGTCTTGCAAAAGGAAAGACTAAGCTAACACAAGTACACATATTCAAAGTTTTCCAAAAGAAAACTCTTAAATTTTTTATGTCAACTGTGCATTTATTAATTGGATAAAATCCTCACAAGTGCTATATCTCAAGATCCCTTACAATATTCCACATAATAGGGTGTACTCCTAGAGTGAGCCATGTTTGTCTGTAGTAAACTGATGAATATATTTCCTTTTTTCATTTGCATCAACAGAAAAATTTAATTGAAACTGTCACAGATTTATTCATACAATATTCCAGGCACCAGCCCTCTGCTGCTGTTTCTTAGAGCTGGTGCCTGAAGTGCTACACAGCTGGGTCAGAACATCACCAAATCCACGTGGCCTGCCTCTGCAAAACCATCACAGAACAGGCAGGAAGCCTGGCCTGCTCCTTTTGGTGTTTTTGTCCCACTTCCACAGCAGCAACACAGTGGTTACCCAAAAGAAGGTCATTTTCAGCTCCTGCCTCAAAGTAAGAGAAATTAGCACAGGGCCTGACTGGAGCCAGAGCTGCCCTCATCCTCCCAGTGATGAGCAGAGAGGTAAAACAGCACAGTTACAGAGTTAGTGCAGTCTGTCTTACACCCTCTTATGTTGCCTCACTGAATCACATTTCCATCTTCCTTTCCACCCCTCTTCCATGCCCCCAGCTTCTCCCCCTTAGCCCACTCTCAGCATCCCTGTTCCAACATTGGGGTCCCTTTACCAAGGCCATGAACCCATCCACAGCAAGTGGGAACCCCAGAGGCTGGGATAATCCCAGCACACCTCACATGATGTGACAGCTGATGCTGCTTACATCCAAGGGTCTGAGGACATTTTTTCTCCTGTCCGAAGTCATGGCTAATGACTGGCCAAGAGAAATCTTATACCCCAAATTTTGAAACCTCAGCAGGGCCCTAGATCTAACCCTTAGTACAGTTGTTTGTAGTTGTTCTCTGTCCCTCTGCTGTATCCTTGGAGGATGCTGTTTCAGCAAGAGATGCAGAGTGCAGTGGATTTTTGAGACGTGCTGGTTTCAGCAAGTCTTCCCTCCCATTTCCTGCTACAGGACTGTAAGTTAGGAAGGGCTTTTCCTCAGGACTGTAGATTGGAAACACAGCATCAGGGCAACAATGATGCACGTGGTTTGAGGGACAGAATCCCTTCCAGGAAAGTGATTCACCTTTCAGGGTGATGAGCAGTAAGATGGTGTATGATGCTGTAAGTATCATACTTATGAATGGTGTATGAGCTGTATGATGCTGTAAGCACATTCTAGCTTTAGCCTCATCCTGCTTTTCCCCGTTGGAAAAGAATTCCTCAGCAGCAGCTACCAGTATCATCAATGTCACCAAAGCCACCACCTGGCTTCACCCTTTCTCAGTTTTCATCTCAAATGCCACTTGGAAGCTTGTGAAAATTGCTCTGGGATGCAAGAGAAATGCACCTCTAAGTAAGTGTTCATTTACTGCTGCCTGCAGGAAGCAGGAGAGACTGTGCCATAGAGTATACAGAAATTAACCCATGGTGTGCAAACAGCAGTGAAGGACCACGGCTGGCCCTGAGCTCTCCATGAAGCCCACAATTCATCACTTACCTTGTGACACTGACATATCTGGGCTCAGTGGACCTCTCCAATTCCTTTCTCTCTCCCAGCCAGAGGTACTCACAATGCAGGTTGGGAGCATGACATTCCTGTTTCTCAAGCTAAGCCACTGCAAACTGCTCCCAGGAGGATGCCTATTCATTACTGGCCCTGTGCCATGAAAGACTGACCTAATGAGGCAATTCAGAGCAGCTGAAGTTGGCAGTGCCTGTGGCCTGGACAATTAGAGGTGCATTTATTGGCAAAATATTTGTGCCCCAAAGGCTACTACATACAGGTCCCCTGTCTTGATAATTCTGTCATGTGAAGATTTTTTTTTTCTTGCCCTTTCAAAACCACATGCAAGTTTCGCATTTGAATCCTTTAAGGACAGAACACAACTTTACTTAAAATAAATAAACAAATCAGGAACACCTTAATTGAAGCTCTCTTTTAATTACTAAGTTATAACTAGTGCCTCCTAATGTTTAAAGTATGTCCAGAATATAATGCATACCAAATAGAAAATATTGTGTATGCCAAGGTATCTCACTTTCAGTCCTGTGATTCTTTCCCTGATCTTGCTGTGAATGAGGAACTGAGTGGGGCTAGAATGCTTCAAGTCTACTAGCCAAAAGGAGCACTTCATCTGTTAAGTCATGAGGAAAATACCGAGATAAGGAAAATGCTCAATATCACCCAGCCAATGGTGCACTCAGCGCCATCAGTGCTGACCTCTTTCCTAAAATTCAGCACTTGCACATCTTCAGCAGATTTTGAAAATAAGGGGGAAACAGACTCTACCTCTTCATACTCAGGGGAATGTTCAAGGGATATGAGATAAAAGGATAACTCCTTCTCCTTCAGGTACATCATACAAGCAAGAGAGGGCTCACAATGGATTTTTGTGTTACTGACAGAAGTATTTTTCTCAGAAACACACACACATCAGAAGTACACAGGTACAGAAAAGACCAATTACATGGAGCATCAGGTTAGACTAATTAGATGGACTTCCAGTGTTTTGGTGTCAAGCAGGGAAGAAGCATGATGTAGGTGCTCACCCAGTCAAGATCTGGATGGAGGAGTGGCTTTAAAATGATGCAGGCACATAATATTAAAAAAAGAAAAGTACCTACAGAGTTTAAATTATGCCAGACATAACTCAGAAGAGTTTTTGAAAATAGAAATTTTGGACTTAAATGCCTTACTTGACCTAAATCTGACTTCAGGCTCCTATATAAAGCAATTCCATGAAGTCACTAAAGTTACATCAAGGAGAAATTCAGCCATAAGTGACATGATTTTTGTCATGCAATTTACACCTTTTCTAGGTTGAAAATATTATTCCATTACCATTGTCAAGATCATTCTAAATCTGTGTATCATCACAACACTAGATATTGATCTTTTGAGCAGAAGGTCAATATTTAAGAAACTTGATTCATAATGACTTAATATTAAGCAAATGGATTATTGATATATATATATATATATATATATATATTTATGAGTAAATATATAACAGCCCCTCTGAGCAACTAACTGTTTCCAAGAGTTAAGTCTGTTTAAGAAGTAGATTCTGTGCAAGGGTTAACCTCTGCATATTTGTCTCTAAAGATATTCATAGCAAAGATGCTAATTCCCAAGGAAAACAATTTACATTCTTAAAGCAGGCTACACCTTTCCAAATCCTGGTAGAAACAGGCAGCCAGCTTGCACATATAATTAAACTTCAAATTCCCCTGTAAATGGCAGCCAAAGTTCAATATATTTTTTTTCTGAGGCTGGTTGATGTAGGAAGATTTTCATGAGATGTTTTCTCCTCTATCATCAATTTAATGATGTAAACAGAGATAGATTAAGCCTGCACACCTTTCAGGTTGATATACCTGACGGGGAAAAAAAAAAATCTCACAGCTGGAATTCTTCCTGAAAACTCTAATAGATGACAAAGTAAAAGAGCAATCTTCTATAGACACTTAATGAAGACAGGCTTCAAGGGGTTTTCTATACCAGAGAGTACTTTACACCCCAGGAGGAGACAAAGCCAGGAGATTTCTGCAGCTGAGGATTGCAGTCACAGCAGAATAAGTAAAATAACAAAAAACATATTACTTGTTAAATCACTTACACTGGTTTTCCTTTGGATTCACAAGTCAAAATTATAGATTGTCCTTCTTCAGGCCATGAATTGGAAGAAATGATTTTAACTAAAGGTGTATCTAGGAAGAAAAAAATAGACAACTTGTTGATATACACAAAAAAGATTTATTATCTAAGAGTACATTCTTCTCTATTTACAACAGACTAAACCACAGATTTAATTTACACTTGGAGACAGTTTCATATGGAGCCTTGTGCAATTTCCATTGTCTTCAGAAGGCAATAAAAATGACCAATGTAACTAAACCAGTAACTTTTTATATCCCTAGGAGACAGATATAGAAAGCATGTGTATACTAAGAGAAAACTTTTTTATTTCTGTATTTGATGCAAATACTCCATATGACTATCCAAAAGTCTGATATCTAACAACAAAATAAAGAAAAAAAAACCATCTAGGATGAATAACAAGTACTCCACGCAATTGTTTGCCTATTTTTAGGCTGATATGATGGAATACTGCTATTAGAGGAATGAGTGCAATAGTGTACATTTGAATAAGAACCCTTTTGTTGTAGCAGAAGCTTGAAAGTCATAATAAGAAAGCTACAATGGGCTTTCAGATAAAATACCTTGTTACAGACATTTTACAGGATATTATTTCTGAAATGCAATAAAGCTGCCCCTAAACCATAACAATCTTAAACAGAATTTGCAAAGAGAATGTTTCAAATATCTGCAAAAATCACTACAGAAGAATCTGCAATCTGTCCAATGTGATTGGATTAGTTTTATAGTTTTAATTGCAAAAAGATACACAATAGAGCTACTGTGAATTCATGCCAAATAAAGCATGTGAAGTAGATCTTTAACTTTTAAAATTTTTGCCACCTGGCCTGCAAGAATATATTTTCATAGTCAACATATGACTTAGAGGGCCACCTTTATAAAGAACAAAAAACCAAGATGATAAAGAAATGACTGCAACACATTTTTTCCTTAGGAAGAGGAAAAACAAAGTTCATTGTCACAGTGGAAAAAAAACCTCAGATTGAATAGAAAAATGTATATTTTTCCTAATTGTTTCTTTGTCTATAGCTTCCTGACACAAACCACTTTATCCAGCAAATCTAGGATACCTAAGTTTTGTCTCACTAAATTTGCAGTTGCTGTTATCCTTAGCAGTGACACCACTAATGTCCTGTTATTAAGCAAATGTGAATGAGCATGACAATATGACCCCACAAAATCAACAACAAAAAATTAAAAAGATATGCTGTAACAATATAGCTTCTTATTGAGATGCCAATAGTCCTGCTGCACCCTAAATGGCATCTGAACAATTAAAATGATGGAAAAAATTTCTGAGTTTTGATTTTTTATTTTCGCACACTACAGAGTAACAGCACAAGACAAGAAGAGGGAAAGGCTTAGTGCAGACTCTCTGTAATTCCACTGAAAGTATTTTCAGCATCATTCATCTTTCCAGAACAGCTGCTCTAACCTTACACCAGTAGCGAATCTGTTCCACAAGTTCATTTTTCTAAGGACCCTGCAAACCATTATGCAGGTGACTAATCCTTTGGAGGCCAGGCTGGCATTTGCTTCATTTTTAGCACATGCTTAAGGCACTGACCTCAAGTGCCTTAATAAATCAGGGCATCAAGTACTTCTGTGATTTCAGCGGTGCTGTTGAAGATGAATAAATTACTCTCTTGACTATACATTGAACCAGAGGAGCAAATTAGTATCAGATAGGAATACATGAAAATTTAACTGAGGGAGGGAGACAACTAATGCAATGAGATCAAGAGGTTTCCAGAGAAATATGAAAAAGAGCAAAACTTTGATGGAAGTAATCCTGACAGCCACAGGTGAAGGAAGAAGTTAAAGGGCCATCTAGCTATTACTCCTGGCTTAAATATTTTAAAAAATTATCAGCATTTTATGCAATACTGTAAATGACCCAAATAACATTGAAGAGAGGATTCCAGACAACTAAGCTTTCATCTGCCTGGATCAATGCAGGGCTGCTTGCCCCTACTTGAAGCTCCCATTCCTACTTTAATCCACCAGGCAGCTCTCTGTTCTCCACACACTTCTAAACGGAGCTTACTAACACAGAAAGGTCTTATATTTATGTTTCACCCTCTAAGGCATAACAAAGTGGTGTAGGAAATACAGTCCCTAGTGGTTTTTCCTGCTAATTGACTTAAACAGTAACTACTTGTTTCTCTAAAGCAGGAAACACAGGGTTTAACCCAATATATAATTTTTAGGGAAGACAGAAATGGAAAATTTTTGCATTTTGTTAATGATTCTTTTTCAAAAACTAGATGTTCTATTTTGAGTGCTTTATTCTCAGTATTACTATTTCTATTTTTTATTTTTAGACCACGATTGATTTCTCTCTAGAATTAAAGTGTACATTTAAAAAGGAAAAACTTTTAAGATAAACCTGCCCTCTATCTTCACATTCACATCAATAATTTAAATGAAAAGAAATCTTCAGAATAGTTGAATTAAATCAAAACTAACCTAAATATCTTATTTTTACAAAGATGATAGAACCCTGCTGACTGGTACTTTTCCAGAACACAAGATGCTATTACAAAACACCACCTCTCACTGTGACTCTCATTTTGGAAGAACTTAAAAAGTATAAATGTACTTCATCAATACTGTGAGTTTTGACCTGTCACACTTAAAATATTAATCATAACAACTGGAGCATCACATGATCTCAAGCAAACACCAACATTAGAAAACAGCCTAAAGAAAGAAAATCAAGAACTGTAATACAGAAAGACGTTGATTTCTTTTCAGATATGTTTATCAGCTTCTTATAAATAATGTAGATATGTCAAAAAAAAATCTCCTTCTACAACCAGAAAAAAGGAGTAGAGTCAAGAGTAATGTGGGTCAGATCTTTTCCTCCTTCTCTAAACTCAGTAGAAAAATAACATTGTGTACAAAGCTGAACTTACCTCAACTTTAATAACTTGCATATTTTTTAGTATTTAGCCCAGGGATTTCCTGACAATAAAATACCATGGGCCAGTAGTCAAAGCAGAATTCTTCTGAACAAAGGAGTGGTGACTACATTTTCTTTACGATATCTGCAAATATGTCCTTATCCTGAGTTCTAAGAGTATTATGGAGAAGATAAGTATTCCAAAAAGAATAAGATTTGGGAAAGTCCAATTCTACTACAAAACAGTGGTTTATGTGGGTGTAAGCACCTCAGCAAGTTTTCTCAATAAAATGCACTGCTTTCAGTACTCAGTGGCTTTTTTAGTTACACCCATCTCCAGCAGTGAGAGCTTCTTTGGCCCTCCAGTCATCAGTTTGAGTTATGAGGTACTTATGACCTGCAACTGATTGCCACCACCAGTCTGAACTGAGGTTCAAACATGTCTTTACATATCTACTAACCTCCATGAGCACAAATCTGCTAGTTTGTTTCTGGACTTACCAGGTACAGATAAGAATTATGACATGGGGTGCTTTTTTTTTTTTGTATAACCTTTCATGATTCAGCAGACCAAAGGCAAAAGTTCCACTGAGTGATTCTGCTTCATCCATCTTTCTAGGATTTGGGCTCATCTCATCTCACAAGCCTGGGAAACCCATTCCAAAGCTTTAGGAAGATTTATCGATTTTTGATCAGGCTATGTCATCTTCAGCAAAACACAAAATCAGTAAACATATGTGGAAAATTGATACCAGCTTATACCAGTAAAAATCTGACCTGATACATGAAGAAATGAAACACTTCAACACTTGACTTTTGTTTTACTTTTAGCAGCAACTAATGGCAACATTCATACCTTGTGGAACTGCATAAGTGACTGATTTAATCTCTTTGAAGCTATTTTCAAAATAAAGGTGGTTCTCATCAGTCACTAGACCTTTGCTCTTAATCAGATCTATGCTTAAAGGTGTGTTTGCTTTCAGAATGTACTTGTTGCTTTTACATTGCTTGAAATAAAATAGACTTCAATATATATTTATATTTTATCACCAAGCCTTTATAAGGTTACATGCAGGATTAAATTCCTTCACATGAATTTACTCATATAAAGTAATCACAAAGCTACTGGAAAAAAATCCCTCATGATAAGTTATGTTATACTTCATGTATAGTTCATGTATACTACATGTATACTTCATGTGCAAACCCTCGACAAACAAAGTCTAGGAAACCTGAATTCATAAAAATAAACAAATTTGCTAGGATTGTGAAACAGGCCAACAACAGAATCAGACAATTAATCTCTGCTTGTTTCTTAGTGCCAAGATACTAAAAGTGGAATTTGGCCTGTTTTTCATATGTATCTTCAGAAGTCCTTGGTCCCATCAGTTCTTAGCAAAACCTGTCATGGAACTCACAGCTCTGGCTGAGTCACTAAATCAAAGTGCAACCCTTTGCATCGTAAGGCATTAATCAGCAACAGGTGTGTAGGAATAAGCACATGAAAAATCATTTTGTGAGACAAAGTGGTAGCATTATCATGAGGTTATGATAGGAACACTGTTTTATCAAATAATCCCTCCCTAATGTAATCATCTTCAGTCAATGTAATTACAATCCCAGAAACAGAAAATAAGACCACCTTTCCTCTTGGGCAGATGTTAGGGTGGGTGGAGCACATATATTTCATTGTATTTTTAAGAAACAACAATTACAAGCAGTAGACTATTCAGGAGTAGGAATATTAATGATCTTGTAGTCATCAGAATTCCAAGAGTGCTGAAAATGCACCTATGCAAAGAACCATGCAGCAGTCTTTCCTCCAGGTAATTTTGATTACTTTTGATGTAATATAAGCTTCTTGCCACTGGATTTCTCTACACATTCTGTTAAAGGGTAAATCTCAGCCTCTATTGGCATTCCAGTGAAAGGAGGATTAACAGAAAAAGTCTTAGTGGTTCTCCTCTGCAAAAATTTACAGTGGAATATTGTATCAGATGCACAGATCCAAGTCAAGGCTCCTAATTTGCAAATTTTCTGCTGAATTATAGATTTTTTAAAAAAGAAATAAATGCAATAACGTACTATGAAGTTTAAACTTAGCACCCCAAATATCTTCCAATGCAGCTGAATCTTCAGAAAGCAAAACAGAACAAGTTCATCTCCTTCTTTTCCCTTACAAGGGTAGAATTACTAATCCCAAGGGTCCTGTACTTCAGCAGTCTACATTTAAGAGGCCTGTTCTACCTCCATGACTCAGGAAGCCACTTCTACACTCCCTCACTTAGACATAATTTGATTTTTTGTGACAAGTGCTAATCAATCCATTAAGATCAGTTTTAGACCCCATGCAGTGATTTATAAGAAAAAGTGGTTACTTACTCCACTGAGTACTGAAGTATTCACTCTATGTTGATCAGATGCAGCAAAATACTTATTTGGCAGTAATTTAGAGATCAGATCACTCAGCCTTTGAAGTTCATGGATTAAGGTTTTGGTCTGGTTCAGAGTGCAAGGACCTCCCAGGCAATACCACAGGTCAGCCAGGAATGCTAAGGTTTCCCTTCCAGCCAGATTTTGAACTAAGATTTCACTTTGAATCTGAAAAGGCTTTTTTTTCCTACCTATTTCCTTGTTTGAATAAATCAGGATATCCTGACACTAAAAAAAAAAACCTAGGTATTAGAAATTTTTTAGCCCAATACACATCATGAATTAGAATTCCTCCAGCAACTCAGTGCTGTGCAAATTGCCTCTATTTACATTCAGTGCAAATATAACCCAGAATATATCCTTCATTTTACACTTGGGAAAGTTTTCTAGAGCCAGATTAGGATATTTACACAAAGAAAAACTCATAAAACTTTAAAAATCCCCACCTTTTTCCTAGGAATGTGTCAAATGTTTGGATCTTCTCTTTGTACATGTTAAGCATGATTTTCTCATCCATTCTTGGGCTTTACATGCAAAAAATTTACCTAATTTTTTTTTTTAAGTACTTTTTGATCTGGAGGCCTCAGAGTAGCTTTCTAATGTATCAAAGATGACAATATTTTTAAATGTTTAAATAAGTATTTTTTAAAAATAAGATAATTAAATGTAAACACAATGCCATAAGCAGATCTTAGATATTTTACTAATATCAACACAAACTTAAGAAAACCCTGTCCAAACTGGTAACAAATATATACTCAGCTAGGGCAATTATGTTTCCACACTTATTTCATATAAAGTGCAATAAATAAACTTCTTTATTTCATGAAGTCTGTGATTCCTACTTCCCAAGGTAAAATGGCATCACAAAGATGTGGTTTTTTCTACATTTCAATTAAAATCTCCTGTAGTAGTATCCATTTAAGGTCTCACATGCTATACAGTAATTTTATCAAATGTTTGGATCTTCTCTTTGTACATGTTTAGCATGATTTTCTCAAGATCAAAGCAATCCAATAATTAATATTAAAAAAAGATTTTAATTACTTTTTAAGTAATAATTAATTAATAAAGTAGTACTGGTCTCAACTTTTAGTTTTGGATAGGTTGGTTCATGTAATTTTAAGGAAATGTGTGATAGTGGTGGACTAGTCAACCCAGGACATAGTGTCAAGCAGAAATCACATTTCTCTTGACTTCCTCTGTTTGTCCTTCACCAAAGAAAGCATTTTTTTCTCGTTTGTGGAATATTTAAAGACCTGGCACAGAAAAAAATTACCCATTTGGTGACAGTAACATATAATGTTCAATATATACAAGGTGCATAGAGAAAAAGAAATCTTTTGAATTATTTTAGTTTACGAGTCTTTGGGGTTCAAAAGGAAAAATCCATTGGTCAGGTTCTTTCCTGTATGCATGGCACACATCAGTGTGATATATCCTGCCAAAATCTCTTTTTCTTAAAACATGAGGGATTCTGTACTTATTTTCTCTTTTTTTTTTTTCCCACAACATCTTACTTAGTCTTGAAAGTTCTAGTAAAAAGAGCTAAACCTTGTGAAAACTGTAGAAAAAAAGGAGGCACAGCTGGTCAAACATTTGCATGTGATGAACAAAAATTTAACAGCTCAACACAACATAGCACTACAACAAACATATTAAACCTCCAAAACAAGGCTCCTCTAACTGATTAGTTTCCAGGCAGCCAAATTGTCAGGTGTCTATCTCAAAACCAGGGCAGAAACAATCCTGTCCCTAATTGTGTCATAAATAATTGAAAGCAGCTCATTAACATCATTTGACCCCAAGCCTCTGTTGGAATACTTTGATTCTGATGCATCTTTCCTTTAAAAGTGACTCTCTCTCTGTAGTTTATATTATGAACATCTACCAGCTGCAGCAAGAAGCTGAGTTTGTTGGAATGAAACCTGTGATCCTTGCTGGATTTGCTGTTTGAGTGCAAATTATGTTAACAGCAAAAGGAAAGACACAGGAAAGGTCCAGGGAGGGGTGAACACTTCGCTGGCTGCGTTTGTCAGGGGAAGCAAGGACTCACAATACATCAGGATGTGCTACAAGTGTTACTTACATTCCTCCTGCTAAAAGCACTGATACCACCTCCCTATTTCATCTTTTAGGATGATGAGTAGATGGTTTTAATTACCTTTTGTTACTAGAAATTTTCTCCTATACTCAATGATTTAAAAAGCCTTAAAAGTACTGCAAGTAAGAAAAGGCTTTGTTTAACAACCTAGCTGATCCAACAGTGGATCCAACAGTGGATCCAACTGGATCCAACAGTGTGGAATATGATGAAGGATCCATTCAGGAAGAAAGCTGTGCTTGTGTGACAGAGCAGTTCTTCCCACTGTGATCACTGAGAGTCCCTTGGATGCCAGGTTTTACCTTCCTGGACCCTAAGCAACACAGGGAACATGTCTTATTAATTACTTCAGAATACACTCAGCTGAGCTCCAGGCAGCCCAGATAAAACACAGAGACCTTTTCTGTGGTGTAACATCCATGTCATGGCTGCCACGTCATCTGGCAAGGAAAAGGATAACCCTCACCTTCCACCCATTACCCACTGACTATTTCCAGAATACTCCAAGTTCTGAATTAGTCACTTAACCTTGTGCAGCAGCATCTCCTGCCTGGATCTATAATACTCAGATTTATTATGCCATTTTTAATAAATATATTTACCTTGTTGCTGTCTTCTGATTTGAACACAAACTACCATTTTCTCTTTGTACCAGACTGCAAGTTAGTATAACTGGTTCATTAAAACACATTTTTCTTCTTACAGGTTTAGCTAAATTATGAGCTACCAACAGCATGTCTTTACTTCATGGTTTTATTTTATGACTGCAAACCTTCTGAATGCTGAAAAGCTTTCATAAATTTCTCAGATATTTTAGTGTGGCAGTGCACAACAACAGTTCTGGTGCTATCATTTTAAAAAATGTTATAAAAACCTAACAGTCTGATAATAAAAGATTATTGCTGCCTGGTAATAAATGGCTGCCAGATGATAAGATTTTAAAAGTTTTTCCTGAGAGACTAATTCATTTATTGTCTACCCATTTTTGTCTGTTTTTCTGCAAAATGCATGTTTGTGAAATCTATTTATGTCACAGCCTTCTACATTTTTCATTGCGCTTTTTCTCTCTCTTATATCTTTGGAACCTTTCCATCATTTCCAGATGCAAAGATAAAATAAGCAGCTACCTCTGAAAATGATGATATATCTACTTTCTAAATTAATTAGCACTGGAGTGAGCACAGGCAAGTTTCAGGAACTTTTTTTTTTTCCTTCAGAAACCATGAGATTATGATTTTCATACATGGATAGCAATTACAAAGCTCATTGAAAATTCTGTAGTCCTATGTAATTTCATTCCTATTTCTAAAAAATGTAAGAAAATAAGCTTAGGAAAGAAGAGACTTTAAAAGTAAATCCCAAGGACAAACCACTCCAGCATGCGCAAAAATAAGCATCGGATTGGATATCCTAAATGAGACGAGAAAGAGGAGAGAGGAGCACTTTAATCAGTTCTGTGCAAGTGCTCACCATTTTAATAGCTTTTACACTTACCAGCTGTGCATCCTACAGCTGTGAATCAGCATTTCCCCAAATTTGGCTTATTTTGTAAATGGCAAGCAGCATGGCTTCTGTTTGTGCAGTGCTGGCTTGAATAAGCACTTAGGTGCAAGTGTGCCTTGGTAACTTCACCAGAGTAGCCTGGCAGATGCAGGAAGTTTGATACTCTGCTTCAGAAAAGAATGAATAACTCATTGCTTAAACGGATGAGAGAAAAAAAATCAATTTTACATATCTGAAAAATTATTCAATTAGTAATATTTGTGGATGAATCAATCTCATTCAAGCAATTGTGCCACTGCAATGGCATTTAACTTCAATAAAAGTATTCAACAACATTGTGAAATTAAGCCTTATGATAGTACATCAGTACTTAGGTTTGACAGAACTGAATACTTGGTACCATATCCAAATGGATATTCCAATGTCTTCTTTTTGTACTCCTTTAAAACTGCTTTACAGTTAAGCAGGACCAGAAACAGCATATGGTCCTTTTGTTACCTGAGATTCTCGGATGAATTCTGTTGTGTCATCCTTAATCTCATCTGGTTTATTTTAAAATTATGTTTGTTGTAGGAAAGAGTAATAACAGCTTGTAACAGAAGAGTGTAAATGCACTCTCCTGGATGCAAAACAAGAAAGTGGATGCCAATGTGGGGGAAAAGCAAGATTGATCAGTCAAATATTCCCTCCTGACACTCATATTACATGAATGCCTCAATTTCAGCACCAGCCTGGCAGGAAACCAATTAGGTTACTAATTCTGTGGGCATTGATTATGTGGTAGTTTGTTAAAGATATCCACTGGACTTGTTTCAGCACCTCACCTGCTGGTCATGCCAGGCTCCTTCCCCACAATTACTGAAACAATAAAGGATGTGAAATGTGGTAGCACATAACATGTGGCTTGGGGTTTTGGGAGGGGGAAAAAGAAGCTGGAAGTGCAACACCAAAGCCCCACAGTTCCCCCCTGCTCCATTTCAAATGTTTACAGCTTTACCCTGCCTTTGTCACATAATGTGCTCTTTGATCATTCTCACCTACTTTGTGCTTGGCCTTAACATAGGCAGAGATAAATGTGAGCACATCAGTAGCCCCTGCTGAATTAAGTAGAGGACAGAGGGACAGAGTGGCACTGTCACTCACCCCAGTTCTGAGTGTGTGCCACTCCATGGAGATAGCACCAGACAACAGCCACTCCGCTTTACTTGGCTTTGCAGAATGGGTCACAGGTTTCTGAATTATGCATTAAGTCCCATCCACACATGAATGATATGGTAGAAACAATATTTTCTTTGCAAATCAGTTCTGTTTTCTCCAGTGAATGCAAGTGATGAAGCTTGGTTTTACAACTTTCATCTTGTTTAATTATTTTTGTCATGCCACATTTTCAGAGCAAACAGCAAAATCTGTTTCATTTAGCATCTCCATTGCCTTACACTGTGCTCCCTCCAACCTATTTATGCTTTATCTCATTTTTGCTGTTAAGAGAAGGAAAAAAAGAAAAGACAAAGAAAAGTCTTCTGCCTAAGCCACATTATAAAGAAATGCTGAACTTTGAGAGAGCTCATGACCTTTCAGTGTAACTTTATCTTCTGCTTTCTCAGATTCTTTCGTTTAAAGCCTTCATTGTTCTGTTGTGTCTGACTTAAATTACCTTGAATATGGCTTAAGAACTGTAGTACGTCCATAACTGTTAGAGAAGTTAAATGAGAGCTCTGGATGCTCAGCATTTCCAAATATCTCTTCAGTCCTTTCTCTAACATTCATATCAGACATTGGACACTATAAAAGTTTAGTCCATATAAAAATAACTAAGCAGTAGCATCAGAAAATGAAAATTTTATTTGCTTCTTGAAAATATTCATCCCACCCTTGTGAATGGCAAACTTCTCTTCCTTGGGAGGTTCTGGTAATGATCTCTAAATTTGTTTTTTATCTTTTCCTCCAGACTGTCTCGCCTGCTTGCTAGTCTTTCCTGCTTTTAATATTATTAAAACTGCCCTCCCAAACTTCCTTTAAAACCTTCTGGAGCCCTCTCTTAATCACACAACAGGCACATGGAAAATCCTGCCCACACCAGATTTCAAAGTTTTTATGCAGAGTAGACAAGCTACCCTGTGGATTTTCTACTTAAGATTTTACAGAGAAATAAATTAGATTATATTTCACTTGTAAACCGTATTTGAACATAAACCTCCAGATGGTAAAGGTCAGGATTGTACATTAACCCTTTGAACTGAATATCCCCTTTGAAAGATGAAAGTTTGGCAGTAAATGGACTTACAAGTTTATGAATTATTTTGCATTTAAATAATGGATTTCTTATTTTCATCCATCATTAACCTAATTGATCTCATTTAAACATGCAAATTGTAGCAGTGGACATTTCTGTTCACAGATATCATCCTTTCCTGTGTACAGTAACTATCCTTTAAGTTTCATTTGTTTCAAGCATTCACCAGTATGAAAAGTGTAATAAATGTAACTGTACTAATTAACAAAGTGCTTACATAATTATTGAGCTATATAATTAACATTTTACTTAATTTTCATTCAATATGAAGTGATGTAGAGTACTGAAACTGTAGCTTTTATATTGCATTCTTATTATTACTGGTTTTATCTGCATCTTACACTGATAAGTATAGAAACATCCCTCCTTTAAGGGAGATAGACCAACAGCTGGTCCTCAAAGTAGTGCATTGAGATATATTTATTTTCCATATTAACATTCACAGGAACAAAAAAAACAAAACAAAACCCAAACCTGTTTGGGTTGGTTGAGTATCACAACATGGGTAAGCCTTGGGTGGGAACCTGAATGTCTAAAAAGGGTAAACTTATATAAGTAAGAGTCAACTGGAAGACACCAGAACTGCCTCCTTCTCAAGGCCACAGCAATCCAGCAGAATCTTCAGTGAAAGAGAAAAGCAGGAACAGTGCCCAGAAGTTTGATCTCCTTTCAAATTCAGGGAGTCATTTATGAAAACATCCAGCTTTTCCTCATGAGCTTCTGCCCAGGAACCTGAACAGCTCACAGGTTTTCACTGAAAGTGAAGGACATCCCTGCTTGCTTAGGCTTACAGAGATCATCTGTGATCAGAGGCTTTGTGAGAAACCAAGGTCCTGTCTGCACATCAGACAGAAAATACAGCCCCCACTTGATTCTTAAGCTGGAACAAAAGGTGGCTTTAATCAATAAGACCAAGCTTCAAATATTGGCCTCCTTCCACAAGTTCCAGAGGTCTCTGAGGTATCACAGCTCTAAACCACTCAAATTATTCTATGATAAAATGGTTGTAGGAAGAGAGAAAATCGTGCTAGTTTGAAATAGAGAACTGCAAAACCCTGGATGTGCAAATCTCAAGTGAGGTGTTTTGTTTTTTGTTTTCGCTTGGGTTTTTTTGTGGTTTTTTTTTTTTGGTTTTAGTTTGGGGTTTCTTTTTGGTTTTTTTTGTTTTTTTTTTTTTTTTCTTATGACTCTAGGGAATTATGTGCCTGGAAAATCCAGGTCTTTTCACTGTATCAGAAGTTTTAGAAGAATTGTGTGGTTAAACTCATTGGTTGAAGTCATCATTACACATTTTCTCTCTTGGCAACATCAAAAGAAGCTTCAATTCTCAAAAGAATTGCAATTATTTTCACTCCTGACTCAACACACAGGCTATTTGTTTGAGTTCACCTAGTATTTTGGGGTGATGTTAAAAAAAATATTTAAAAAAATTGAAGGCTATGCTATGACACCTTATAATCCTAGTTAACATGGCATTTTCTAAATCTGGGGATGCATCTCTTGCCAGATTGTCCATACAAAGATTGTGGCAGTCTGTAATCACACCAAATGTTACCAGATTTTACTTCTAGTCAGTGTATCTGTCAAGGTGTCACACAGTGTAAGGAAGACATGGTCACAAGCAAATGAGAATGACCAATTCTGTTGACTGAACAGAAAACAATGAGATGACCATCAGTGAAGGAAATTTCTTTTAAGTCTCATATTTTCTTCACTTCAGAAAAACCTATTCTCTGCCTAAGGAGTAAAAGCTGCTTCCAAAAAAAAGGGAGATGTGTCCTTATTCCTAAAGCATAGGTGTCACTTAACTCTGGGAGAGTTCTGGGCAGCATACCACAAGTCAAAAAAAAAAAAAAAAGTAAATAACTTCAAAGCAAATGAGAGAAGGAGTTATGCCAAAGTGCAAAAGCAAAGACTTTTTTTTTAAGCACAAAACTGGGGGAAACAACTAAAATAAGTGAAGAGAAAGGAGCACATGAAGAGAAAATTAGAATCAGCTTCAAAAAGACAAATGGCCACACAGCTTAAAGAAAATAATGTGTGACACATATTTTACTCATTTACAGTACAGAAGGACCATATGTAGAGTGCAGAGAAAAGTTTTCCTTTCCTCTCCTATTTTATCATAGCTAAGAAGTATCCTATTTTGTGTGCTTTTGCATGGGCACACATCTGCTCTTTCTGAGCTACAAAAAGTCAGCAAGTCTGGATATAGGCACCTTGAAAAGCCACTAACATATTTAACATTTGACATTCACAAATTGACCATTAAGACTTAAGGGAGACAGGGTTTTTTGTCTCTAGAAACTGTTCTGATGGGCAGCTCTGAGTCGTTTAGGCATTCATCACAGACACAGGGTCCGGCATCCAACTATTCACAACCCTTTTCTTGCCTGTTTTTAGAATGCCTTATTTCATGTAGTGTTATATGAAGGTGCAGTACATTATATACTACAATTAATATATTTTTGTTTATTCACACACATTTTTTACTCATTTTTGTTCAGAATGTGTATTTTAGAAACTCTGTTCCAACAAAAACTTGAAAGCAGCCAAGCAGAAAAAGTGCGCTAAACCCTCCTAGTGAGCATCAGGAACTCTTTAATGAAATGACTCCGCTTGCACCAGCAGAAATTCTGGACTCATCTTGCCATCAGGGAAGCCTCCATTTGTTGTTACAACAGGAATGAGAGGGGCAGGGTGCTGTCAGACACACGTGCACACACAGATACCCCGTGTTCTACACAGCCGCATCAGCGCGTGGCTGATCCGATCCGCAGCCTGCTGCACTCCCAGGGCTTTCTTTACTTAATGCAAAATCAATACCTTTATTTCCAGGACAACAATTCCAACATTCTCACGGAATGGCTGCCTAATTTTGAAGTCAAGTCCAGATGTTCATTGCAAAAGAATCTAATAACAGCTCACAAAAGAAGAAGTGTGCCTATCCCACAAATATGTTGGAATAGCCTTGGAAGCAAGTTAGTTGACGGCTATAGATTTGTCAGGCTGACAATTCACTGCACATCTGTGTCTGCCAATATGGAATTTACACAAAATTGCCTCTCTAGACACTTCTTTACATAACACATATTTAGCTTATTAGTGCTGTCATTTGGGAGTGTGGTCAGCTTTTGAGCAAAATCTCACTGAGTCCATTAGCACGGATCACATCGCAGCTGCCATTTTAGAAGCACAATGATTAGGTTTGAAGTTCAAATGATTTGATTTCACTTTAAGGCTTCAAAAGCAGCCTCTGGGGTAGATTTACACAATTAATTTTTACTGAGGTCTGCTGGGTAATTTACTGTAGTCAGAGAACCTTCACTAAGGTAACAGTAATTACCACTGGGTAATTTTATGGCACTCCAGTACGAAGCAAAATGTTGGCTGTTTTCTGCTCAGATAAGACCTGGAAGGAAGAGAAGATGCTGCTTCTGGGAAACACAACATGTCTGCAACACTGAGAAGGGATGACAAGAATTCATTGACTTCCCAGTTGTGGACCAGAAGTTGTACATGCCCTCAAAATGTCTTTTCAGGAGCATGCATAAGGACTTAGACAATCTCTTAAAAATTATACTGAGAAGCTTTCAACACTGAAGCACTGTACCCATCATTCTTTAATACAGGAACAAAGAATACATTCTTTGTTTAGTCTGAACACAGAAGTAAACAATGAAATTAAGTATCCCTTTGAGATTTGTATTTATCACTTACAAGAAGCACTTCCTAATAATCAGTGGCAGCTGCGCTGACAAGCAAACTTCAGAGCAAAGCCAGAGGGGATACCAGTCTATTTTAGGTTTGCTATTGACAGTAAGGGTCACAGGAAAAATAAACTCAGCAAGCAGTGTCATGCTACCACAAACCTCTGCTGGCCAAGCAGAAACTAAATTACAGCCCAACCTTTCAGCACAGCAGAAAGACTTGGGCAATTGGGCTGCCCTGCAGTGCACAGAGCACAACATAGAGATGAACAGGATTAAACACAAGTGAGATATAACATAAATTACAGACATATAAATCAAAAGATTGGAGGAGCTAATTATCCTGTAGTCTGGAGTGGGGGTATGCTATGCTTTCCCCTATTATTTTAATATTTTGAGTTTGCAAAATTAATCTGTGAAGCCCTGTAAAAACAAGGATTGACCACTCTCTCCTTCAAAATAATAATACAGATTATCTCCACTGTCAGACTGAACTATAAGAAAGAAAGGAAAGCAAAGAGCAGCAGAAGGACTTAGGGACTATTTCTATCACATACACATAAATATGACTAATAGAAAATTAAAAAAAAAAAACTTCGTAAAAGTTTAGTCCTCAGCTTCATTTCATACACTGTAGCACTACTGGGAAAGCTTATTTGATTTCTCTATCACAATAATAAAACATAAAATTTGTGTAAGGGGAAGATGAGGGAATAAACACATTCTATATCTGATGGCTTTCATTTCGTTAAGTTGACTTCCTACTAAAGCTGATGATAAAAAACAGCTGTGTGGACTCATAAGCACTTCTATCTACATCTCTCCATGGACTAATTACAAATATCTGTTTCATACAGTCCCAGCATCTAAGGCAAATTTAATTTTATTCTATCTTTCACTAGGCATATATCAAAACCTGTCATTTCATTCCATTATTTTGCTTTCTTTCTTCTCTACCTATCATCCACTGGATGCAATCACAACCCTGCACTTCCTACTGTTCTCTTTTATTTTCCTTTGCTTTTTTGTTTGTTTGTTTGTTTTGATGGAGCCACAAATTTTGTCCATTGTCAAGGGCGAGTTGCTTGAAACGAAGCAGGCTTTTCAATATTCAAGCATAATTATACAGGGCAGAAATGCCTAGACAAGTTCATATTGCCCTTTCCTTCTAACTAGAGATGATACACTTATAATTCTTGAGGAGCATCCATGTTTTAACTTTTCAGATTTTAAGAAGGAGTTTAAAACTCAAGAGCAGTTCTAGTGAGTAATGCCTCATCTTTGTACATTCATTCCCTGCCAAACTGATGCTCACCTGTGCTGTTCTGTTTGACCATTTTAGGAGACTTGCTTATCATTCTCTCACAGTTGTCTGCTGATTTTATAGATCTCTGGGATATTAAGAGCATGTGGCAATGCCACTCTAACTTGGTTGTGATTTTGGAGCGTACAGGTTGTCAGATTAACAAATTCTCCTGACTTTGAGGTCCTATAATTCATCAACTTTGCCAGCACTATTTTTGCCCTGCTGCAAGGTGGCATTGAGGATTTATGTTGGATCAGCTTCCACAGGGTCCTGTGAGCATGATTCTTGTTGATACAAACAGGATGTCTTTTATGTTTGAAATCTTATGGACTGACAGAAAAAAAAAACCAGCTTCCACTGGCTGCAGTAATATCCATGACAATGGTGAGCAACACAAGGAGAATAAAATCAAGGAGCCCAATTCCAGTGTAATGTACTCCATTTGGAGTATTTGGGATTGCTCCAGTGAATAATTTCACACCTCTTTTTCCTTTAAGGCTCTCTGATGAACCATATCATCAGTTCCTTGAATCTTCTCTTTTTGTAAAGTTTCCTTTCAAAATTTGACCAGCATTATGATTTCCGAGTATGCTGACCATGGAAATGTAGGTGGCAAGGACAAAGACAACAAAAGACTGATCTTAGTCTTCTTGTCACCAATAACAGAATACTTCTTTCTCCATAGCTTTAAATGGTTCTTCCACTCTCTGCCCTAAACTTCAGCTTCTTTTCACACATTTATCACTTCTCTTTCTATGTATAACGACTCCATACCAGTGCTAGAGAGTATTAAATTGATTGGTGGAAAATTAATGGAGCAAGCAGGAACGATAGAGAACAATTACTTGTGCATTATGGCTTTTGATAAGCTGGCAGTCTGAGGGGGCACTAACATAAAACACACCAGTAATGGGAAATGCCCAGTGCAGTCTGACCTTCTCAGAGAAGTTCAGTGAGGCCAGAGAAGAGGGAGAAGGGTCTTGTTCAAAATTTGGAGAAACAAGCATAGAGGAAGATGCACCTCACTGCTATTTAGCAAGGAAGTGCCTCGCTACAAGGGTGCAAACTGGAAGGGAAAATAAATATTCAGGAAGTTTTATATACAAGAGGCCACAAAAAGGCTTTTTTGTCTTATGAGGCTCATGCAAACCAGGGCCCTGCCTTTACTTTCAGGCACATTACACTACATTGCAGCCATTTTAACTCTTTTAAGCTGTCCAATTTCTGCATCTAGTGGTCCATTAAATTTGGTTCATCTCCTGTGGTGCCAACATCTTGAGCAAGGCACTGAAGAAAGAGCAAAGAATTAGGAAGTGAAGACATGGGCAAGTTCAGTGGCTGATGGCTGTGCAATTTAGAATTCAAGGAAAGGAAGTTAGGGATTCATGTCTCCAGCACAGATGCATTTGAATATCTTAGGAGAGGTGTTTAACAGCCATTTGGTGAAGAAAGGCCCTGATCTCCCTAAGAAAAATGATGGCTAGAATGTTTCAGAAAACATTTTTAGCACATATGCTAATCCACATTCTCTTCATTTTCAGACTTTTTTTGCAGATGGCATTTTTAGCAAAGTTGTCAGCTTCTGTGTACAGAGTGCTTTTGCCATTCCTGCATTTTACATGTGCTGCAAGTCTTAGAGGCTTATAGAAATATCCCTGTTTATAGAAATATCCCTGTTTAGAAACAAGTTACATATGGCAGCAGTCTTTGACATGGCTCCTCAGGAACTGGTTGCAGTCACTGAACACTTGCCTGTTTCAGGGACAAGCTTGTCTGCTTTATAACAGGTTGATTGCACCTGGTCTAGAAAGAGATTCATGAAAGGTCTTTTGCCTTCCCTTGGTCTGAATTTTGCAGATGTCTGCTGTTGCTAGCTAGGCAATGAGATGTACACATGTTCTCCAGAAAAAAAAAACAAAACAAAAAAACCAGCTGGACCCCAAAAAATGGTGGATCTAATATAAGTGAATATGAAAATGTCAGCCGATGGTGTCTCTCACAGTTTATAAGAGACAAAAACCCACTGACTGAAAGGACAATCTCACTTCAGAGCAGAGCACACAGAAAACCAGATCCATACAACTTTGGAACAATGCGCTGTGGAAAACATCAAGTCCAGAAATGCTGTTTGAAACAAAAAAAAAAAAAAAAGCCAAAATATAAAGATGTAATACAACTGAAGTTTGGATTACCTAGGTTAACAACTTGTGTGGGCCAGGCCTAAAAATAAATCTTAAAGAGCTTTTCTTCCTGAGTCTGTGCTGTTAATTCTATCAACGCTAGTGAGTTTCTTAAGCAGGATTCAGCATCATTGAGACAATCTGCTACAAACTTTGTTTATTTATACCCTTGTTCCAAGTTTCTATAAACTTTCAAGGAAAACTGTGAATTAGGATGCTCTTGATGTTAAATAACCCATTTACATGGCTTCAGTGATAACCAAAAAAGACAAATGCATTTTCTCTCCACTACTCAAATAAAACCAAGAACTCAGTCACACAGTGCTCTCAATGTTAAGCTCTCATTAAACTTTTTTGAGTCACTCCTGTAAAAATAAAATGAAAAACACACCCCACCAACCAAATACAAACCACAGAATCTGGCTAAAAGAAAGGTGCTATCTATCTGCACAATACCAGAAAACTTGGTTCCAACAGACACTCTCAAACAAAACAAAACTATAAAAGCAAGCATGTATAATGTGTATTACTTACAGTGTATTTCTAGAACCTGCATTGCTATCTGAGGTGTAGAGTTTAGGGACTCATGATCTACTCTGCAACTTACAACTGCACCATCATCACTGCGATCTGCTAGGAAATCCAGCGTGCTGCTGACTGTGAATGTTTTACGAGCTGCATCTTCTTCTTTTACATATTTAACATCTGAAAAAAGAACAAACAATTAGTTATCTTTCCAATATCTTTCGGAAAAAAGTGGTCCAGCATTAGACAGCCAAATTTTCTATCACAGTTGTTGGAAAAAGCCCCCATCTTTCATTGTTGGTCTCTTTAATATAAAAGTAATTAGACTGCAGTTACTCCTCAATTTGCTCTCATTGTCAGAATAGGAGATACATACTGAAAATTTTAAAACTTGTTCCATGATACTGCATTCAAACAGAAATTCTATTCGTTATTACCTCTTAAATGTTTAGGTCCATATTAGATATTAATGTTCTCTGTAGGTCATCAGAAAAAGATTGTTATCTTGTTCCACCCTCATCACTTTACATATTCACAGTGCCACTGAACATTAAATTTCCCAAGTTCACTTTTATAGCCTCTCACAGTAATGCAATACATGGATATTACTGAAGCCACGTGCACACAGTCAGATTCATCCTATGCTTACTTTATTCATTGCTTATTCTGTTGTTTGGTTAGAATTATGCTAATTTACTGATAAAACCAGGTATAGTCATCAATGGTAGCAAACAACTGTAAATAGAGCATGCCATAGTATTTACTGAAATATACAAATGAGTCCCAAGAAGACCAGAAATAAGATTACTGCAGAGACCTTCCACTCACTGCTTTACACCATTCTAAATTGACTTGATACTAGATACTTGCAGATCCAGTTAAAAATCTGAGTTTTTAGCACAGATGCTGCAGTGGAGGGAGTTCTCAGCTACGCTTAGGAAGCATCATCTCAGCTCAAGGTTAAGATTCACATTCAGAACATTTTGCCATAAGAAATACATGCTAGATCAGAAATGAAGATCCAAAAGACTGAGCATTTGAGTTAAAATGTCTGAATGTATTAACTGGAACATGAGATCTTCTTACACATACTTTAGAATTGTTTCACTTGGTTCCCAACTACGTGTGATACTTATTGATTTTAGTTTATTTCAGAAAAAATGGTAAGCTTGTTATATTGATTTATTGCAGTGAAAGCTTGAAAAGACATCTATAAATACTTAAACATATATATTAAATTACACTGAGATTTCATATGTCCTCTGTGCCCTAAAAAAAGTGAGAGGTTTCAGTTTTACAAATTATACTAAATCCCATTAGAGAACAGAATGACCTAAATAAAATTTCCATGAAATATCAATTTTAGAAAGCAAATCTTCAATGGCTTAAGCTACATAGTTTCAGATTAAAAATACCTCTGACTTCAGAGAGGTGGTCTTTATCATTGTCTCCAGACAGACAAGGACACTGTGTAGTTATACAGTTCCTATTCCTCCCTAAAAAATAATTATTTCTTGCATATGAGAATTTTTCTGCCTGTTTGTTGCTAAGCTTGAAAGATTTCCATTTCTGCCATGGTCACTATTAATATTTAGGGATTAGTAGGTAAGAGACATATTGACCAGAGCTAAAGCAAAGTTATTATAATCAAACAACAATTGTCTTCACCAATATTTAAAGCAAACACAAGTAATATTGTTCCCAAAGTTAGGTTTCCATATTTAATAATAAGCACCTATATAAGGGACATTCTGCTTATAAGTAATGCGCACATCTCTTTGCTTACTGACTTCAGGTAGGGGACAGAAGGCTCCTGAAAACATCAACAACTTTAATTTTATCGAGATGTTGTGGATTTTTAATCCTTTAGAAAAACAAAAGCAGGTAATTTCCTAAATTGATGCTGAGAAGTCCCTCTCTACTTATTTATTGTGTGAAAGAGTTAGACTCTCAGAATTAACTTCCTCTGCAAAAAGGGCAGTGATAAGATTCTACAAACTGTTAGCATCCTCACCAACAGAAATATTTTAGCTTGTCCTCCTTACCAGCTGTATTTTCTTAGATGTTTCTTCATGGCAAATGTGATTGTAATACATTTTCTAATTGAGTGCAAACCCAAGTGGATGTAAGAATGGCGGAGATCGGGTACTGGGAACACACCATCACTCAGGATATTTTACAGAATTTTTAAATATGTCAGTTGTAGCCTACTGTTTCATTTGTTTTCTTGCTCCTCCTCTCTCTCCTAAATATTCCCTTGAAGAAAAGGCTGAAAAGAAATCCACGACACAAGCATTTTGTGTGGGAAGCACTGTAATGGAACAGCCTGAAGGGATACAACTTTATAGAGGAGGACCTAGGGGTTGCCGGACATGTTGAACATTAGTGAACAGAGTGCCCTTGCAGGGCTGAAAGCTGAAACCCACTGCCTTGCATTAGTAAAAACACAGCCAGAAAGTCAGGGGAAGTGATCCTTCTCTCTTTGGCACATGCATAGCTACATTGAGAGGACCAAGCCCAGTTTTGGGTTTTCTGAAGAAAAAATGTACTACAAACCTGTTGAAAAACAGTGTAGTCAGTGGAGCTGTACAAGGACATCTTAAGAAAGTTGATATTATCTAACCTGAAGAAGAGAAGACTAAAACCAGATCAAATTGTTGCTTTAAAGTACATAAATTATGGCCACAGAGAAAAAAAACCCAGAATGCCCTCAGAGGTGTACAACAAAAGCTGATGGGCAACAAACACAAGTTACACCTAGACAAATCTGGATTATGTATCGTGAAATATCTACGAATAATGAAAACACTAAACAAGAGGGCTTTAGAATGCTGAAAAATCTAGCCAGACAGAAATGCTGGTATGGAATCTCTGTCCTGGGAGACTTCCCAAACCTGAACTGGAGATCTTTAGCCACTTGATTTGACATTTAGCCACTTGATTTGACCTTGGAATAGATGTCGGGCCAAATGAAACCTGGGGATCAGCTTCAGGCCTACTTCCATGACTTTCAGACAAGTGCACATGCAAATATGGCTGTATCAACTAATACGGGGTTATATCTCATAAGTGTAGATGTTAGGGCAAATAATAAATTGAAATGATGGAATGTCCATCATCTATTGCTCATTGCAAGCTATTTATAAAAGCACATACCTGTAACACGCAGAAATACTCATCTTTTAAAATACAGCTTTTCTGGTTTAACATGGCAGATATAATTTTTGTTTACATTTAAACTCAAGTTCTGACATGAAAATGGCCTTATTAGCTAAAAATAAAAAAATCATCTTTGCTTTAGAGGGTTCTCAAGACAATGATCACTGCCTCTCTGAAATCTTTCTGCATACTAAAATTAAAGAAACTTACTCAAAGTATCTTAACCTGTTGCAACAAAATGAACTTATTTAGTTTTAAAATCCAGTCTACCTAGGAAAAGAAGAAGAAAAACGAAAAAGAAAATCTATTCAAAATATTCCTGAAGCCTAAAAAAAATTCTTTATATAATTTTGTTCAAAGAGCATGTAACAAATTTTGTTGAAAAAGATAGGCAATTTCAAAATGAAAAATTTGCATTTAGCTTCTCCAGTATTTTTGTTCTTAATAACCTTCCAGAAATGTCACCAGAATGCTAAATTGCAGATCCCTTTGTTAAGTTGGTGCATATATGAGTGACAGAACAGTAAACTAAAAGGTGTGGCGCCCAGTGCTTCACATTCAGTCTCTCTCATTACTAACACTTACTTTATCAAACACTATTCCTTTATCAGATGATGATTCCTTTTTTGAGTCATAGCAATGGAGCTACAATTTTAGAGTGGCTTTTTCCCCTTTGGTGCAACTCTGATCTCAGTGCATCATTTATATTCGTTTTGCAGCATGTATAATACAGTGGAACACAATTGGATTTACTGGTGCTAGACAGACGAACTTCTAACCTTTAATGTCAGCTGCATTAGCATATCATTTCATATCTATTTTCTCAGATTTATCATTTCACCTTTTAGACTGCACAAAGCTAATGTAACTTCTGCTGATGCCACTGCAGACTGGTTAGGTTATTTTATTTCTAACCTTTGAGAAATGGCAATGTGCTCTTCAGAAGACCTAGAAAACTGAACTGAAATGAATGTGCTCAGTACTTTCCTCCTATTTCTGGTTGTCAGTGTTTTTTTCCCCTTTACTGTTCTTTTTCATACTCCTTTTATACTCCTTTCTTCCCCATCTTGTTTTGGTTTAGTGTGTTTTTGGTTTTTTTTAATCCCTTTAGGAACTCTTTAAAAATAAATTAAAGAGTCAAATAGTTAAAGAGTCAAATCAACAAATTGCTTGCTGGCTTCAATTACTTGTCAGCTGAAGGAAAGGCAAAGGTATTAAACAGATTTTTAAACAAAATTTTTAAAATAACTTATTTTCAAATTTCAGATAACATATCTTCAATATGGCCTTGCTGTTAGGCCAACTGTATCAGTGTTTATCTTATAATATTGACATGGCTTGGATTTATTTCCAATCTTAACATGCTTTGAATATGTATATTCATCATGCCATCTTTTCTGGAGGACACAATCTATGCTGTGCCATGTGTCTTAGCTGTGCTGTTTAATTCTTCTTTTTATTTGCATTTGATTAGATGTTCTATGTCTTTCACCAATTTCCTCAAATTTCCCAGTACTGAAAAGAATTATTCTCTGTTTACTCATTTTCTATTTTTGTTACACATTCCAAATTATTCCAGTCTAAAATGCTTGTTCCTTTCAATACTATTCTCCTTTTCATTAGAAATATAAGAACAGCTCTAGAATGAACAGGATTATTTAGGCAATCATCTACAATCTCCTTTATTCACCAATTTTATACCAGAGCTCTGCCTTTGCACATTGCACTTGGAAGAGAATAGGAAAGGAAGATAAATGGTTCTGTAATTAACTCTGTAACTTTACTTGAGGCAGTTTATTGAGCTAATGAAATCCAAAATATTAGACAAATTAGATAAAGGAAGGGTGGTTTTTTTTTTTTTTTGTTTTTTGTTTTTTTTTTTTGTTTGTTTGTTTGTTTGTTTTTTAAAGCTGCACAGAAAAGATGGATTTTGAATCATTTATTCATCTGGTCTTATAGCAGAATGGATAGAGGTGACATGAATAAATACCAGCACCTTATCCTTTTTATCCATCTACTTTATAATGGGCACCTCAGCTGGCTTGGAGCTGTGACAGCCTTCTGCATCAGGAAGCTGTCTTCACTCACTCATTCACCAACGAGGATTTAAAACTATTCCAGCATTTTTAAGAATTTGGAGTAGAAAACTGAGCTCTAAGCAAAGAACATACCAAGTGAAAGAGAAGATGGAAAGGAAATAAACAGCTTTCTATATGCCGCGCATTCCTAGCTTGCTGCATCCTTGAAGGCAAAGCCTCACTGTCAGCTTTGGTTTTAGTCACTCAATGGCTTTTCAGTTACAGCACACTTTGTCCAATTCCCCCAGCCCCTGCGAAGTTTTCCTGATCCCCTTTAAATTCCATCTTCTCCTCCTCCTCACTGCAGACTGTCAGCATCCTTGCCTCAGCTGGAGATTCTGAGTTTCCCAGCTGAAATTCCCTCATTTGCTACATCCTGGCTCTCCCTCACCACAGCAGGCTCCATAGCTCCCCTATGGGAAGTGCATTCTCCTGTCTGTTCCAGGTGGTTCTGCCTCACCTGGTCACATTTTTTAGGGGAGTGCAACCTGAATCTGGGAAATAATTAAATCAGACACACCCCAAGCTGGAATGGCATAAGAGAAATGAAAAGGGAAAATATCAGGGATGAGTGGTCTGAGTGTGATAATAATCCAGAAAACGTTTCTCTATGGAGCCTCACAGTTGAGTTTATTATGCTGCACAGAGTTCTGAGCAATCCAAAACATCAGTTTTTACTAGTTGAAAAAAACAATAAAAAGATAACCATCTTTATATGACCACTACAGTAAATTACAATCAATTCTTCATCTGTGTACTATCCCCTACTCATTTCATGACCCAACAGGAGCAACTTTACAAACACAGATTAAAAAAACCCCATAATTCTACAGAAAGGATAGTTTTGACAATTGGATCAAATGACACCAAAATCCTTTTAAGTACCTTTAACTTCTTTGTCGTTCTTGAACCATCTGATATCAGCTGCTGGCTTACTACCAGATGTCTTGCAAGTGAGCTGCATCCTCTCTCCCTCCATAACTGGTGAGGTAAATCCAGTAATTTGTGGCTTCTCAGGAACACCTAACAAACAAACAAGCAAAATGTCACTGATAGTGTCAGCTGCTGCCACGAATGAATGACCAACTTAAAGTTCACTTCTTCACATGTTCTATATTCTGGAAACAAGATAATCAATTCCTCGTGCCTAGTCAGTTAAACATTTTTCCTATTGTAAATTATCCATCAATCTGAATGGTAGTTGATTCTAAATAAATAAAGAAAGCAGGAATTACCTAATTTTCTAGAGAAATAGATTGCATTTTAATAATACCTTATCTCTGTATATTCTGCATGCAGGTCTATTCTGACTTGTTACAATACTTAAACTGCTCAGCACAGCAAGCAGGATGACAAAGCACATTAGAAGCACAGCTGTGAAAATTAAACATTAAACTGGCAACAAAAAGCTGAACTGACCTAAGCTGAGAACAGATATTTACACCTAAATAATGAAGACTTTAATAAAGAAAAAACAGGGAAAAGGGAGGGTGAAAATAAATACTGGAGTCACTTTATCTTCAGAGAAACAAAACCAAAACACCAAGAGGTATAATCACAGCTCCACCGACTATTGAGGGTCCTCCGCTGTATACAGAGATAAAAACAAAACAAAACAAAAAAAACAAAAACAAAAAAAAAATCAAGAACAAAAACACAAAGAAAATTGGAAACTGGGAAAGTTTTAATCACTGCATGCATGCATAAATCCATTTAACTTATGAAGACACAAGAATAACTTATTTTAAAGTAATACTGATGACAGTAATTTAAAAATATCCAAAAATGTCAGTTGTATCTTGCAGCTACACTGCTTTGGTGCATTCACACTTGTGGCAAGATAAAGGGCTCAGTGGTAATAATTGATCCTGTGCCCTGTATTTAATAATTCAGTTTTTCTACATCTCTTTTCCAAAATGACAGATTATGTACATAAAAGCAAAGCAGCATCACCTATTGCACAGTACATCTCTTTAATAAACCTAATCCTCTCTTTCAGGACAGAAAATTGTGTCTACTACAATACCTTGACACTTAAATTTTCTAATTGAAAGCAGAACAGTCAATAAAGAGATTATTAGTACATAAAAGGATAGTTTATCTGATTTAAAGATGCAATACACTTCAGTGGCAAAGATCCCCTTCGCCAGCAGAATATGTTTTAGGAGTTTAAAAGGTTCCTTTGATATAGGAAATTACAAATAGAAAATGAAAAAAGGCAGGAATTCTAAACTGTGCAGCTTTCTCTCTTAAAAGGTAAGTAAATGATGTTGGGAAAACTTCACAAAACCCTCCCCTAAAATGAAGGTAAAGCTTAAAGGACTGTTAAGGATCAAGCTACTTTTATTAATAAATATTGGCTAGATATTTTTGGGGTTTTCTTGTCTTTGTAACACCTTTCTATGTCTTTCTGCCATTTGAAAGGTCAAACTGGCGCACTCCTCAATTGTTTAGATCATGGAATGCCTCTCTACAGAAGGAAGATTAGCATAGGCAGTTGCTATTCCAGAATATTTTGCTTTGAGTGGGTACTTTTTGTCCTTAATGGCAAAGTTGTGAAGATTTTTGTAAAATAGTCTCACAGGGACTGAAAGGGAGATGTATTTCATATCCTAAGCACAAAACCAATTCCCTGGCTGGATTAATGTGAATATTACTGCCATAGAGAATATCTTACATTAGTTCTATTAAATTCAACTCTCTGCCCATCCACATATAAAAATAAAACAAAAAGAGAGAAAGAGTCACGTTCAGGGACAGAAAAAAAGGAAAAAAGAATAAAAATCAATCTCTAAAATCATATAGCCTCTTAGGTTCGCAGGTGTGTTTTAGTGAACTATAGCAATTTTGGCTGATTGGGCTACTGACATTCATAGAATCATATAAAGCTTCAAGCAGAAACTTTATTTCCTGGGCATCTCTTGAAATCTATTGCTTTTCCATGTGCATCTATAACCTTTGGGGAAAACAGCAGAGCACTAGAGGATAAAGCATAAAAGAAGCGGCAAACCCAGTGAAAATTTGCACTTTATAGACTAAAAGAAAAAAAAAGAGAAAGGAGAATGAGCCAAAAAAATGCACAGCTAAGGAAAAATGATAAAGCTCTAAAGCCCGTTTTGATTTCATGCTTTCTGATTTTCTCCCCTTTGCCCTATCCAATAGATTGTCAGGAGATGAACACATGCACCTTCTGTGCACTGGTGGTGCTCGGGATGTAGAGGTTATGTCCATTTTATGGAGCGCTTGTTCCGTGGTGTTTGTGTGCTCCCTAACTCATTATCCTGCCACGCTGCAAACGGTAAGAGGCATGTTATTTTTCAGCCCAGCAATATGAAACAATAAACATCAGGGGAAACCAGATCAGACGTTTACATTTATCTTTTGCCAAGCCTTAGAAAAGTTCATTCTTATCATAATTTGCCAGAGCCTGAGGAGTTTAACACTTGCTTCTTTCTGCTCGGCTCAGTGTGTGCTTACCGAGGACGGTGAGGAAAGCCTTGGAAGTTTTGACAGGCATGGTGAACAAGGAGCAGGTGTACTGCCCTTCGTCCGACAGGGACACGTCGCTGACACTGATACTCAGCTCGTGCCACGACGCTCGCACCAGCTCGATTCTGTTGTCCCTCAGAGCTGAAAAACAACAAAAAAATTGACATTACTGTTGGATCCAGCATGTGAACAAAGAGTAGGGTGTTGTACAAGAGGCTCCATGATGATTCCTAGGAAAACCAGGCCCTAGAACACAGGGGTGTGGACATAGCTGTCCATGCAGAGCAGTTTGTTTTCTCTGGTGAATAAAGTGGAAGAGCTGAGCAAGATTTTGAGGGGTCTGTTGAGTGATTTTTAACATTTATAAACCTAGAAACTACAGGACATGAGTTAACTCCGGCCTTCCTCTAAAACTCCCAACAATGACTTTGATTTCTGCCCCCTCACAGCTTTGTTCAGTGCCTAAAATAAATTCTTCCCAAAACCAACCTGTTTTTCATGTATTTCCAACCTGTTTTTCATATACTTACAGATGTTGAGAATCCTGTATCTAGCCCAGCCTAGTTTGCTTACAGAATTTTCTCATGTTCATTACTACTAGTATTGAACTGGACTATCAGATTTCCAAAGTTCTGTAAATAATTATTTATTTTTACCAATAGACTGGAAGTTCCACTTATATATGCATATGTAGTACATTTAACAAATTGAGGTAATTGAATATAGTGGCTTTCCATTTTTGATTATGAATAAAAATTCCATTTCTTCTGTTTGCATGGAAGCAATGACGGAGAAGGATATTGTAGGTTCATTTAAATTCAAAATGTTACTTCAGCTAATGCTTTAAATTTAAAGTATTTTATAATCTATACTCAGATTAACCTCCATTTTCTATTGAAAAACTGACAAAACATTCCCAAACATTCTATTTTTCTGCAGTAAAGTTGCTTCAGGAATCTGCATATATTATCCAAGCCTTTCCACAGCATAGAAATACTAATATCATAAGTGAGCAGACACTGTAATTCTCCTAAGGAAAAATTAAAAAAGCCTCTGTAACTCAGGTAGTTTAGTTGTATACCTCTAGAAATATCTGGTCTGATAGTGTGTGAAACTTTAGTGAGTCTATTTTTACAACAAACCTCTAAAAGTCAAAAGTAAAATGGGACTATGATATTTTTCAAGACAGTTGCACCTGCATTTGTGAGAAGAACAAAGGTGTTCAAGTCCCTAATGATGTTCTCTCTCACCTCTTTCTAAAGTCTCCAAAGACTCTTAGATTTATCTAGTATACCTCTTCTAATGATAAAAAAAAAAAAAAGGGTTTTACTGTGGTTCTTTTGCTACTAAAGCTAGATGTTTCTGCCCAATTGCTGTCCAAGTCGATCCAGGTAGATTCACACCAAAATAAGAAGATACAGTGAAGATTCAGCAAAAGTGTCACTTGAATTTGTCTTCTTCTAAGGCTGCCATTTAGGTTATTCTCACCAGAAAATTTCAGCTGAATTTGCTGATTATTTCAGGTTAGCCCAGCTGAAGCTCAGCTTCTCTTCTTCTGCAGGGTCTGAGGACTGAAAGGTGGCAGCTTAATCATGCCTAATATAAAGGCATGCCATGAACTTCTTCAAGGAACATCAAAAGGACTGAGGTTGTGTGTAATGGACACATCCCAAACAGAACTGAGATGTCATATGGCCAGCCACGACAAGAAAAAACCCACAATCATGTAGTTTGTAATATCAAGTCTATATAATGATAAAAAGAGGAGCAACCTTAAAGGAAAAAAGCAAGCAAACCAGAAGCCACAAAATGAAAAGCTGACAGAACAGCTGAGAAAAAAACAGCTCAGGAAAACAAAAAAGCACATAAAGAAAGCATCTACCAACACCAGACAGCAGCAAAGCTGATCATTGTGGCTTTACCAGCCTAAACTCCTCTCAACAGTGAAGCTGTTGCTATCTTTAACCAAGTAGATGGGAACTCAGAATTCCTTTCTCAGCTTGTCAATTCTAGTCAGATGAAAATAAGCAGACATAAGAATTGTTGCTTCTTTCATATTACTGACTTTCCCAAAAATAAAAAAATTAAAAAAAAAAAAATTCAAGTTTTTCCTAACAGTTTGATCACCACCACACCTGTTTATATAATTTGGCAACAGCAGAAAAAATGGAAAAACAAACCAAACAAACAAACAGACCAAAAGCAAAAAGCATCTCAGCACTCCATAATTTGCATAAGTTGGAAGTGGTGATTTTTTTCCTCCCTGTAATCTGAAATTATTTAAAAAATAATCCACTTTAGCATCTTACATAGTATTTCACTTTGTTATAATTTTCAGATGTTACTGCCTTGTGATAAAGATTTATGTATCTGTTGAAATATTTTCCTACAGATGGGACAATGTGTAGAATTTCATGCCCTAAGAAGAACAGTAATGAATTCCAGTACAGCACAACTGGCCTACACATGATGCCAACAGCACATCATTTTGATCCTACAATTGAAATACAAACTTTTCCATCAACTACATTCTACTGCTTCCCTTCCTCATCTCTTCCCCTCCACACCTTTTTTAACCTTTGTAAAATACAAAAACCTTAGCTCAGTCAATTTTGTGGAAAGCTGGTAAAAACAACCACTGGTCAAGAGATGAGATCAGATGTTCCATGTTTCATTACAGAGTGGATTTTTATCTAAAGAACTGCAAGAAAGTTTTGTAACAGAAATATCAACTCAGCCTTTGCAATAAATGTTGCAAAGAGCACCAACATAATACTCCTTTGCAGGAAAGTTGCTTGTCAGAAGCATTTTTGTAAGTGCTGGGTCTAAAAACAATTATCTCTTCCATCATTTCCAAATCTGAGTATTTGTAAGCTTCCTGTCTATGCAGATGAAAGGCAAACCAAATTTTACTGCTACAGCTTAGACAAAGTGAGCTTAGCTAGAGGCTTTTTAGAATCTTATTTTCAAATTGTATTCCTGTAACTGTGTCTATATCCTCATCTGTTTAGAAATATACCAGTTTCTCTTCATGAAACTGATAGCTGTGATGAATGGCAGAACTGGTTTGTTCCCATTTTCTGTTTTAGGTACATTTTGCTTAAAAGGGTGATGGAAACAACAGCAACAGTGGAGAAACCAGGGGCAATTCTAGCAACTCATGATATCCAGGCATTGTGAGTGAGTGGAGCAGGGTCTTGCTCATGTCAGAAAACCTTGCCAAGGCTGGCTGATGAAGCAAAGCAGCCCACGGAGCCTGGACAGAAGGCAGCTACTGAAAGGTACCAAGTGGCAAGGAGCTCCACCACAGTAGTTCAAATAAAGCTCCATAAAGTAAAATACAAAATATTCTATCACATTTAATTAGCACTTTAACACATAAAAAAGTAGAACACTGCTCTTTTGCAACCTTCTTAGAAACTCCTTTAACATTTCACTTTGTTAGAAGCCAAACAGACCCTTCTGGCCTCTTCCTGGGGTTTTTAACCTACATTGCTTAATCATTATCCTATCCATAGTTTGCATACCTACAGAGATACTATAAAAAGGATAAATAAACAGAATATTTATTTGACTTCTGGGAAATACACATATGCCAAAAGCAGTAACAGAGAATACCCGCACTGGCATCACTTTGCTGGATTCTCATGTTGCAAGCTGTTTGAAAAATACAAAATGCAACAAGAAATATAATTACATAGTAAATTCCAATATGCCCTAGGTACATTACTTCAGTTTTCTGTAATTCCCAGGCACATATGATGTAGTTAATTTGCAAGGCATGAAATAATTATGCATAAAACACTTGCTCCTAAGCAGACACACTTCATTTATTTTACCTGTCATTCTCTTTTCCTGTGGAAAAGATTTCCTTTCAGAATGTTCTCTGACACAGAAACAAGCAACCTTGATAATTTGTATAGTTTAGGTAATTATGAGTAAGAGATACAGTAATGTATTTCAGCTGCATTAATTAGCAATTATTGAGACTGATGACCATCACAATAAACTGGCCTCCTTGTTCACAAACAAAGCTGTACTTTATTTTTAGGAAAAAAAATAATTATATAATGATCATATGTTACCAAAGAGAAATCCTGCAACAGGAATTATAACAGAGAGACAAAGGAACCTTAGAAATTTACCAAAATGGAAGAAAAAATCCACATTTCATACCATGAGGAAAAGACAGTTGGACCTGTTAGGCATAGTAGCCACAGAGCAGCATCTCTAATGCCATTTCATCTAAAATGACCACATCTTTGTAGCATTTTGAGTAATATATTTGAGGAATGGGGGAAAAAACAAACAACAAAATACCCAAATTCTCCATAGTAATTTGCTGATATTTTGAGAATACTAACTTGACATATGCTGCCATCCTGGGATTCATTCAACAAAATTTTCTTCCTTATGTTGGAGCTCTTCCCTCTCTCATGGGAATAACATAACCATTAGTTGGAGCCAGAAAAATTTCTGATACTCTACAGGTCACACTAAACTCCCAGAATTCTAATATTTATGAAACTTCAACAATCCCTCTGATTTTCAGATTCCAACTTTCTGAATGCTGTACCATAACCTGAAATAGATTTAAAGGGATTTAAGCTGTGTTTCTGGATATACTTGAGAAGGCCTTTTTTCTTTGCTCCTAATGAATTCAATATACCAAGTTCCCCATAGGATGATCTACAGAATTTGCTTACAGTTGTGCATCAACCACCACCACCAGAGGAAGAAAAAAGAAAGACAGAATGGGAATAAATGGAACAAACCAACCTAGTATTGTTATCCTGTGCCTTCTAAACATTCATATTTATTTTCAAAACATTCACATTTCCTTAAAAAGAAGAAGGACTGATACACAGTTATTCTATTAATGCCTAACCTATCTAGTCCATACTTGCATGGTATCTGAATTCCTAAGACTTTAAAACTTCTCAGTTGTTTTTCATGTGGAAAGAAAATCCATTTCCTTCCTCTTTCATTTCCAGTCATGCAAGTTGATTACCTTCATGCAAGTACACAAGGGTGGCAGTGAGAAATTTTAGTAATCCCATGTTTTCTATTTCTACTTTGGCATGTGCTGAAGCTGTTTTTACCTCTCAGTGGAGGCAATTCTTACCTGTCCACAGCACTGCATTTATGAAACCATCACCTTTTTCTCCTGGGACAGAAGTCCTCAAACTGAGTCTACATTCAAAGGTAATGCTAATGGAGAGGGAAAAGAATTAGGATTTTCTATGCAACCTGTCAAATTGGCTGACATATGTGCCATTGGTGTCCTTTAAAGGTGGCATCATTTATAGGTAAAATCAGTGGAAATCACATAAACTGAAGGCTGCGATACAGTGGAGGGATCTTTGGCTAATTGGCTGTGGAATAGTCTGATCAATTTGCAGATGCATCATGGCTTTCCCCCCATTAGGAAAATGATTAATAACACAGATGAGTTCAAACAGACATTCCAAACAGTATCTTTCACAGTTTGCAGCCACTTGGGTGCTGAGAATACTTCAATACAACTGAATTTTTAAACCCATTCATGTACTTAATAAATTTGGGGCATCACTGAGCTTCATATAAGGTACTAAGTAAAAGTTTAGAAATTGAAGAACTATGTAAGAATCCTTGGAGATAGGTTTTACTTTCAAAGTATTTGGTGATCAAAAGGAAGAAATAATGAGGTCAACAGAAATATCCTTCTTCCACCTGGCTATCTTCTGCTTTATGCTGTGGCTTGCAGTCTAATAAGAAAAGACTAGATTGTTTTCAGCAGAGATACACTGCTGAAATATTTGACTATGTTATTTAGAGAACAGTGTTCAACAGCAAGCTGTTTCCTCCTTTTTAAATTTTTCAGCATTTTTGCATGTTGCATAATGCATCTGCCAAAGACATGCAGCAAACTCCCTTCATCAGGAGAGGTGCTGACAGCCTCACTAAGAGAGGCATTTACTCTGTGCTTACCTTGAAAAGGCCAAAGCACTGGGGACTCAGAACCTGCCTGTACAGCCTTATCTATTATTTATCAGGGCACACAGCCTTAGATGCTTATGAGGAAAACCCAAACAGAAAGGTAATTTCTTCAGTGAAACAACAACGATTCTCCTTTTCCTGCAATCTGGATAAAATGAAAAAGAGTTTAAGGTGACTTACAAGGACTTATGATCTTGAACACAGCTGCTGAGCTGAGCTTTCACCAACTGTTGCCAAGTGACAAACGGAGGCCAGGATGACTACATGCCCTTCATGGATGGAATAAAGAAAACTCCTGCATGGCAGATTTTCTGCACTGAGCTACCTTTTCTCTCACATATTCTGTATTGGCTTCTTTTTCAGAGCACTCAAGAAACATGGCAACATGCAAAAAGAGAGGAAAAACTTGCCATCTAGGGTGTTTGTAGTGCCTGTTTCTTGTATTAAAGAAGCAGTGAACTTATTTTTTTCGTGTCTTTTGAGAATTATAAGGATGATATTTATTGTCTTAGAAGGTCTGAGGCCTGACTCTCTTTCCATAAGAAATTTAAGTTTCAAATCTTTGCAAAGCATACAGGCTTTGAACTATGAAGACGCTTTGCTGTTTTACTGTGTTAGAATAATATTTAACTGTACCTCCAAACAATAAAACAAAAATCACATTAGTCAGGATGAAACATTGTCTTACAAGGTCTGTTCATCTGGTTCCTTGTTCAACAGGGAATTACAAGATTTCCTATTATCCTAATGCAACTGGACATGTACCACAGCACAGTAGCCTAGAAAATATTTAAAAACCATACTTCTCAAATATACAGCTGCAAAACTTAAAACTGCAAAATGATCTGGCAAGGTTAGAGACGGGCGGAATTAAAATAAATGAGATTCAATAGATAAAAGTAATTGGTAGTCTTATGTACCAAGTTAGAGATGAATGTTTTGAAAACAGTAATGCAGTAAAGGAGCCCTGAGGATTACAGAGGAAATTATTTAACTATATGTTCAAATGCAGCACCACTCTAAAAAGATGAATCTTATTCTGGGTTGTACTGATCCTTGCAATTATGGTAAAAGAAAATGCTACAAAATTCCAAAATAGCATACATCACACTGTGCCATATATTGTAAATTGCAGAGAGAAAAAGTCTCTCAGTTGGGAAGAGAATTTCTGAAGGTCTACTGATGGACTACTGCTGCAAAAATAACACTAAGAAAATGAAAATAATACAATGGAGAGCTGTAATAAGTCCACATGTACCTAAGGAAAGATTATCAGAAATTAGAAATTATTTTTTTTTTCTATATGCTTCAGGTTAAATGGGACTTCACTGTGAGTGAGAAATGTTAGATAATGACTTTATTGAAGTAGAAGTGAGAAATAAATACTAATCCTCTTGTAAGCCAAAACAAGGCTTCACAGATTTCCAAGTTTGTCCTTCTGCAAAGGTCAGACCAGGTAATTTTTCCTCATGCTACTGATGTTGATACTAATCAGTGTGTTAAAGACTCCTGACCAAGGCAGAGTTAAGCTTATGTAGGTATTAAAAACTGTCTGGCCAAACAGCACAGAGCTCTACCAAGGCCATCTATGTATTTCAAAGAACATCAGTTCTATAATACTCTTGTTCCTTGTCAAGAGACTGCTCTTCACAGTCACTGCTGGTGACCTTCATGCACTGGCTTTAGTCAGCTTTGAATGAAAGGACTCCTAAAGGACAGGGGGCATAGAATAACTCAACCAGACTTTACACTTTTAGCACTGCTGCACAGCCAGGTTCTATTCAGGCCTGCCCAAATGCAATGCATTTTTTTGTGTGTGTCTTCAGCTGACCATGCCTCAAGGAAGCTGAATTTCCCTGACCTTGCAGATGGTGACATTACAGCTCTGCCCATTCACTAGCTAAGCTTAATGATCCCACGGCACTGGAAGTGTTTTTAGTGGCATGAATGAGTGTTACTCATGGTAGAGTCATGCTTATGGTTCTGCTTCATATTCCTTGGAAAGTCAGAGTCCTCTAACTTCTATAGAGTGCAGGTCTGTTCAAACATATTATTTCAGCAGAAGATGGAGAGACTTTCTCATCTTTTGATAGTCTAAGAGATTTTTCTCTACCTGAGAACAGCTATAAGATGCCCCTGTTCTTCCTGCACTTCTTGATCAGGTAGCTACAGAAATGAACATCATCCCTCCTGTAGCAGATGGCTATGTTGGCTACAGATTCCAACACAGGAATGCTCATTCCTCCTAACTACATTAAGCACTCAGGCTCCCTAAACTCCTGCTGCAGCCAGTGGAGCAAGTCATCTTCCTCCAGTGGCCAGTTAAGAACAGGTCACTGCCTTGAAAATATTACAGAACCTGGACAAAACAGCCAAGAACTCATCAATGATTGATGAATGTATCTGCAATCAACCTAGCAATTGATCCCAGTACCAATGAAGAGTCGAAGCCTAATGTATACATCAACACTGAAGATATTAGTGCTGCTAGGGATGACTCGCGCCTCTCACTAGGAGGGAATTGAAATATGGAACAAAGTATCAGGAGCGATCTGAGATGAGTCTAGTGCAATTCCAGAGAGGATTCCAGAAAGCTCTTTGATGGCTACAACATCTTCTATGATAGAGCCATTAAAGTTTTATGATGTCTCTCACACAGCTGAGCAGCAGAAAATCTGTCTCTCCACCACAAGAACACAGATGCTCCCTCTTTTGTGGGATTTGTCTTAGTTTTCCACATGCAGATGTGCTGTGAAGGAACCTGTTAGTGAGAAATGGTGTCAGAAACACTAGGATTGGAGCCTCTCATACAAGTTGAGGCTAAGAGACTTTGGATTGTTTAGCAAGAAGATCAGAGAATCCTGGAGTTAATCCAATTTCAAAAGAAAAAAAATTGGCAGCAGATCTAGATTTCTAATTTTCATCATTGTTCCTTTTCTTTGAAATCTTTCCTGATCACACACATAAGTGGATCTTGCCAATCTTTGGAATAAACTGTCCTTTACTCCAGTTTTTAATCCATCTAGCCTCATCCTCTTCTCCACATCAATCTTTAATTGATAAAAAACCTCTATTGTCATCTATATTAGTAACATTTTTTCCTATTTTCTGTAGTAAATAATTTTATTTCCTCTGTGTGCTAGACAGGTTCTCTGTAAGAATGAGGCCACTGAAAGAAGAAAAAAAAAGAATGAGCTAAACCAATTACATATACAGTATACATCAGGAATACTGATCAGCAACTCTTTAAAAGGGAAGAGTACATCAAATTAACTTATTACTTTATATTTCCAAATATAAACTCCCAAGTACATTTTATCTGTTGCAGAAGTTCAAAAATGTAGCAATTGTAAATTTAAATTACTTTACACTTATCAGCATCCTGAGCTGTATTAGGAAGAGCATTGGCAGCTGGTCCAAGTAGAGGAACCCTGCAGTCTCCTCAGCACTGGAGAGATCACACCTCAAGTGCCCTGCCAATTCTGGGCTCACCCAGTGGAACAGAGCCAGATCATACTGGAGCAGGGCCATAAAGGCAACATCAATCATTTTGGTGGGATCTGAGTGCCATCCAAGCTTCTCTATCACTCCCCTCCTCAAGTGGACAGAGGAGAAAAAATATAATGAAAGGCTCATGGGTCAGGATAAGGACAGGGAGAGATTGCTCAACAGCTACTGTCATGGGCAAAACAGATTTGGCAAAATTAATTTATTACAAATCAAATCTGAGTAACATAATGAGAAATAAAATCAAATATTAAAACACCTATTTTCCAACCCTCCCTTCTTTCCAGGCTTAGTTTTTCTCCAAATATTCCCTTAACTCCTCCTGCCCAGCAGCACAGAGGGACAGAATGGGGGCTGTGGCCAGTTCACGTGGTGGGTTCAGTGCTGGCTAATCACCAGTGCACTCACAAGAATGTACTTACTTATTCCCTGCTGTGATATAGGATTAGGAGAAAGGCAAAGCAGGTTCAAACCTTTAAAAGGGTATAAAGAAAAATTTATTAACAGTAACTAAAAGAAAGAGTAATAAGAATCAGAACAAAACCTTCAGGACACTTCTTCTCCCCCTACAACCTTTTCTTTCCCACTGGCAATGTAAAGAAACAAAACCTAAAATTTCAGTCAGTTTACCTCCTCTAAAATAGTCTTTCTTCAGTTGATTTGGGGAGAGAAGTCCCTCTTGTTAATGTTATGGAGTTCATCACTCAGTGTTTGTGCTGCTGCTTCCTCCTCAGTGGGAGGGCTCCTCACACATTTCTGCTCCAGCACTGGAGATAGTCCTCCACAAACTTAAAACTTAATCACAGAAAGAACTATGGAAACTGTATTTTACTGCACATGATCCCAAAAAGGTGTAAAGTCTCCAGCTTTATATACTCAAAATCTGGTCTGGGGCAATCTGCCCTGGCTGATCCAGTTGGACTGCAAGATCTCCAGAGGTTCCTTCAAAGATTCTCTAATTTATAGAGAATTTATATGTGTATCATAATACTACAGAAAAATAAAACAAACAAGCAAAAAATTTCTCAGGCATTACTCTCCACTTTTTTGGCTTTGAAATTGCTTTTGTATAATTAAAAACTGATACCCTGCAGAGTGCTCTGCTGAACTGTAATAAGGAAAAGTGTTTGAGGACTATCCATCCATAGAAATAAGTCTTACCTGCTACAGGGAAAATGTTGACAGATTAATGTGATCAACTGTGGAACTGAGTGCTGCGCTGGGTAGGCCGTCCCACAGACATGTCTTTTTCCAGAATAAAAAAGAATTTTAAAAATATTTGACTGAATCAGTGAAAATCTTTCCAGATAGAACAATAGAAAGTGAGAAGGTAAAGAAAAAGGACCCTGATATTAGTCTGAGTACACACAGGTGAGCTCTCACATGCTCCAGGATTCTGTTCTATGTGGTTGTCATCTGGTCTGAGCTACTTTTGGCACTTGGAGGATAGCACAAGCTTGAGCTTCCCAAGAACACTGAATTACAGCATCAGGGGCAGAAACAACAACCACCATGCCAGTCCTGGAAGCTCTGGCAACTCAGATCTTCAAATGCTGTCTTACTGAATACGTTTTTGAACCCTCTATGCTTGAATAGACAAAAATCATAATGAATTACTTTTATTTCCAAGAAGTCTATTCTTAGATCAGGAAAAGAAAAATTACATCATACAGAACTGAATAAACCCTTGCTTAAAAAGACGAACTAAAAAACAAAGAAACAAACAATAATTTTACAGAAAAACGCTCAGAGCTAATTTCTCTAGTGTCTCCTACATTTTAAACTTCCTTCGCAGATTAATTTTGTCTAGTTGAATCCTAGAAAATATCACCAAACTAAGATAGATTAAAATAAAACAATTCACTACCACTGCCACCAATAAAATAAAATAAAAATTATCAAACTGTTCTTGCACAGAAAACTTCAATCCTATAAATTTAAGAATAGGAGCAGATTTAACTTCACACTCAGGTGAAGGGTAATCAGAGCCATATGGATTAACACTAACTCAAAGGCACTCTAAAGTTTTATAGCAGACCATGGGGAGCTTGCTACTGTAAAATCTCCATCATGAGTCTTAAACCAATAATTAGAAGAGTCTGCAACCAGGTTTATCTCCAGGGGATGAAGACAAAATTTTATCCTCAAGTGCAAATCCATCTTCCTAATTCTGCCAGCAGACATAAAACAGTAAATGGATTAAAGCCCTAAAAAGGGGCAAAAATGCCTTTGTCTCCCCCAATAGCACTTTAGAGGATAAGGTTTCTTGGAGACTGCTTAAATTCAGAGGAAGGGGAAGGGAGGGGGAAAGACTGTGGGACTACTTGAGGATCTGGCCCAGGTGTGTCTATCTAGATCCAAGACAGACAGCTACAAATGAGGCAAGATGAAACATTTCTGACTGCAACAAAGTAGGATGGGAATGATGATTACACTGCTCTGCAATGGGGATTGCAGTAGCCAACTTCTCTGAATGTAGGAGCTGATAATCCATTTTAAAATTAAAGATATATTGTTCCCTGTGAAAATGAAATCAAGGACTCGACTCTGTTCTCTCCCATTACAGAACAAATCAGGTAATGTAAATCAAGTATCATCTTGTAAGGTGATCTCTACTGGAATAAATTTGACAGCAGTGACAGATGTGTCAAAAAGCCACTACAGCAATACCTAGGAGGCTCAATGGCCCTCTGAACCATTATTTGGTCTCTGATATTTCTGGCAATTTATTAAAGAATGGCACCTAGCTCTAGCTGGGGATGAACTTAACACAAAAAACAAAAAAACCAAAAACAAACAAAAAACCCCAACCTTCAGCAAACATCAGAAACATGAATCTTTGTGCCTAAGGAAAACCTTTGGGCTCTGATGAAATTCTTCAATTATTCAATGACAGGTATCTAGCTGAGTTGCTGAGCTCAAGTCTCTCAGAAGGTGCAAATGCCTCCAGGCAACTGCCTGAATTCTCCTGGGTCATTTAACTGGATTGGGAGTGCAGGATGGGTCCTGTTTCTGCACCAGGGCAACTCCCAAAGAAAGTGCTGTTCCACTGACTTTACTCAGGAGCTCACCCACCAGACAACCCCAGAATTACTTGCTGGATCTCCTCTGGCAAACTGTGATTGTCCCAGACCTGACTCTTATTGTCCCAAACATGCACTGTTACCCACAAGGGCCTGGTTAGACAACCCTGCTCAGAAGAGGCAGATTCAGAATTTCCACCTCACTTGACCATCTATTTGCATGGCATCACTGCTGGACTTTGGGGCATCTGTCATTAAAGTCTCCTTTGAAACTGTCCTACTTTATGTGAATACAGACATTACACATATAAACATAAATACATACTAACTGAAGGAAAGATTTAAGCATTTTCTTGTGTTTCCGACCTGCTAGCTAAAATTTTTTTTCTGCTTCCCACTGTGAATATTTGCAGTGGCATAGCTTCAGTAGGTAAAGGTGTGAGCAAAATCCATTAAGAAAGTACCAGGCCCAGATGGTACAACATTTTCTGAGAAGATTGGTGGACAAAAGGTCTTATTACTGGCTTGCATTAGGGACTGTGACAACTAAAAGTTTGTCCCTTCCTTCCCACCCCTAAATACTGACTGATTCAGCTATCTGGCTACCAGCTAGACTAATCAGCTCTTCTCTGTGTCTTTGTTTCAGTGTCAGCAAGATCTGACCTGGCTTACATGTTACTTACTTTTAGAGAAAAGTGGAGAGTCCCAAGAAACACTGAACAGAATCCTTTAGGTTGAAGTTGGCTGTCCAAGTTTTATTCTCCCTCATTAGGACTTCATAATGTTTAGTTTAGATGTCTTCTTCTTCAACTTGCTATCTTTAGAGTAGTCTGCTCCTAATTTTTCTTGCTTTTTTCAGACATTACTCAGAAAGCTTGAATGTATAATCTGAGGCAGATACTTCCTATAGGTACCTCTGGTTTTTTGTGGAAGCAGGCTATGGCTTTCCTTGTGGGGAAAACCAGTACTTTCCACATGCTACAAAGTCATTATCAAAAGCCAAGTGTTGACTCTTCAACGTCCCATCACACCTATTTGACTGCTTTCAAAAGACAAACCTCAGCTAAGATTCTCTTTTATTTCATCCATAAATGATACAATTAAAGGTAGGTACTGGGCACCAGTCATCAATGTACAGTACTGAAACCTACAGAGATTCCACAGCAGTTATACATAATGAACTTTCCTAAACCAAGCCCTAATAAAATAAAAACCTAAGAGTCCTTGTTGCTTGTAATATTAGTACAAATAATGTTTGAATATGTGAGTTATGAAGAAGTTCTGCACAGACCAGAACTGATGGAGTGCAGAAGATGCTTTTTTTTCTAATTTCTATTTTGGTGTACAGGAACAAAAAGGGTGACATTTCTATGGCTGAAGTTAAAAACACCTCTCCTTTGAAAAATGGATTTTGGTAACATCAACAATATACAATCTATACAAGGTATGTGTATCAACTGAGAGGAAAAAAATGAGGAAAACAATCGTTAAGACAAACAGCAGACTAAACTAAACCTGACAGGCTTGAGTGATGACATAATACCCTCTTACTCTGTGATGGTGACACAAAAATGCCAAAGGACACAAAGCTGTCACTCTTGTTGTTTATCTTCTATCTAGGACTAATAAAAGGAGGTTGGAGACTGACAGAACAGACACAGGGACAGTCCTAGGCATTCAGTTTGCACTCTGAGAAATGTATTGATGGATTTAGGGGTGGCTTATTTGTTATTGCCTTTTTCTGCATTACCTTTGTGAGCTCCCACAAACTTTTGATATAACTTTCCTTTTAAGCTATCATTGCTTTTTCAAATGCAGTAGTTATATTTGCTGATATTGCAATGCCACAGTAATTAGGTACCAGCTTCTGGACAAGTGTCCCACTTAGTTGAAAATAAAACTAAGTTTTGAATAGCCCCTTAGGTAGCATCATGGTGAATAATGGAATATTATCAAACAATTCTATTTTTAGCTGTCTCAGAAAACAAAGCCTAAACGCATCCTGCCACATCAGCTCCTAACTACTAAAAATGGTAAGTGACACAGGTCTCTGTAGAGCACAACACTGAAGCAGCACCATTTAATTTTAGCACATAAATCTTGTAAGACAGGTAAAACTACAAAGAGAGGAACAAGGAACAGTCTACATAGTGAAGTGTTGGTGAAAAAAAGTGACTTCTGGTTATTGCCCCATTTACTTAGTAAGAAAGAACTTGTAGAAAATACTCTGAGATGAACCAAGTATTTTTCAGTGTTCTGAAGAATAACTCAAAGGGGAAGTAACTCTCTGTTATTAAAAACACAGGAGACAGCATTTGCAAAATTTTCCCACACAAGGATGCAATGCCACTCAAACTCAAATCACTCCTCTTTATTACTCAAGAACATCATACAATTGAAGGATGGACCCTATAAGGCCACAATGCCTTTCAATTAATTCCTTTCACCAGAGGGGCTGCACAGACCTAGCAAGGTACACCTTTAAGACTTAACAAGAGATATTTTCTCTTCTAAAAGCAAATACACAGGACCTTTAATTCCAGATTTACTCCACCTTTCATACAGAAGCTAACACTTAGAGGCACAATCCTGAAGAGTAAGCAAACTATTTCCCACTGAGGCTGGCATGCTCCTCTCCAAAGCACCAAATGTGCTCCTGAGAAACTCTGAACTGCTTCTACTTTGCTTCCTGGTTTGTGGTTTGACCTTGTCTGGAGACATTTTTACCTCACTGAGCCCATGATGTCACAGTGAATTTTCCTTTTATCTACACATCTGCTGTAAAATGTTATTAGGGAAAAGGTAAGGGAACCAAGAAACGTGGAGGGAGATTCAGCTCTCATTCCAGAGTGAAGTGGAAAACATTCCTTTATTGACACAGAAACACAAATTGGCTGAGTGTTAGCAGCTCTGTTCACCTCCCGGTTGCTGAGTGCTGGGGCAGCAGCAACAAGAACAGAAACAAAGTGTTTGGAACAGCTAAACTGAACAGGCATTTGAAAATCCTTTTAAGTCCCACTGCTTTATGTCCATGTGCTTGCTGCTGTGGCGTTTGAGATTGATTCAATTCCATTCTCCTCACTGACTACAAACCAGTGCATCCTACTCTCCCTTATTTCAGTGATTTTGACTGATAATGTTCTTATTTTACAACCTCCAACAAATAATTTTGCTTTAAGGTTGTTCTTTAGCACTATACTTAACACAGGCCAGTGTAAGCAGAACAATTCATAAAGTGAAGGACAATCACAAAGCTCCCCTCTCTTTCCTGCACTGCACCTGCATCACAATGCAGTTATATATATTTTAATGAGACATGTGTCAGTGTGCACCATTGTGCTACAGGCACATTACTGTAGCTGTTGAAGTTATTTCTCTCTGGCATCACAACACAGCACCTGAAAACCCCTAAAGCTCAGAAATGCACACCCCATCATGTCTTATTACTTCAGTAATACAGGAAACCTGTCTAGCCACTGAACCTGGCAGCAGGTAACTCCTCCTCCACATCTTTTTCCTGCATTCCACTCACATGTTTCTGGTGACAACAGAGGTTTTTATTGTTATTTTAGGCGAAGTTTCAGCCATCTTGTGTTCCTTGGGATAAGGCAAGAGGAAAATATGTGAATAAAACACCTGAGTGCAATACAGGGGTTTTTAATTTACTGGAGTGTGCATTAGCTGAACTGCTTCTTCCTACTGTAACGTAGTCATTAACCTTCTTAAAAGATCAGCAGCTCTTACAAGCACATCCCCAGATATTTAATGGAGAGACTTCTGCCTTTTAATATAAAGATTTGTCCTTATTTTGGCTGCTTTTTTTTTTAATAAAATATGTACTTGTTCTTTTTAATAGTATAACAAAGAACTTCCTGATAACACATTTCAGTCTCCTCTATTTCAAACAGAAACATGATACAGCCAAAAAACTGTTTACTTTTCTACTTTTCTGTCTGCGCCACCCTCCACAGTGAAACTTAGCAACAATTAAATTAATGCATTTAAAACAAACCTGTGGTCTCAAGGGCACCCTTAAAATGTTGCAGGAGAGCCTGAAAGCATGATGTCCTTTACACTCTGATGTCAGCCTCCGGTCAAAGCAGCTTTATTCTGACTATAAAAGAATGTGATCTTGACCAAAATAACAATGAATGGAACCACTCAGTCAGAACTACTCAGACGTAATTCCTGCTCCAATACATTGCTTATCATAAACAGATTTTCAGGTGACATTGCAGCAGTTAAGTTTCTAGCTCAAAATTTTAAATGCTTTGCTAAAGTAACAACTTTTACAATATCAAATGGAAATTACATTCACAGCCACGTGCAACATGTAAACAAACACTGGTATTGGGAAGAAAATAGCTCTAAACTGGTCTAAGAGGCTTGGAGAAAAATGAGGCATGAACAAAATGCCTAAAAGGTAGGAATTGCACACTCTTATCTCAAAATTTATGCTAGTTTCTAAACACTTTGATAAACCTGGGTTTTACCTTCTACTCCTATTTCAGAAAAGCAGATGATATTTACTAGCAGCCCACAAGATACTGAGTCCATTAATATAAAAAAGAGGAAAGAGATAAAGAAAACATGATTTCTTGTTCTCTTGATTTCTTATCAAAAAATAAGTGACATTCTATTCCTGGGAGAGAATATATAACAAAAGGCTCATGGGTCAGGATCAGGGCAGGGAGAAATGACTCAGCAATTACTATCATGGGCAAAACAGGCTTGACCTAGGGAAATTAATTTTACTGCCAATCAAATCATCTGAGAATACATTTAAAATAAAGTAAATTAGCAACACCAGACTCAAAGTAGGGAAAAAAAAAAATCATATTATCACAACTATCTCAGTGCTCTACAACATATTATCTCACAGGGTAAACCCCACAATAATGAAAAAAAACCACATCAAACAAAACCCATCATAATTTAGGATATTTTAAGGACTGGTAGAATTATATTTTTTCTAATAAAAAGTAAATAAATTTCTAATAAAAATTGGGAGCCATTTCCAATACCTGGAGCTCCTTGGGGAAAATCTGGACATTCTGCATATTCCATTTTTCCATGGCCTGTACCTAAATATAACTATAAACTGCAATTGCCAAAGATGTGCCTGTTGTTGTTGAACCAGGACACCTCTCTGGACCAGCCATTCCCTGCTCCTCAGCCACAGAAGCAACATCTTGTATATGCACAGTCCCAGAGAAAAGCTTCCTTCTTTGTTTGGGCATACCTGGCATCTGAAATGCTCAATATGGGAAGCACTTGGGAAGCAGTTTATTATTTGGAAACAAAACAGTCTTTTTTACCTGGCTAAAGCAAGTACCACCTCAGGGTCCCCTGTGGATGCACAGGAACAACACACACTGCCAGTGGGGAATGTCACTGGACACAGCAGAGTGCCACTGCATGGGGCTGGACTAAAAGAGCCCCCTAAAAGACTTAGCCAGGCTAAGCTGTACACAGAAGTGAAGGGGACACAGGATGTAATAACCAATAAAAATGTGTTTCTGCACACAAATGTACTTCTTGGTGGATGTGGCTTGAGTTATTGACCTTTGGAACAGCCTCAAAGGAAGTGCAACAAAGAATGCATCAGATATAGGAAGGACCAGCAGTACAGTCCCCACCAAAGTTGGTTCTGCAGTGAAAAATTCAGTACCACAGGAGAATATCAGGGCCAGCATGCCACTAATGGCAGGGTGCAGTGGGATCTGACATCATTCCAGCTGCACCAGCTGACAGCAACAGCAATGTAAGCACAGTGATGTGGTTATACCACACCAAGTACCTGGGCTGGTATTTGTGCACAGTCCTGCCCTTGGCTGCAATCTCAGCTGGTGTCTCTGCCTCCTGACTGACATACTGGTATTTTTCAAGGCGCTTTGCAAGGCTTTTCTTTCACTAACACAGCAATGTTGTAATTCACTGCAGGAAATTTCCAAGTTTTTTCCTATTTATTGGGTTGAATCTGATTTTACTGGCACATTGATTGCTGAAAAAAAACCCCACAAGACAGAGAACTGTTTTATTCTTGTAACTAATTATGTGTAACCTTCACGTTGAGAAAACCTTTTATTCTTCAGATACTAGTAGTATGCCATTACAAAGTGGATTATAATTGTCCAGCAGGACTAGCAAGAGTGCATCAGAATTCACAGTAACGATTTACAGGACCATTAATTGCCTAAATATTTGATCAGTCTCTATCATTCATCTACTGCAATATTTATTTTAGATTTAAGTAGTTTTCTTATGCTCGTTATATCAGCAAATCATACTGGGAATAGTTCTTCAAATAAGTTTTTACAGCATAGAATAAAAAGTGACTCTTATGTCTATAACCAGAAAGATAAAGCAGAAATTATTTTCCATTTTTCATTGCAAGGTGATGTTTTTGCTAATCAGACCACCTGAGCCAATGCACCATAAAAGATTGTTTGACACAGAGAATATACATCACAGATAAGCTTAATTACTTCGCAAAGGGGAAAGAAAACTGCTCTGTGAAATAGCAGACAGGTCTCATATTGACCTGACATGAGCAGAGCTGATTGCTACTATCCTGCAGCTCAGACATGGTTGTATTTTACAAGACTTCTGCCAGGCACAGGCAAGTTACCAACTGTAGCAGTGCTAGAACCAGTGTTCTTCCACTTTTTCCTCCACACTACTGGATCTGGGCTCTAGGGAGGTTCTAGAGGGCTCAGGTCAAGTTCTTCAGCATCAGCATCTTCATTAATGTCCTGGATGCAGGACACACAGGAATACTAAGTTTGCCAATAATTCTAAATTGGAAGGAGCTGTCAACTCTCTTGAGGGCAGAGAGACCTTAAGTAATTAGAGATGAGTGACCACCAACTGCATGAAGTTTAACAAGGGCACTTGGGACAGGACAGCCCTTGTTGTGTGTATAGCCTGGGGAATGAGGGGCTGGAGAGCAGCGCCATGGAAAGGGCCCTGGGGGTCCTGGTTGATGCCAAATCTGAGTCAGCAGTGCCCTGGCAGCCAGGAGGGACATCCCTGTCCTGGGATCACCAGCTGGGCAAGGCAGGGGATTGTCCTGCTCTGCTCTGGGGCAGCCTCACCTCCAGCCCTGGGGGAGTTTTGGGTGCCACAGTATAAAAAACACATGGAGCCATTGGAGAGTGTCCAAAGGAGGCCATGAGGATGGTGAAGGGACTGGAGGGGAAGCCTTCTGACAAATGGCTGAGGTCACTTGGTCTGTTCAGCCTGGAGGAGATGAGGGGAGACCTCATTGTGGTCTTCAACACCCTCATGAGGGGAAGCAGAGGGGCAGGCACTGCTCTCTTCACTCTGTGACCAGTGACAGGAAACAGCATGAAGCTGAGTCAGGGATGTTTAGGTTGGATATCAGGAAAAGGCATTTGAACCAGGGATGTGGTCACAGCATCAGCCTGTTTGACTTCAGAGAGCACCTGGACAACACTCCTGAGAGCACATGGTGTGACTTCTGGGGTGTCTCTGCAAGACCAGGAGTTGGACTGGATGACCCTGATGGGTCCCTTCCAACTCAATATTTTCTATTATTCTATGACCTGATGGAAGACTAAGATCACTGAGAGCCCTCTAAAACTGACATTAAACATTTCCAACAAAACACTCTTTCAATCAACGACAATCTGTCACTATTATTCACATCAAGAAGCATCTTAATCAGCTGGAAGCCCTGCTGCAATCAATTACCAGGCAATTCCTGCCTGTGGCAGCCTTTGGTCCAAGTATGTCACAGTTTGACTGGGAGGGACACCTTCACTCACCTCCTGCTCCCAACGGGAGAATTTCAGCATAACACATATCCTCAAGGACTCACAGCTCAAGTAGCAGATTCTTGGGCATATTAGCCCCATGGCAGGTAGCTTTGTGCAGGATTTTTGTATTCTAAGGTAGCCTAACTCACAGAGGAGCAGAGACAGGACATGTTTCCTTAGAAATTATATTTATGGGGGCCTATATAGCTCTTAATTTAACTGCTGAGATTGTTTTCTCCATTTTTAAGCCAAATGGAAGGAAAAAGCACACTTAGAGGACTGCAGCATTTTTACTGAGGTTGGGATAAGGGCACAGTTTTAATGAATTATCATTAGATTAACTGGTGAATCAAGAGAATTTGCAAGATCTTCCTCATTTTTATCTAAAAGGGAGACCTGCATGATGCAAATGTTCTGGGCCACTGAGGAAGACAGCACTTAGGAGAAAAAACATCATAAACATGACATTATCTTTCAAACTCCAAGGCACAGTAGACATGCAATCTCTAGGATGGATATATAAATACATAAAAAACCCTCAAGTACTTGTAGGTGTGCTCAAAACAACTTTTTTTTTTTCCTTGAAGTTAAAATCATGACTTTCCTAGTTCACATTAAATATTGGTAGCACTGATTTTGCAAGAAATAGTCTTCAAAACACATCTCAAGGGTATACTAGACTATATTACTTTCATTGAATAGGAAGTTAGTGACATAAAATCCTTCATCAATAATCTTAGAGTAGTCCTGTTCTATTCCAATGCAATTTATGCTACTCAAAAGCTTTTGAGGTACTTTCTCCTTGAATAATAATGCCTCTTCTTTTTTGATCTCTCTGGCTGGCACGCCATTTTAGATTTGATAAATCAAGCCTTAAAAATTTTATGATTATTCCAGTTGTTTCAAGCCTCCTTTCCACATGCAATTTTCCTGCCTTATGTTTTCATTCTCTCTTCCTTTCTTATGTCACTGTACTTCACAAATGTGCTTTGTTTTACATGGTTTTGCTAGTCTGGTTTTTATTGTGCCTCTTTATTATTATCTTCTGCCTCTTTTATTCCTTTTGTTTTCCCTTTATCTACTTTCGTGTCTCTGTACTGTTACAGTGTGCTGAAGTACAGAAGAAGCAATGCCACCATGCATTCTAAGGAGGGTGTCTGAATTTAGAAGGACTCAGCCCTAATCTGGGCTTTTTCCTTTTTTTTTATTTTTTTCTGTAGTAACAAGGTAATTACTCAATTGTGCTTTTAGTTTAATTATACAATTATTACATTAGCCTTTCCATTTAATAGTCTTTGCAAGGTTTGTAAAATGGTGGTGGCCAAGACAAAGGTGGCCATGGCTTTCACACAATTTAAATACATTGCACATGCCATTTGATTACACTAGAGTGACAAGCACATTAGGAGAAAAGATAACACAAAGGAAACAAAATAGTAAATAACTGTATGTTTTCTGGGACACAGGCATTAAAGACATTGGAAAAGCACATAACCTATTGTGGCTCAGATTCCCTGTCTCTCTCTCTCCTCATATTTTCACATGTTCTTTTCCTGCTTTATTTCAATAACTATGTTGAAAATACAAATCCATGGAAATATCTTATAACAACTGAAACACTCTAACAACTAACTATTGGTAATTTAAAGTGGAATATTTCAGATGTTAATCAAATTTCTTGTGGTATGACACAGGAAGGAGATGAAGCAATGAATTCAGAGCAATGCTGCCTGCACGAGACACAGACACAGTGACTGCACAGCAAGGGAAGATGCCCAGTCTCCCCCTTTATATAAGAATATGTGTCTGGTAGGCCTGTGTTAATGCTGAAGTTCCTCTTTAGACCTTTAGATACCTTAAAAAATTAGTTTCCTAAACCCACTTCATTTTCAGAATTTGCAAAAGACAACAATTTTCTAATTAGCAACAAGAACAGGAGCAAATAATTTCATGGCAGGTATTTTAAGGAAGCTTTATTCACTCCTGTTTTTCTCCCATCTGTTTGGGTTTTTTTTTCCCCCAGTCCCTCCTTCCCCCTGCAACATATTTCTGTTCTAAACTGTCTGTTTTTACACATAAAAAACTTGTGTTCATGAATCTGACCCCATGAGTAGAATACTGAGTGGCAAATAATTCACTTCTGTCTGGCTCTGATTTCATACTTATAAATAAAGTAGCAGGGCTTTGTTCTGATTTTGTTTTTGATAACACCGTCTCAGAGGTACGATTCTACAATCCATATTTAATATACCAAATAACGAAAAAAAATAGTTTACTACTCAGTTTATTGAACCATTTCCATTTTTTCTTTTTTTTGACTGAAGGTTCTCGACTCTTACCTCCTTTTCTAATGATAATTATTTTGCTAATGCTATGAATCTATAGTTCCATTAGAGTGCAAAATAACCATGGGAGGCAAAGTCCCAGGTCTCTCTTACATTTATTAATTTTCTTCAGTCTTTTCAGTTACTCTCAAAATGTTATGAAAATTGACAAGTTTCCTATTTCTGATGATACTTATACCAGTAGTCTAATTACTTCTTCCTGTTCTGTGACTGTTATGCAATTATATTATGCCATGAAAACAGCATGTTCTGTCAAATTGTTCTTTTTGTTTCTTCATAAAATTTTAGTACATTAAAAGTATGAGAAAAAGCATTCTCTGTAACAAAGCCACAGAAAAAGTGCCAGTTTTTTTTCTTTTTTTAATATTTCTAAAACTCCTACTAATTAATAAGACCTTCAATTCACTGGAAGATATTGAGTATATGAAAATAAAATCTTACATCACAACACACTATCTCTGAGATGTTCCCTGCCAATCACATTTGATTTTTCTGATTGACTCAATCAGGCACAATTTAATCAGAAATAAATTAAATGTCCTCTATTAGAATAAAATTGCACACTTGATTCTTATTCATTCTCTTATTGTATTTCTAGTATCCACAACTGTATAAGGATTAAGGAGCTCAGTGATGCATTTTCAGCTTATCCTTTGGTCTGCTCTCCTAAATATCCAACATACAAGACAGGATGTGTGATAATGGATGCATTTCTGGCTGATGACACTGGGATTGTAAGAAATGACAAGCTGATAACATTTCTTTCACTCCAGCTATAAATCTGTTCCTTGTTTTAGCTAACCATAGCTAAAATGAGGGCTATTTTCTGGGATGAACTACATCTTTAGCCTAAGTAAGAATAGAAGGTTTCCTAAATGAAAGAAATGAGTTTGGCAAGAGAAGATTTCTGTAGAAAAACACCAGATGATGTTGTGTGAGTAAAATCCAAAATTAAACTGAATTAAACACATGGAAATTATTTAAAAAAAAAAATAAAGGAAAAATCTTGAACTGGAAAGAAGGCAGAATTTGGTGAAGAAAAATATTAATTATATTTTATGAATACTCAGATGTCATATTTTTGTGGGCAAGGTCTTCAGGCTCACCAAGGCTGAGTCACTATGCCTGGAGGTGTTCAAGAAATGACTGGACCTGGCACTCAGTGCCATGGTCTGGTTGGCAAGGTGGTGACTAGTTAAAGTTGGACTTGATGATCCTGGAGGTCTTTTCCAACCTAAATGATTCTGTGAAGATGTTTTTGCCTTTGTCCAGCCTCAGCTAACACTATATTTGGCCTAAGATTATCCAAAAAACCTACTCAATAAATGACACATTTCCTTGTGCCTAAAGCTCTGAAAGTAAGCCATAATCAAACCAACAGTATAATCCATGGAAATAAGGTGGAGCTGAGAATAACACTGTCCTGCTCTCACAGAACAAATGTGCAGCTGATTCAGGTCACATAGGATATGGTCACAGCAATCTGCATTGGGCTATTACAAGCATCTATCAAAAAAAAACAAAAACAAAGAAGCAGTGAAGAGGGGCATCCTCAGATGTGATTAAAGAAAACACTGGGATCACAGAACACTGAATGAACTGCTGTCCTCTAAAATTGTTTTGTGATGAGCCAGCCTTGATTCGTTCCACGTCAGCAGAACCTGTCAGATGAATGACACACTTGGGCATCGAGCATTCATGCTTCCTGCTGCCAAATGAAAGAAGATGAAAAGGCCCATCTCCATACATTCAACCCTTTCCCAAATGGCTTACCTAATGATAAGTACTATGCATTAAGCAGACTGGAGAATTGAAACAGAGGTGACATTTGATGCATATGTTAGCATCTCCTCATCCTTTTGTTTGAAGTGCTCCAAAAGGCAGGGGGAGAAAGAATGAATTCTTTTCATTTTCCCTAAATTTAATTCCTACGTGAGAAATCTCCTTTCATACAAGTACTCTAAGTGAACAGTTGATTTGCTTGGGAATATAATGAGGATTGCAATGCAGAAGCTCACAGTAACTTTCATAGCTTCCATTTAACAAGTCATTTGGATGCTTGGTCCTCAACTTAAAACCTTTTCCTACGTATTATCCAAGACTCAGGAATTCATAACACTCCACGGATGCAAAACCTATGGAAGATTTGCTTCTGTCCCATAATCTGTATAACAGCACTGTTTTACTGCACTGAGTATTGCAAAGTATGGGCACATGACTTCTATGTATTTATAGCAGCCCTGGTCCTATTTTTGCTATTAAAAATTGTTACAAGAAAAAAAAAAGTGAGTATTTGGACTCATCATTTTCTCCCTAGCCTTTACAAAAATTAAGATAGCTACTGCAGATTTGCTTCCAAAATAATGAAATGCATGTCATCTTTCATACTGCTTCTTTTCACATAGATGAGGAGAGCTCACCAGCTAAGCTGTTTATCAATTACCATTGCAGTTGGCTGCCATTTAATGCTTTATTTCTCTGAGGCAATGAGAAGGCAATTTTACATAAATACTTTCTATCTCAGATGCTCTCTCATGCAGAGCCCTGTTCTCTTTCAACATTATCTATCTATCTATCTATCTATCTGTCTGTCTGTCTATCTATATCTCTCTATCTATCTATCCTTACAAAAGGTGAGTAAACCCTTAATATCTTGCTTGGTTTAACACCTGCAATGAAGTGCCTCACCTGTTCTTCCCAAGAGGGCATAAAGGTATAAATCCTGTATTTCTAACTCCAGGCAGGCAGGCCTCAGGTGACTGCAGGACCCTTCAAAGAGTACTTGGATAATGCCACAAGGATTCTGCCTGTTCAAGGAATGGAGAGGGGCTAGCAGCCTTTTGTTTTTGAAAATTACAGTCTGATTGTGGAAAAAACAATAAAAATAGTGCTTTTAACTTGGCCTTGAGCCAGCACAGAGTTTGTTATAGGTGCCAACTATTCTAAAATTATAACTCAAAAATTTGAGACGTACATTTTAAAAGTAGTTTAAAGAGGTACCAGTAACTTGCTGATGTAGAAGTATCTACATCAGCAGCTGATGTAGAAGCTGATGTAATTTTTTTTCACTCTCCTGTTTGTCAGTCTCCCTCACTGGAGCTGTTCAAGGATTCTCTGGACATAATCCTGTGCAATGTGCTCTGGGATGACCCTGCTTGAGCAGGGGCATTGGACCAGATGAGCCACTGTCCTCCCTTCCAGCTGGAGCCATTCTGTGATCTGGGACTTTGAGAAGTAGATAAAAAGGTCTGTTAATATTGACAGACCTACTTCTGAAAAAGAGGGAGGGGAGTTCTTTTTGCATTAGCAATTAAAAATAGGGTGTTTCAGTGCTTACTAAGAAGGTAGGATCCCTAGATTTTTGTATGATCCAACTGGATTTTTTTTTTCTGTATAACTGTAAGTCTATCCAAGTTTTGGATACGCAGATGTTAAAAGCATGCTTAAAGGATAAATGAGGGTGCAGAGTACTAAAATAAAGTAGGGAAAAATATAAAATATTACTATTTTATCTGTATTTAGAAGAAAAAAATCCATTATGACAATGGCTGCTATATTTTAAAGTCATAATGAGTCACGCAGGTTTTATTAATGCTCAACATAATTTTTTTTTTTTAATTCATCACAAAAATTAAGGTCATTGCTCCTGAGTGCTTCAGGATCCATATTTTTAACTGAAGTACATTAAGACCATTCAGAGAATGGAAAGAAGGAAGCTTTGAAAAAGCCTATGGAAAAGTCTTCCCTTTTAATTTCAGTCAGCTGGGAAGCAGATGTTTTAAAAGCTATTTAATGGCAGAGGATAAGGTCCAAGCCAGCTGTGCCGGTTTTTCTAAGCACATCATGCAAACACTTACTCATATGGATGATCCGTTATTATCACTGTAAGAACATTAAAATGGGCACATAAACTTGAAATGTTAAAGTTCTAGAAAAAGTCCTACCCCAGGATGATAACTGAGTTACAAAATCCCTCTGAGCCCACGGCAATTCTTATGTCACTGTCACTACTTTTATTACGTGTTAATCTTGAAAGTGACAACAGTAACCACATTTATGAAAAAATAACTTAATAAAGGTGGAACAAACATAAACAACATTCAGTAAAGAGAAGCAATATTATTACATCAAACTCAAATTTGAGTTGTAAACTTCTCAAATATTGTGCTCTTCTCAAAAGAGCACATCTTTGTGAGTTGTATTACTTTCTTCTATCAACTTGAGTAAGTGTCAGTAAAAAATGTTAAGGAAATGTACATTGTAAGAAAAGAAAATGGTCCACACAATTATGAAGTTTTCATTAAAATATCAATGAATATAAAAATATTATTCTGTTTATATGACTTAGTGGAAAAATAGAACAGTGGCTCATTCAGTAGACAAGCAAAGCTTCATCATCTGTAAACTGTTGGTACAAAATTTGAATGAGTGTTTTGTAAGGGGAAATGGATAAGAGGATAAGATGAGGCTTCTTTTAACACTTCTAAAAAAAGAAGTTCAGAGGCAAAAATTGCATACACTTGACTATATTTTGTCCTTATTTGAGCTGACAATTTAGGGAAATTCAGAATTCAAGAACTGCAATCAAAAATAGGCCAGGATTTTATCAACTAAGTTCTCAGGGTTAGGGTATTAATGTGTAATCCTATTGATTTTGCTGGATACAATTTCCCAACAACCTGATGAGCTATCCAAAGAATTATTTAATATTAGAATTTAACTAAAATTTTTTGAAGTACCTACAGGGTCATTTGGGCCTCCTGATTTTCTAAAAAGAAAATCAACAAGTGACTTTTAGAAAATGTATTAAAAAAAGTCATTAGGTAAAATATTAGAATGAATACACTACAAAATAAGTTCTAAAATAGTATAATATTCTGATGAAGAAGGGAATTTTTCAACATAAGAAGGAAATACACAACACGCCCTTGAGTTTGTGGAACTGTCATCTCCTATGGATTAACTTTCTAGAATTCATTAATTCATTCATGAAATAATCCCACAAACAGCAGCTGAAAATACCAGGTGTTTGTTTGAGCCCTGAGATCCTGGCAGTCACTGAAGTTTAATCAGTTCCTGACAGCTACTTGATCTACTTTATGCCCTATCATACTCATCCTCTGGTTTCGAGGATGGATGGAAGTTTATCACCAGAGCTTTTTGAGGAGCTCTTAGTATATATATATATAATTAATGAAGGCTAAAACTTTAGTGGAAGTTTCAGAACTACAAGCAATCATGGAATGCAACCCTGAATATGTAAACTTCAGGAACTGGCCTGAGGCTGGCAATTGTTGCTACCACAGTTTTGACTGAATGAGCTATCATTTGACCCTAAAGCACCTGTCCAGCCAAAACCTATCACAGAATGGATGACAACAGCTATTTCAGCAGCATTTGTAGAGGCAAGAGCACACCAAGAGTCAGTAGTGAAAGTAATAAAAAAGGATAAACTTTCCATTACAAATAAAACCCAGGAAAATCTTTCTGATCCTGTTTGTACAAGAAATTGTATATAATGCCAAAGCTTAGAAGTTGAGGGGGAAAAATAGACTCTACACATTATGACTGGTCAAAGGAAGAAAGGATGTCATGATAACCCATAGAAACAGCCTTCAGGAAAATAAGAACATCTTTGTTTGTGTTAATACTTTTGCTACAGTATTTACAGTTTCTTTGAGCATTTCTTATCTCAAGTTATTACCCCTCTCAAAAGCGTGAGAAAAAGAAAAAAAAACAAACCTGCCTAGGAAACCAACTACTAAAGAGTTCTTTCAAAAGTACATTTGAAATTACATAATAAACATTACTCCTCTCCCCCTGCCTGTTATCATTACTTAATGATGCATTGTTGGAATTGAGCTCTCTGTGCAAATTTCACGTGAAAGCCTTTAAACCTGGTGATGGTCTGACAACATCAAAATTCTAGATTTTTAATTTTAGAATTAAAAAGTCTCAAAGAACTAGGATTTAAAGCTATGGTTTGGTATCTCAGGAATGGCAATATTAAGAATTTGTGAAGAATGCTATTTTGTTTTTCTAACCGCATCACGAAAACATGTACAACTTGCAAGTAAGACAAGAAAAGAAACCTCCCTAGACCACTGCATTTCCACTTTTTACCCTGCTTGGTTTTTTTTTTCTTTTTTTTTTTTTTTTTTACTGCTTGATTTGTTTCCATCAAACAGCAGCTTAGCCTATAACCACCTTACTTGCATGTGACCTGAAAATTTATTTTTACCTTAAGAAAATACTTGCTTATAGTGAGGTTTGCAGTGCCTTCGGAAAAGAAAACGTTGATCCTATATATACATAAAGAAGAAAAATCTCTGGTATGGAAGCAGCTGTGACCTTTAATGTCTGCTGCAAAATCACAGGAAGCATTTCAATTAACAACTTTAGCAAACTACTGCATTAAAATTGCTACAAATTATTTACTCAATTTCATTAACAAAAGAGAATTCCTGTGACACAGCCAAAATTCTTCTGAGGAAAAGACAGCATGCTGAGTCTGGTCACGGGGCAATTGAGCTCATTTAACACAGGAGGTGAAAACAGTGGAAAGCAAATGAAAAGTGCCATGCCTGAGCCTGGAAACTTCACTGATGGGAAGTGATCACTTTTCAAAAGGGTTGTGATAGAGAAACCATCATTAAGCAATTCCTCTGTGGCATCAGGAGACCTTAGGAGCCAGAAGCTCAGAAGCCTGGAATTAGAATTCTGAGAAGGAACTTAAAACACAGAGTACTTTCTTTGTTTTTTTTTTTTTTTTTTAGTTCTGTTATTTACAGTACTATTGTGAATTTTCTCCTATATCTACTGGTCAACTAACTCAGGAAGAGCCTACACTGCTTCACTGCTTTCAGGCACTGTGAGGTCAGTCCCATACATCTGATTATTCCCTGACTTGATTCATAGGAGTGTTGCAAGACACATACTGAAAGCTCCCGAGGACAATCCATTCATTCCTAACAGAAGCCTGTAACAAAATGCTCTTGGACTCTGGACGCTAGAAATGCCCACTAAGTTTTATGGTAATAGTATGACTTCCAAAATTCCAGTTCTACACCTTAAATATTTGGTCTTGTTGCATCGTTCAGAATTAGTCAGCAATTTAAACACTGGAGATAATTCTATACATGATGTTGCTAAGGGAAAGACTGAGGTGGAAACTCATAAATTCACATGGAGAAAAGATTACTCGTAAAGCCTCGCATATGAAATAAAGGATCTGCCCTCTCTGAAACTACAGAAACTCTGAAAGAACCCTCATGTGGAAGACAACCCATATTATCACATTTGCTGTGGGTTATCCAATATATTTACACACCTTCCACTTGAATAACACAAAGCAGTCTCAAAGGCAGCTGGTAGGAAAACAACTACTACTGCTTGATCTGGTTGTTACACGACACCTAAACCCACATCTCTAATTTAGAGTCACTGGGCACTAGCAAAGATGAAGATACCCTGTCCTCAAAGGCAGAATATAATATTATATATATGAGGCAAAGCAGAGAAAGAAGGGACATTTTAATCCTCCAAAGCACAGGCATCAGACAGAAGCTGAAAGAGACTGATGGCAATATTTGCAAAAGTGCTTGTTTGACAAAACAACAAAACAAAACTCTCACCTGACCATCTCCCTAGACTTCCAGAGAGGCAAGGATTCCTCAGTCTCTGTCAAATCCCCCTCCCCAGAAAAACCCTCATTAAAAAATCCTGAACATTCATTTTCTTTAGACCACAATTTTATAAGAGACAGATGCAAAGAGCACTTGTTACTGAAAACAGACAATATTTTTTATACAGAAGTGATCAAAGCCCTCAAAATCTTTTCTCTGCTGGTCAAGGATATTGTCTGTGTAATTAGAAATGTAAATTTGGAGACTTTCAGATGGAAGATGGCATTGAGTATCAAATCATCAAAGTAGGATTTGTTTTAATGCTTATTCATGTTTAAAGCAGAGAAATGCTGCAGAAATATGGCTAAACATTACTATTGTCTTCATTAATACAAAAAAAAAAATAAAAAAAAAAGGTGAGACATAAATACTTCCATCCATCCTAAGATGGATGATACTGTATCTTATTTACCAAAGGCTACATAAGAAAACTTTGATTGAAAGAGAGAAAGAGAAATCAACACCACATTTCATGACTCCTAACCCAGTACTTTAGGTATAAAAATAATTTTTCTGTAATTATCAGTTTCCCCTCAGCCAGTTTCTGCCCTCACAGTGTCTTACTGAGAAATCATTCTGCTACTGATACCTAAAGTACCACAAAGTGATTTAAGATGAGGTTTTTTCTTTCTGACAGTGTTTTACATATTCTTCTGATCTTTGAGGCCATCTATGTTCCCTCTTCATTCCCCATTTTTCTTCCCAGATATGGCTTCTGACTCCCTTTTCTCTTTGAAATCCCCACCTTCTTCTACATAAAGAATGCACTTAAAGAAGCAGAGCTCTGAAATTTCACCTCCTGATGTTCTTTGAGGACCATTTGGACACTCACTACTTAAAATCTTGAGTGCTACAGAAATCTTCAGTGAAACTTTGCAAAAATGAAGAGAGCAACAAGGAGCACAGAGCCTTCCAGATGATGTGAGATTAAAAAGACAATCTTTAAAATGGGTTAAATAGAGCTTGGTGAGAAATAAACTTTATCCGTAAAGTGATGAGTTAGAAAAACTAGAGAATGACAAGAATCTAATTCCAAGTCTATGCATTTGAACTTAAATTCCTTAGGACTAGAACATTAGGGTGGGAATTGACAGTTCTCATGAAATATCCTATCTGTCCCACCAAACATGGCCCTCCAAAAGCACCTGATTATATTTAAAGGATTATAGCATGAGTCTATCACTGCCACAAGTTAGCAGACATGCAGTTCCCTTGCACTTTTCAATTTGAAGGCATTGCTTTCCTTCTGAGTTGTTTAGAATAAACAACTTGAAGTTTACAGCATGAATTTGTTGAGATCAGGAGCCCAAGAATTCTACTCGCTGGTGTGCTGTGAGAATGTCACTGCAAATGGCACCAGTGTGCAAAGCCCTTTGGTGACATTCCTGTGACACACCACATTCCCCAGAACAACCTAGTGAGACAGGAGAGTTCTTATCGTTCTAGAGAGAGACAGGTTCAATGATCAGAGGTTCTACAACCTCCTTTAATCATCAACATCAGAATCAGTGACTCAGATGTATTCAGAGGGAGAAGCTGTGGGGGAGTTTCTTTAAAAAGAGCAAGCAAAATAAAGTAAGCAAAGCACAAAACTAATTAAACTTGATGCAACAAAAAACTCAAGCATTTTTGATGCAATTTATTAAGGAGAAAAAGCTGTGAAATTAACAGCAATCAAAAACTAATTAAAGTTGATGCAATAGGAGCAGCCAAAGAATGCCTGATAACATTTATTGAACCAAAGAAACATGGCTGTCAAGCTAAAAGAAATCAACCAAACTCTGTTTTTGAATAGTTACACAAAGATAATTATTCTCTGGATGACACTTACAGAATAAGATTCAAGTCATTACCTCAAAAGACAAAAGGACTGACATGCTGTGTTAAACTGCCTGTGAAAAAAAAGGGCCTTAATACAGAAACTTCATAAGTAATTTCTAGGTCTTGCATATAAACAAATATGATTCATCAATCAAAAACAATGCACTGCTACTGTTATATCTATTACTTCTATAAACTATTATTTGAAAAATATTTGGGAGAATTCCTTGTGTAACAGGGTACTTACAAGGCAGGGATTCCTGGTTTTTCATCCTGTCTTTGAAACTCATTGCCTCAGCGCCTGGGGCAAGTAATTATCATCTAGGAGTCCATTTGTTTTAGGATTAGGATGCAAAACTCAATTCCTGATGTCAAGCACCATTTAAAGTATGGATAACTGCCAGAAATTCTTTTCCTAAAGAAGGTCCTGGTGGAGAATAGTGAAGTGGATCTGTTTGCAGTGAGAGTCAGGCACTTCAATTTTCCCAATGTAGTTGTGCATCTTTTGTATCACTGTCTCAGATTTATATTTAAAAAAATTCAGACAAAAATAGGTGTTCACAGACTCTAAAGCATGTTAAAAGCTTTCTGTTTAACTAAAATTGCACCTTGTAAATGCTGCAGGAAGGGTCACAGCCAGGGTCCCAGTAATGTCAATCTCATCCAAAATACTCAACTTCCAGCACCTGTATTCTGAAATAATCTTTTAAAACCAAATTGGGTTTTAAATTGGTGAGCCCTACAGGCTTTCAAAATTCTTGCTAGTAAATCTCCAACATTATCATCATCATCCTCCTCCCAAAAACTATCACAAGGCTCCCATTCATGCAATGATCAAATAAAAGTCTGTCTTGTAAAACATAGTATCACAGCCAAGTGCAGCACAGATCCAAAGCAAACAATCAGATTTGGTTTGTTATCTTAACCTCAAAAAGATAATATCCTCAGCTGAGGAGTTAAGTTTCCTATAATTCATTTAATGCTTTTAGGTTCCCACTTCTTATGCTAAGATTATAATAGTAATAAAAATTATAATAACAACAGTAACAACAAGGACAACTACCCGTTTCTGGTGTAGGGCATATCAAAAAGCGATGCCTGAAGCCTGGTATTCAATTTCAAAAAGCTTCAATCTAGTATTAGTGACATGGCTAAGGTAGGTTTTGATTATTTTTAAGCATAAAATAGTGAGTTAGCCTGTTCAGTGGTTTTGATTTTCTATTTTACCCCCAAGGACTTTTTAGCAGGGGGTGAAATCCTCATTACTTACACAGTCTTTCAACTGTTCTTTTTTTAATAAGAATGCTCAGCCTTACATTGTCAAAATATCCATTTTACTTACATATCATTAACATGGATATTTAATGGATCCTTTTTTCCTAGTCTGTTGTGAAATTGCTTAAAATTTCAGAAGGAAAGTGAAGATGTTAAACTCTTCTTTATCTTGGAAATAAACACTGTCTTGCAGGGAGCACTTGTTTGTATTCACTTCAACAGCGGATGAATAAGGTTCCAGCAGAGCTTCAGTAAAAAGAACATTTTCATGTTTGTGTATTACAGATCTCAGCAGCCTGGTGCAGAACTTCTTTACACTTGAAATTGCAGCATCATGTTACCTCCTTGCATAAGCAAGTTAAAGCCACTGCAGAGGGCAGAGTTGTATCTGCTACTCTGTGTCATGATTTGGTCTGTCACAGACAGAACCTGCCTATGAGGCGAATGTTGGGAGTGATAAATTATATTTTAATTTCCTGAACACATAAAGTTTCAGGTGTTTTTAGTCAATTATTCAGCAAAGATCTTCTGAAACATGAAATCCCAAGAATTCACACCTGTCCTGTTTATAGTAATTTGCCCCTTTTACAAAAATTCTCAGCTTTTTTCCCCATCTTTTCCTGCTGGGTAAGAAAGAATTGGGACTTACCCTCCTGGTCTAGAGCTGTCTCACTCTCTTCTCTCAGCTGCCTGGTCAGTCTCTGCCTCTTCAAGTAGAGAAGAAAAAAAAATTCTACCTGCCTTTCTTACAGTGGCAGAATATATTTAGATCATTTTTTTTCACTTTCCTAATACCTATGAATTTATAGATATTTGATACTCATACTTTCTTTAAAACAGATTGGAACTGGACAACATAATAATGAGGGAGCATTTTGAAGAAGAAATTGTGAGTTAAAGATGGTGCAATTATATGGTACAATTCACTAGGAACACCAGCTAAAAATGTTTTTTCTTCCAGCACTTCAGATTATATGCACACTCACAAAATTCCTGAACAAGTCTGAGAAAACCACACTGACAGTACAACCCTTACAGGAACATAGCTTGAAAATACCTGATCATTTCTAGCCACTGAGGAAAGGAACACCTTTGAAGATCCTCAGATCATATTGTTTTCAGTGCCATATAAATTACATCAATTCAATTTCTATTACCCTCTATTCCGGGCCTATTAAATCTTTACTAATAGGTCTCCTTCATGTCATGCCTGTACAGTGAGATGCAAGGCCCTTTTTATCATGAGTTAAACCGTGGTAATGGGGGGATGGCTGGGTGACATACTGCTCTCAGACAAGGAGAGTAATTTGCACATTTTAAAATAAGAAATTAATCCTTATCGCCTCCATAACAACTTGAAGGACAACTCTGATCCACTGTGCCTTGATCAGCTTGATGTAAAAAAATACCCATTTATTGTTGTAGATAAAAGAAGCAAAGGAAATATGACTGCTGGAATATCTTTCTTCAAAATTGTTACAAAGCACATAAAAATGAATAAGGACATTTCATATCACTCCCATTTGATCTTTTCCTTTGCTACTCTCTCCCATGTTTGAAAACATAAACACAGATGTAGGCTGCTTGGTTGTCTTAGGAGAAAAGGGAAAAAGGGAAGATTCTAACACAATCAGAAAAAGAAAATCTATATTAAAAGAGTGTGAGATTAGCATTTTTTTAGCATAGTGAGTTTATTACTGACCAGTGTGAAAACCATCCACTGAGGAAGTGGCGGTGCACTGATAGATTGTACACAGACCCCTTAACTTACCTCCTTGCAAATTGACATCATCATTGCCAGCAGATTTTGTTAAACACAGATGAACTGCACCTCCTAAAGCCTTCAGCAGCAAGGCTGACATTTTTTGGGCAGTAAATCCTCTCATTTTTGAAAAAGCAATGATATACACTTTAGGACACATTGATCTGGAGGATGAGTCCGAGCTCATCCAGGCTTAAAAACCTTGGAAATAGCACAAGCTGACCTGAGTTGCATTAACTTTCCTGAATTCCCCTACAGCCTCTCAAAAGGAGTGGTTCAAACATAACATGATAGGAGAGCATTTACACTGTCCTCAGGAGCCTCTGCATTGTGTGCTGATGTGGCCCTGCATCATCCTGGGATGATGAACTCTGGCTCGAGGAGCAAAGGCAGAACAGAGAGAAATATGGTTGGAATAAACTTTTCTTACATCACCTTAACTGCAGTACAGTCAGACAGAGAATAATGTGAGTAATAAAGCAAAGATGTAGCTGGCAGGAATGGGTAAAATAAGTCTTTCTGCTTAGCATACTCTCACATATAAATGGGTAAAAGTATGCACGTCCTTGGTAACTTCAACACTCAAACCAAACTGGATTTTAAAAGTCTAACTCACTACAGAGGTGGGTTATTTTACACAAAGCCACATGTTTCATATCACAGTTTTCATTTCCTCGGGAGCTGAAGTACAAGAGTTCAGCAAAAGAGCAGGGCATCAAAACAAAGATACATCTTGCTTTTCTATCCTCCTATTTTAGAAGACAGGTATGCACAGTTTTTCATAAGCAAGGAATATAATGTTTAAAGGACTTGTAAACTGTACCTTTATTATGTGCCCACTGAGGCTGCTTGCTTTCTGAAAATAAGCATAAAAAATCCTCAAGACGTCCCAGAGAGAACGCAGGAACTATCTTTTCTGCTTCTGCTTCTCCTAGGAACAAATCCCACCAGAAACTGGCACAAAAAGGAAACCAAAATATGCTCTAATATTAGAAGAGCTTTCTTTCCACAACACAAAGTAATGCTATTTAGCAGCACATTACCTTGTAATGCTGGCCCTTCATTTTTTGCAGCCAGGCCCTCACAGGTGCCTTAGCCCTGAGCGGATCTGTGACGGAGCAGGGAATGAGCTCACAGCTCTGACCCAGGGCCCTGATCTACCCTCTGTCAGAATGGGATGCTGTTCTGACAGTAAAGTAATACTTGAGGGGAAGAGTCATTTTAAGACGCAGCTTGTGCTGGCAGTGTTGTGCTCTGTAGCGCCAAGGTTTATCCCTTCCTCCTATTTCCCAAGAGACTGAAATTCAGTTTTAGGTCAACATATGAACCTGATTCTTGAGGTAGACCTTTCCATGGTTCTAGTGTACCTCCCTTGTCATGGGCATGTGAGGCAATAAAATCAAACCCTAAATTACATTCAGTTTTCAATCAGAGGCTCTTGAATAGAGCCAAGGAAAGGAAAGATGCTTTATCAGTGGTCTGTGCAGATCGGCTGTGTTTCACACAAAACTGGCAAAAGCCGCATTGAAAAAAAACATCTTCTTGAGAAAATCACTAATTAAGTGATGTAGTAATGCCTCATTACCTACTTTCTATTTTAAAACTTCTTTTAAAATTCCTTCTACTTTTTATAAAATTAATCGTGATGCTAGAATGGTGTGCTGGTTTTGGCTGGAGTGGAATTAAGCTACTCCATAGTGGCTAGAATAGGAGGGTGTTTTGGTTTTGTGCTGAACATAGATTGAGATTTTCATTTAGAATAAGTTTCCACTCCATACCTATAAAGCTGAACTGAAATAAACACTTTAAAAATATTTTTAAACGATAATATGTTTACAGCAGGCAATTTCTCTCCCCTCCCCCAGATCAAGTTTGATACTTAATGCTACATTTTGAAAAGAAGAATATTAAAATTGTGACATTTCCTGAAAAACATCAAATCCAGATCTCACTGCAGTTCAGTTCTGAAAGAGAATAGCTTTAAAAGAGACATGAAGTTTTCATTATTAACACTCAAAAGCTTCAGTAAAGAAGCTTGTTAAGCATCAATCCACAGCCATGCCTGAAAGACAAACATTCTGATGACTAAGGATGCTTGTGGGTGGGTACAGTGGTCTAATTAATACTTTTTTTCAAGTATTTTCTGTCCTTCACTGTCAAAAATGTTGTCTTTTCATAGTCTTTACCAGAAGTTAATTCAGGGTGAAAGATCAGGCAGGGGTCATTCACGTGAAGCCTTGATACTTTATTTATAAAAATTTCTTACTGTGACTGGTGAGCAACCAATTTACCTGGAAAACACACAGGAGGGATCCTTGTCAGACAGAAGGACCTGACACCCATGAGGTCTCTCAAACACTTCCCCAAGAACTAGTGAACAGAGGCTGACACAGGTATTTTAACAAGAACACCTCAGGTGGTGCTCAGCCTCCTGACTGAGGGGAACAGCATCTTGCATGATTTCAAGGCTCCGACTCGCCTCAGCTCTCAGGTGACCCTCCCAGCTGAGTGCAAGAACAATTCCAGTATGAAACCCTACACTGCAACAAAGAAAAAAAAGAACAAGCCCTCCCCTTCCAGTGCCCCACCACCGTGCTCACCCTGACAAATGCTCATGTACGGGAAACAGACAATTAAAATTCAAAACACTGACCAGGCAGCATCAAGGCGCTGAGGAAGAAAATGATAAGAAAATGTTTTTATGCTAATAAGGGGAAACTGAAGCCTTCAACAGGTCAGAAAAAAATACCCATTCACAATCCTGGCTTATCTGCAGAGAGAGAAAATTCCGCGTGTGTGAGTCAGTTGCTAAGAAAGCTCAGACTAATGCAGATACAAGTCTGACTTTTTAAGTTGACATTTCTACTTTTCCAGTGGATCAGAACTGTCAGGAGAGTTCCCCAGGCAGAGCAGAGGATTGCAGAGCAGAGCTATTCTGTAGCAGTCTGAGTTGTGGCGTAAGTGCTTTGATGGAATTAGTAATGGTGGTTTAAGGAGCAGCCTCGGATTCTATTCCCAGCACTAGCAATTACCACTCCCAAACAGAATCAGAACAAAGGAACAAAATCAGATAGAAATGAGCTGGCAAAGAGCAAATTCCCTTCTGCTGCTGCTTTCACAATGCCATTAAATAACATCTGGCAGTGGGGCAGGGCAGACAACTGGAGACAGGAGCGTTTTAAAGTGCTGCTACTAGACCTGCCAAGAGCTCAGCTGTACAGAGTCCTTCATGTCTCTTCTGCTTTTCTCACAAGATGTGACTGTGATAAACATTTACTCTTCAAAAATTAAAAATGATCAAAATTATCTTTTATCAACTACATCAGCAGAACATACTGTGCATCTGTAGACAGATTAAATACAATTTTGCTAGGTAGTTGGAGAAAAAGAGTCTTTAAAGATAGCATTTGGCATGGGTTAATCACCTCTTTCATTAAAGAAAGGAATACATACTGAGAACATCTTTCTGCCATCCGATTAAGCAATGAGCCAATACAATTGTAAATCTTCCAGAAATTCCCCATGGTTCAACTCAACAGAGGCAATTCTTTACTTCTCAGACCATATCTCTCATTTTCAGATAAGCATTGCATTAATTGTGTACAAAAACTTTCTATCATGCTGTTAAAAGAAATGGAATGTGACTGTGCTGATTCTCCTTAGCAACCTTTGACAATTAAGAGATTGAATTATTCATATGTATTTTTAATAATATAATAACATTTTTAAAGCTTGCTCACCACTCAATTGCTCAAACAGCACGCAGACCCACAACTGTTTGATTCCAGTATAAACAGTGCCACTGTTTCCTTTCTGCTGTTGCAGTGGCTGACACAACTTACTGTCTCTGTGACTGAGGTAAAAAGGATTTCAGGGTACTATTCTGAGAATCACATGCTATGAATCAATTTGCAAGTCATTGGAATTTCTTCTTCCTTTTAATGAGGCAGATTTTAAGCCTTGTCTGCACTTATTTTATTATTTACAATTAATATAAGTACTAATTCTATGCATCCATATCATGCAAGTCTGCTGAAGTTTGACTCATTTTCTGAACACAGTTCAATGCAGACAAGTTCCCTCCTCTGTGCTAATAAGCAGCATGACCATGGTATTAAAATAGAAAGAATGAGACTTGTACTGAGGCTAATGATAATTTCATTCAGGAATGGGAAGATACAAATGACACCTGCTTCATTTTTGGGCAACAAAAAAAAAAAGAAAAAAGAAAAAAAATGGAAAAATCTGAAGAATGTCAGGAGAGGAAACACATCCTGCATGAAGAAAAATAAATACACATGTGCTAAGACTGTACATTGAATCGTACATTTTATAAACTAAGCTTTTGTTTACTGGAATAAACTAAATCATGACCAGATAACCCTTATAGGAAGATCCATCTAGTAAGATGGGAAAACCCATCTTGTATTTTTTGCTTCTAAATGTTATTTTAGATAATGAGAAATTCTATTTAAGTTGCTTTGCTTCCATCTAACACACACGTGAGCCATCAGTGTAATTGTGTGGCATTATTATTCTCTTAGGCTGCTGCTGGACAACAGCTACAGATAGAAATAAAATAGTATCAGCTTGTGACAGGTTACACTTAAAATGTTTGATCAGACTGATCAATAGGCCTGTGCTTCCAAAGCTAAGCTGAGGTTCAAGGAAGGAAAACATAATGGTTGTTCCAACACTTTGGATGTATCTCAGTGAATCAGGAGGCACGAAATGCTTTTTACCATCTCAGATTCCATGATGGAAATTCTCATCTGCATTTTTTCTTTCATAAAATATTGCTGTTACTGTCTATCCATTTATATTGCATCTTGGTTTTATTTTAGATTTCTGAAGCTTACTTTTTATACCCAGTTTTGTAATTATTTTATTTAAACAGCATACTGAAAACTTATTGATATTTGACAGTGAATATACAAATATCAATAATTACCTTTTCATTACTATAGATTAACTGTTACAGGCATTTTTAATTATTTTTTTACATCTGTTACTATGAGGTTAAACTCTCTCTGCTAGTGGTTTTTTGGTTTGTTTTTTCCTTTTCTCCATTTACAAAATTGCCTTTTGGTTTTTGTGTTTCCTCAAGTTCCTTTTACCCGAGAACAAGCCTCTGAAAGTAATCTCATTCAGGTTGATTCAGTTCTTGTTTCAGTTAAATTTAAAGTTATTTTCTTTGGCTCACAGCAGAACATTGCAGAGTCTCTCACTGAGGTATTGAGGATTTTCACCCCATATCAGCAGCTCATCAGCAATTACTTTTCTGCACACAGATCCTTAAAGATCCAGGACACGATGATTTGTTACAATTTCTGTGCTGAAACAATTATGTTCCTCAAACAAGTTTCTATCAGAAAGGGAGAGGAAAGATGAGCACTTCTAATAATGGGAGATCCCATGCTTCCACCTCAGAAATTGAAAACAGTATTATTTATAGGCACATCCAGGCACTATGAAAGCATACATTTACTGCCTTTATTTAAATCTTTGGATGTATTAAAATCCTCAGTTTGCCTGACCTTAATACTGTGATCCTCCTGTAAGCTATTCATCTGGCTTTTGGATTGGCTTCATAACATCTGATGTTAGATTTGGTAAAAACTGCCTTTAATTCATTTCCCAATGACAGATATTTAAATATGGTATTCTATTTTTGCTAATAGAGCAGAATTTCTATCCATGTGATAAGGTGTGAATCTAATGAACAGGAAGCATTCAAAAATTTCACTTAGATTTAGTACACATCTTTTACAAATTTGATTTAGTGGGTACATTACACATACATTTAATGTACCCAGTGAAAAGAGACACAAGCTGTCCTCACCCTTGCTAAGTGTGTGGAGACAAGCCTGCTACAGAGATTTTCATACTCACTGTATTGCAGCCAGCTCTAACTCAGAGAGGATTTATCACCCTGAGCCAACAGGCTCCTAAACTCTGCTAATTCAACACTGTGGGGACAGAACACCTCTGGGATGTCTCCACCCTATTTGCCTGAGCAAGATGGAAATGTCTCCACAATCTGGCAAGCCTCCACCTCCCCAGAGAGGCTGTAATTTCAGAGGGCACAGGGCTGAAGCCCACAGTTAGAACTCTCTTATCAAACCAGGTTCTGGGGTGGGTTTGGAATCAATCTAATTGTCTCAGGCCTAGGTAAGGCAGAGTGGGAATTCTGAATCATGCTGATAGAAGAAGCTTTTCCTATTCCATTAGTATTTTCCTACCTGGCAGTCACTGTCCTTCAGTCATATCCTTTGGAGTTCTTTCCCATCCACTTGGGTAATTCTCTAAAAATGTGTTGTTGAATCACTCCTCTGAACTACATTTCTCCTTGACCTGCTGTGTTTTTTATTCCTGCAACATTTACTGACTGTTAATCTCCACGTTAACCCTACTAAAAGCAGCTGGAATGGCAGTGACTGTACCACCTGCTGTTAGTGTAGGACTGCTGAGATTATATTGCATTTCATTTCAGTTCCTGTTTCAAAGTCAGCTTTTGATTGACTGCTTCTAGTACCACTACCCAGAGTGGTGCAGATTCTTTAATTTTAAATGTGTTAAGTTACATCTGTGTCTATGAGCCATCCTAAAAATGTTATTTTCAGCTGATCTAATTTGCTTGGAGAAACCCTGTGGAATCTGGACAGACCTGTCTGCAATATCTTAGCTAGCTCAGATGTCTCTTCATGGCACTGTGCCATGCAGATACTGTCATGTTTTCAGGAGTTTCCGCTGTGCCCTTGGAAGATTCTTGTTCTCCAGATGCCAAGTCATGACTACACTTGTGGTGTGAATTTTTTCTTATTTCTGTATCCAACATCACACATTTCTGTCTGGGGAATATCTGAATGCTCCATGATTGTCTTTCCCTTTTAATCATAAATATTCTTAAGCTTTTATCCTAAAGTTATTCATTTTTATACTGCTATGTCGATTCTAAATATTTGCACTTCAACATTTTCCAAGGCTGCCGTTTTCCTCCGAGAAGCATAATTTTCACCAGACCTGAAAATATCAGGTGAAAATCCAGTTTTCAAAGTCAGTTCTTTCTGTTCTCCATAGTTCAATTTTCTTGGATTTAACAATCATTTATATGACAAAACATTCAGGTTCTGGTCTGTCTGGTGACCCTCTTATTCCTATGACTCTGCTGTACTGAATACCCTGTGATATAACAATCAGCACTCTTGCCTGTCACATAGTTTCTCCAAAAAAATAACCTTCACCTTCCCTAAGGAACACTCCTTGCTGTGCTCCTGATTAAAAACAAAATGTCTTTTTTCTGCCTACCTTCACGTTTCTTATGATGTACAATGCTGAGCTCTACTGCTCCGGGATCTACCGCTTATCATCACAAATGTATTGTCCCACTTGCCCTTCCCTGCGCTCCAATTGTTCCTCTCTATCATCTGCTCTAAGAGTTGTCTCAAAAAAACCCCAACTGGTTCAGAATTTAATGTGACAGGTCCATTTTCTTCAGAAATCCCAGGAAGTTTGGCTCATCCACATAAACAACTAGTGCAGATACAAGAAATTTCTCTTCACACCTCTTTTCAACTTCACCCCCTCCTCAAAATAAAAAAAGGAATTCTCACTCATAAAATAGTCTCTGCCATTTAAAACAAAAATAGCCAGCAGCCTGAGTATCATGAAACTTCATTACAGAGTAATCTGAGCAGTGTCATCACAACTACTGCTTCAATTCATCATATACCAATATATCAGCTTCATTCTCCATTTAGCTTGAGTGCTGGTAAACTCAATTTCTGCACATACCTACACTTCAACACAATATAATGCAAACTCCTACACTTTCTAACCATCTCTACAATACAGCCATTTACTCCCTTAATTCTGCTAAGAAATGGAAAAATAAATGCTCTAAGTGGGAGTAGTTCTACTAATTTATTGCAATGAAATAATATTCTAATGCATTGTAATACATTTTTAAAATGTAATTTTCATATTCATGCAGACAATAGCTGTCAAGATATTTTAACAGACTCCTGGTCCCTTTTATCACTTTATCTTTTTCAAGACGTGCGAACACAAACATTCCAGGTTTCAAAAGTGGCAACTGGTTTTGAAACATGGGGTTTAAGGATAAAGTGAGACATTTGATCTCACAGCTTCTTTCCTTCCCCAGAGCACTACAGAACTACCAACCAAAATGATTTAAGCTTGTTTACTATCCATGATCCAGAGGGAAGCTGTACTGGGTTTGGTAGGATGGAATTAATTTTCTTCATAGCAACCTGTATGGTGCTGTGTTTTGGGTTCATGACCAAAACAGTGTGGAAAACAGATCAGTGCACTGAATATTGCTGAGCACTGTCAAGGCTTTCTCTGTTTCTCACTCTGCACCCGTGAGAAGGCTGGGGATGGCCAAGAAGTTGGGAAGGTACACAGCCAGGACTGCTGACGCAATCTGACCATGGAATAGTCCATAAACACAGCAATAAAAAACTAGGGAGTTGTTTTCCCCAGGTAGGGACTGTTTAGAGATTGGCTGGTGCATCACACTGCTGGTGGGACAGAGTGAATGACTGCCTTTCCATTACTTGGAAATTTTTATTCCTATTACCTTCTCTTATTAAATTCTCTTAACCTTGATCTGTAAGTTTTTCTTGGTTTTGCCCTTTTGATTCTCTCCCCTACCCTCTTGCAAGGGAGTGAGAGCAAGAGCCCATAAGTAAGAAAGAAAATTGCAGCTGAACAACTTAAGCGAGGTTATCTGTCCCTATATGTCATACTGGGGGTCTCAAAGAAAGATAAGACCTGGCCAGATAGCTACTGATATTTGTCTGGCACAGATGTGAAATCATCAGATCTGACCAACAGAAAAACATGATCTCAACTACATACCTTGGAATGACTACTCTAAAAGGCTCTTATGGAAAGCTCATTGTGAAAATCTTATTTCTACCTCCTACTTTTTTTTTTGTTAAGTGCTAGAAACTTCCTAAATATTATAAAGCATTTACAGACTATTGCTATTCAGGTCAGGGAGAAAAAAATAAGATAAAATAAAATCCTATCCCTCTGTACTAACTTCTCCCAAACTTATCTGGCTGCAAAATAATCCTTCAATAATTATCTGTATAGTTTTCTTGCATCTTTCCCATTGCTTTTCATGTTACTGCATAGGTTGACTACAAGGTATTCTCTCCTTGAAAGGGTCTATTAAACTCTAAGTAACAGTGAATCTAATTTATATGTGTACCCTAGGATGGGGTTAAACTTGGTCATCATCTCCTGTCTGATACCATCTCCACTCAATTATGTAACAGGAAGCAGAGCATGTGAAGGTGGAGACGTAAGTCCATTCATCATCACTACTCGATTTCACATTACCTAAATGCTAATGCTCTCCATCCTCCCAACAATACAGCTTGTCTGCCTCCCTGTCTAGCATAACTAATTTAAACCATGTATGTTCTGCTTTCCTTTCTACTGCAAAAAAGAAACGTTATTTTCTTCGCTTCTCTGACTCATGTTTTGTACAAGCCTATTCCTTTTGTCTGCACGCTCACCTACATCTTAAATTCAATTGCTTACTAGAATCATTAAATGTCTACAAGAGGTAAGTTCACGATTTCTCCCCAGTCAGAAATATCCTCAAATTATTTTTGTAACTCACAAGTACCTCTGCTTGTTTATGCAGATTAGAATCTGAGGCTGAATCACCAGAGAATGGCGTAGATTTGGTTTATACTTAAATTCAATAGCTGGAGCCTGTCTGCCACCAAACAAGTCAAAGAATAAATACAGCTATCTAGGATGGAGCTCTGTATCTATACCATCAAAAAGACAGGATTTTCATACCTGAAAGGATCAGCCTTTTGGGTGGCAATTCAATCACCATTTTAGTATTAGAGTAAAAAAAAAAAAATTATCTGCACTAATGAATCCTTCTAAACTGACATACATGCCACTGGATTTCAAATCCCATGCCTTGTACATAGTGAATTTCTATGTCTCTCTAAAAATCTTTCTGTTGAGAAAGAAAAAAGCTCAGGAGTTGTTTGTATGGAGCTGATAGCACATCCCAACAGTCACAATGGTTTGATTAGGGACACAGCCTAAACTCTCTAAACACACATGCAGGTTCCAGCACAATATTGCCACTCCTGAGAGGGAGCAAATGCTGAACCTCACGGGCTGCTGCTGTACCCAAACATGCTCCCAAGATCGCCTGAGGCACTGTGCCTTTTAGGGAAGCTCTCAAGGGCTTTGCAAGAACAGTGGCCTCTCACAACCCTTGCCTAGTACCCCACTATCTCTGAAAGGTATTGAGATGATAGAGAGCTACATAAATGCCAAGCACTCTTACACGTGAAAAATCAAAGGTCATCTAAAGAAACATATTCTGCTGCTGAGGGATGAATAATTCTGAGGCTGGAATATCCTTTCTAATTTTTCAGTAAGACATGAAAGTGCTACTACTTGATAAAAGCACAGGGGACATGTATCCACCTATGATTAGCATCAGGCACATGTCTCATCAAGATCTGTGTCAGTTTGTGGCTAACTTATCGTGGTCAATGTCAACACACCCTCGTTTTACTATCAAGAGACCTGAAAACTTCCCTGTTAAGGTGGAGAGCAGGTATTTTACACTTGCACTTGCCTGACTGAGCAAAATTGTTAGGTCTGTACACACCAGGTACAGGTTCTCTTCCTTTTGATAGTCCAATTACATGTTTTTATACTGAGGAGATTAAACACCTTTGACATCAACAGCCATTGTTAGGTTGTACATTCCTCCTTTATAACTCAATATCCTGCTACATATTTATCTATATTCCCTACTGAATGGGAATATGAGAAGATGGCTGCTATAGTAAGTTGCATAAAGGTTTTTTTCAGTCTTCTCTTTATCAAATATCTCTGCATTTCCATGCTATGGCCTTTTTCTTATAGCTCTGCATTCATATTTATGTCTCTCTGCATTTATTGCCCTCTCAAAATCCTTAAGAAGTAACACCAGCGAAGATAAAATAAAATAACCTATATTAATTTAAAATAATATCTGCCAGTTCTACACTGTTGCACATTGTGCTTCTTCCAAAGGCAGCTATGCAATTATAGGTACTTGGGTGCATAAAGTGATATGAAGGTTTCTATGGCAATTATTCATTTTAATTGAAAATTGTGTAGGGAAAGACTCATTTCAAGTGCAGCACACAATTTGCATTTGTTTCCAGAGAATCTGGACTTCCTTAGAGTTGTGAATTCCTATTTTTCAGGAAGACACAATCTTTAAAATTCTCTTGGGGGAGCAGGGGGTGGGAGACCAGGGTAAGGTTGTTAAGCTTATTAACATTTAGGAGCATGTATCCTTATTATAGATATTAATAAGTATTATATAAATACTTATTCAGTACAGTATTTTTTACTGTCTGGTAAAGATTTGATCTTTAAATGAAAGAGAAAGAATTAAAAATGCAATTGATACACAATGCCACTGAATCTCTAAGGTAGAGGAATCAGAAAAAGACAGAAGTACCAAAAAGGACAGCAAGGAGACAGGTCATCAGTGAGACCAAGCCCACCAGATCTAACATTTATATTTTCATATATTTTAGCTACTCTGTGCTAGAATAATAATGAGGACAAAGGTATTTCGGATCTTAATATATTTTACCGTGTCAAAGACAGAGTTGGAGGGAAGCAGCAGTTTCACCTTGGTTAGATAATAAAAAAAAAAGCTGTAACTTTATTTCCTGTAGGAAAATAGGATTTCTTTCTCCTCCTTATTCCCATCACTACAATGAGTCAAACACGTTTTAGGCCTAAATTTACAACGAAAACAAAGTAGATGTACTGCAAGTGATGAAGACCTGGAAATAACCTCTGAACTGTAATTTCACATTCACTAAATTCAGTGTTGCCTTTTCTGAAACAAGGCTCTCCTGATTTTTTTTGTCTATATAATTTTAAGGCTGTATAGGCCAAGTGCCAGAAATGTCCCAAGTTAAAAATAGCTCTTTTCTCCTTCATAAATAATAAATAAATATTAATCTGATGTGAAGGCTGTGGGTGGAAGTGTTCTTTACCAGCCACACAATCCTCCTAACTGAGAAAAAAACCTCTTATAAAGAGGCAGCCAAAGCAGTATGTGAGGGGAAGTCGAAGAGTAATTTTAATAATGTGGTTTTGGTACTAGTGTGTCTGGCTCATTGCACTTCTGTACTTTAGAATATCTAGAACAGAAAAGGAAGAATGACTCCTAACTTCAATGTCAATGATTGCATCACTGTTCAGAAGAATGCAAAATTACATGAGTGTGATATTTATAATAAATGTGTCGTCCACTTTTAATAAATTGGAGACTAATAATTAACCTCTTTTGGAAAGGCACAGGAATTTGAAGGTCATATTTCTTCCAGGTGACTGACTCTTTTTTCTTTTTTCACCAGAAGTTCTATTTTTGTCAGAAAATGTCTTTGCAAGACAGGGGAACCAAACTGCTTGAGAAAGGAGTATGAGCATGCAAGGGGTCTCACCAAGGACAATCCAGCAAGGGAGAGTTTTTCACTGCATGGACAATTTCCTCTATTTTTGGCACCTGTTCTGCCATATGGTGGTGGTCCTAAGGTCTATGGTTGGACTTGAGAGCTTAAAGGCCTTTTCTAACCTTAATTATTACATATACTGGCAGCTCTCACCTTCCTCATATTCTGCTGGACTCTCAACCCTCTTTTGACACTTACATTCATTCCTTCATTTTGACTCTCTCATAATTATTAAAATATATAGCTATCAAAAAAAAAAGTTTCTTGAATTTGTTTTATGCTTCCAGACACAAAAGAAATACACTCTCACTCCTACGTGTGCCAGTCATATAAATAGAAAATAACCTATTGAGGGGAAGTAAAGTTCAAAGTAAGCAAATTTGATTTATTTCTGAACATGGCAACACTCAAGAGTTACTCAGCTCTGATGGCGATGAAAGGCTGCTGGTGATGCTGCTTGTCTAAGCTTCTGTTTTCCAACAGAACATAACTCTATAGCCATTCAATCTTCCATTAATTTTCAGGGTTTGAGAAACACAGCTATTAAAAAGCAATGTTCATAGTGTTGAAAGGACAAGTAAGACCTGGAGGTTGGTTTTGGCTAACAATAAGAGACAGGTTTGAATAGATTTTGGCTGAGGCACTGCAGTCAATAAATTAAATGAAATGACTGGTTCTAGTAGAAAGCTGCTTTTTTATGGTCAAATTGTATACCTGGCTGGGAAAAATGGGAAACAAGGAAAGAAAATAAGAGGAAGCCTACACAGTTTCATTTGCCACCATTTCCTGACAAAACCACTAATAAATATCTCTCTCCATTTTGGCTCAATAATGCAGCCATCAAAAACATATGAAGGAAATATATTTCTTACTTATAGGAACCCATACATATACAAACAAGAAAAATTGCCAGTGGAAGCTGTAGCTTCCCTCTCAGAAGTGGCAGAATGTTTTCCATGCAGGAATTGGATGTACTGCTCACTCCCCTCAGAATACTTGAGACTGGAAATATCACAGAGAGTGCAAACTGCTGCTGACATAAGACTTAATATCTCCAACTAAAGGATCTGAAGTTTTTCTTCACCACATGAAGACATTTCCATGTGTAATAGATGCAGAGTAATTCCTCCATAAAATTAATCACCAAGTATTCCTTCAAGTCTTGGGACGAGCTAAAAGTTCAGTAAAAACTGTGGTCCCTTAAATTCCCACACTTGAGCTCTGCACATCTCCTGTGGGGAATATAAATTGCTTCTAGTACTTACTACTGTGCATGCCATTCAAATTCTGTTGCTTTAATTCATTAATTTCAAAACTAATACAAACTTCAATTATTTGTTGTAAAAGTAGAGACTTTGCTAAAGCACACAGAAAATCCAATTCACACCAAAATGGCTACAACGCTCAAATTAATGTATTTGCAGTCATCACACGTCTTTCTCAGCATCCTTTAAAATGTCACTTATTTTATAAAATATATAGATTTTCTGAGTATTGATGTGCCCTATCAACAGACAAGGTGTCTCTTCTTTTAGTTTTGCAGACATTACTTACCCACCCCAAATCACTTAATGATTGCAGCTGAAATGAAGGGGTGCATATGGGCAAAGGTGACAGCACAGGACTTACAGCTGGAAAGTTTGCACCTTATAAAACCTCTCATCTTCAATCCTACATTCAAAAGGTACTTATGATTTCAAAGAAATTGCAAATCAAATGATTACACGCTACAGGAAATTAGATAAAAGAGAAAGGAACCACTTCAACACCATCAAGAGATTCTATTCAGCTATTATATTAATAGTAAAAAAACATATTTTGATTGCAGCTTCTGCAGGTATAAAATGACAGGTTTTAGATTCTCTTTTATTGAAGTGCACAGATCCACAAAACGTTTCTAGTCCTACAAGGTATTTTAAACTCTTGTAATCATTCAGCAAAGCATTTGGACAGCAGTTCTTTAATTTTGAGCAGAGTAATAACTGCTCTTGTTAAAATATGTTCTAGAGTATGTAGCACCTTTCAAAATAAATTTAAGCACCAGAATTAACTGCTGAACTTTTGTACTACTGAAATCAACACCAAAGCTTTTACATTTTTTAAAGCCAAGTGATGTATTTATTACTCCTAACATTAATTTCTTTATAGATTGTACTGCAATCTTGACATTAACGTTCTATTATGTAAAATGCAATGCTTTTTCAGTTCAATTCAATGTCTACAAATATACAGTACTTCAAAATAATGTCTCCTTATTTTTGTAAGGAATGGATGTTTTCTGGTTTTTTGTTCTTCACTAATTTAACTAAAATGTAAAAAAAACCTGTGCATGGAAACATTGGAAACATCTGGACACAAAATCCAAGCATTTTTTATGAGCTGTTAAGAACAGTGACCACAGCAACTGTGCATTGCACCAGCAACCAGGCTGCTGTACACTAGTGGCAAACTGTGGGATTATATACACAAACGTAAAAATATATTGAATATTTATGCATACACACTAATAAAAAAGAGTCACAAGTTTTATGGGCTACTACTTCTCTTGCGACTTATAAATGCTCTTCCAATATATTTTTCAATAATGCAAAATTATCTTCAAATAAGCCTTTCAATGCAAATTATCTTAAAATAAGCCTTTCAAATCCTACACTTTTTCTTTAATAATTTAAATATAATATAATGTGCTAGAGAGTATGTCAGTGAACCCCAGTAAAAAAAATTAAAAATCACATAATAGTTATAATGGAAGATATAAACTCCTAGAATATGTGGGAAATACATTCACATCAGAGTATCAAAGAGAAATGGTTTTAAACATTTCTTTCTTATAAAAAACAGTGCAGAAGCATGAGTTCAGAAAAAAATTTACCTTTCTTGTCATCGAAGTACAGTGTCTGTTGAGCTGGATTTGACCACTGGAGGGAGGTGTTATCATTTTGATCGACCCTGCAGGTCAAATTTGCTGTTCCACCTTCAACAACTGTGACGTTCTGTGTGAGTGGGAACTGCCCTTGGCTGCCTGAGGAGGGAGGGAAGGGATGTGGAAAGGAAGAGAACAAGAGAAAAAAAAGAAAATATTTAAGTTGCAGGATTGAATTTATTGCAGCAGCTTCCCACAGATGATAGACCCGGAATTCAATGTGATCTAGTCTGATCAAAGAAAGGCAGTATAATAAATCTTTTAAAACTGCATTTACAATATATTCCCTATAACCAAGAAACAGCTGGGTGAATTAAGAAATAAGGGTTTCCCCCTTCTTTGTCCTCCTCTGTGAGTCATACTATCTAATTCCAAAGAAATACTCAGCATTTTTTGTCTCCTCAGACATACTAAAGACAACTCAGTGCAGACAATACAGCTGAAAACATAACATAAAAATCCACAGAGTTTTTAACAGAGAGGGATGGGGCAACCTTGACTCTCTTTTTCTTTTTTATACATTTAAAGGCCTCTCAGGATGATGCTTTCTGTGTCAGGTTTGGAAAATTGTTGGAGAACAAATGTAGTGTGAATCTAACACTTGATGCATGCTCTGTTGGGGGAACATAACCTGATCTCATATGAAAATGGAAGAGGTGATGCACTAGGTCTCTTTCACATCTGTGATTTTATCGCAGAGCATTATCAATCACATTAAGTGCTTGCTGAAAAGTCACTGGGAAGGTTTCCTAATGCCTTTACACAATGGGGGAGCAGTAGCAGTCAGGTTCTTGAATCACAAGCATTTCCAATGGCATAGCTAGGCCAAAGCGTTTATGTAGTGTTATAGCACAGCCCTTGTCAAACAGCACAACACAGTCTGACAAAAAAGGACTGCAAGAAGGGAGCACAGAAAAAACATGGAAGTGGGTTTTAATATGGGTGGGAAAATAAAAGAATCTTTAATAATCTTCAAAGCAAGACACTTCATTGAACATTTGATTGTTAACATATGATTGTTAATATATTATTTATTTGAGGGTACAACGCAAAAGAAAGATAACCTAATACTCCAAATGAAATATATGCTTTTTTCTTCTGCTTTTACAGAGGTTCTATTAAAAGAAGCACTGAAGAGTAGGTAGAGAAGCTTGCATAAGAAGTGTAATGCCAAGATTGACACTCAAGTGGGATGTGTCAGAAATTAAAAACCTCTCTACAGTCCTACAGGAGGGAACAAGCTCATAGATGTGTCACAAGCACATCAAGGAGATAACATATACAATATCCATTAATAATACAATACAAAATCATAAAACCTTCAGAGAAACATTCTATTTTAGTGGCTCTCATCAGACTTGTTCCCAAGTAAGTTAAACTGAGGCATGTCTTCTATACAAGAGCATGAAATTATGAAAATCTATTACCTAGGATACAGGTTTGCAGATGACCAGAGTAAGGAAGTACTAAATAAAAGATTAACAACTGAACTTCTATTTGACCTACTGATATTGCACAAACCAGAATGCTAGTCAGATTTTGATTTCCCTACATAAAACAATCCTGATGGCCTTAGACATGGAACAAAGTCACCCACATCAGTGGTATAAATAACATATTTTCATGAAAATGCAGATCTGAATAACTGGTATAATTTTTGTATAAATATCAACTACAGCTGTCTAATGTTCAAGATTTACCATGTACGGATATTTACTTTAAGAGAGTATTTACTATCAACAGAATAACAGATATAGTAAAAAAAAAATAGGAATACTAAAAATACCATAGCTAATTTAAATGCTGCAAATAATAAATGCCAAAATTCTCATGACATCCTCTGTGTCTGACACTTCATTAATCAAACCCTGCTTCTTGAAAACCACACATTGAGAAATATATGATGAGAGAAAAATCATAAACAAGGATGGAAAAAAAATAAAACAGAAAAGATTTGTAATTTCCTTCCATTGCTCCTTTTTCAATTCCAATATGTCAAGGAACTTCAAGATATTGCATAAATTGCTTATCATTTAAATTGGAATTTTTTAAATCTAGAAAAATGCACACAGTCTGTTATTACTTCCACTAAATTACAGGCAACTTACCAAAGGAATAACCTTCTAAAGTATGAGCTGTGAATAGGAGGCTATGTGGGCTAAAACACTTTTTGCCTACAAGAAGCATTAAACAGAACCCAGTGCCAGAGATTAGCACAGTGAAATCTGTCACTTACATGAAAGAAGTGGAATGGGAGGTAGTTAATAAAGAACCTGCTGTAATGACTCAGGACCCTATTAACACAGATGAGGAGATCTCCCCATAATTACCCTGTGTTCTCTGTCTGATACTACAGCTCTTATCATGAAGGTGTCAGTGTATGTGCACTCCATCATTTGTTAATGACTGCCAACTCAGACTCATGTCCGGTCAAGAAGTAAACTATTCTGATCAACCATAGAAATGGAAACTGTACATGCCATAACCTGAATAGGTCAGAAGAATTTTCTTTTCTCTGGCCAACCTAGTGATTGCTGATGATTTGGAAACAAGAATTAATTTAGACTATAAAAATAAGACAAAAATGTTCATTGTATCTCTTGCCAACAGAGAATCTGCATCACTCTGGAGAAGATGCACAGAGCTTCATGGGAAGTTTGGACTGGAGAAAGAGGTACAGAGAAAATGAGAGAAATATGAATATGGAAAGCAGCCTGAGTAGAAAGAAAGGACCCTTTGGAGGACAGAGAAAACTATATAAAGCAAATCCAAATGAATGGATACTGCACTCTTAAGGAAGACAAAAATTATTAGCAAGTGATGGGAAAACTAAGACGAAGAAAAACTTATGAGATTTACTTTACTGTTTGCATCTGACTTGGGACACCGAAGTAGGGCTGGAAGGACAGGAGAAGGTTGTAAGGCCCTATATGCAACAGGTGAACACTAAAGCAAGCATCACCATCCTGCTCTTTTACTGCAGTAAAAGCGTGAAAGAAGTGGGTTATGCTACTAGAGACTCCTCCTAGTTCTTGAGGATCTGACAGTATTTTGTGGGAGAGGCCTTGTTTCTGTTAATGTCCCCTAACAAAAGCATTCCATCTTGACTTAACAAGTCCAGTAGTGGAAAATTTAGTGGTCCCTTTAGTAATGTATTTCAGGGAGTAACAGTCACTGTTGTTCAAACAAAACCACAAAATCTACTTCTGCTCTGAATTTGTCTTGCTCTAGCACCCAGCTTCCACTGGCTCTTGTATCTTTTCCCCTGCTCTGAAGAGCCCTCTCTTATCAAATTTCTCTTGTAGGTACTTAGAGACTGCGATCATATCACCCATTAACCTTCTTTTTGATAATCTAAATAAATTGAGCTCTTAAGTCTTTCTTCAGGAATCTCATTTTTCTAATCCTTTAATTAGTCTGTGCCTTTGTGTGCCCTCTTCCATGTGTCCTTTTCTTTCTGAAATGTGCAGCCCACACCTGGAAGCCCCCCTGCTGCAGTCACAGCAGGCAGAAATCCAAAGGTGATACCAACTTCTCTCCCAGTTTTTGGTATCCTTGTTTACACACTTAAAAGAGTCCCTTGGCCCCATGGTCAGACCCAGCTGTGGCTGAATGTTTACCATGGGGCTGGCTTTTTAACTCACACACCACTCCAGTTCTCTTCCCTGCATTGAACACAGCTTTTTAGGTAAGTTCAGCAGAATTCACTTCCTACTTAACTATTAACTGAGATGATTGACAGGTATAATTGAGATAACGAACATGACAGGGATGCTGACCATCCTAAAGACAGGGCTACCCATCCAGCTTTCTTGCCATCCTCCCAACAAATGCAGGTCAATTCAGTCAAACACATAACTAGATAGATCCACTACAGTATGTAAAATTACATTCTGTTCCAAAATCAAATCTAGAGGGAGGACTAACAAATTTTACTTCCTGTATGGAATACACTCATAAAGATTTAAAAAAAAAGAATACTGATGGCCCACATTAATAATTCCCTTGCATCTGAAAAGGAAAAAACTACAAGGTTATGCAAAGGTAAATTACAACAAGCAGTGATATTACTGCAGAAAAGAGACTGCATCAAGACATCATTGTCATCATGCTGTATCCCAGCCCCTCTGCTCATTTTAGAAGCTTTGTTAGCAATATTATTTCAAGTTTTTGGACTAGATGGAGCTATGTTTGAATCTATTCTACCACAAGTTGTTTCTGCAATGCTTTGTGGAGGACCAGTTCTCATATCTCATTAGCCACAAGCTGTTCCTTGTCAAGAAAGGTGGTTTTTTTTTTCTTTTTCCCACCCAGAAATCATGGCTAAATTGTTTTTACATTTAGCACTGATTTTTATCTCAGTATGTGTCAAGTCTATGTAGAATAATTATCATTATTTGGTCCAGTTTGTAAACATTAATCATGTGAGTTCACCTCATGTTTTTTTGTTTATGCTTGGGTTAGGTTTTGTGCTTGGTTTTGTGGCTTTGCTTTTGGTTTTTGTTGTTGTTTTGTTTTTGTTGTTGTTGTTTTGTTTTTGTTTTTGTTTTTTACTTTTTGCAATTACAATGAAAGCTCTTTAATGAGTTTAACACTCCCACTTGATGCTTGGGTGATACATTCTAATCAATTTACCAGGCTAATTATAAATGTGACTAGGTGGTTGTAAGTACTGAGAAAACATAATTCTCTCTTTAGTTTTGTTTCTGCAAAGGTCTCTTTTTGTAAATGGTTATGTCACAAATTACGAGCATTTCACATTATCAGGGCAGCAAGCTTTGCCACTCTGTATCAAAAAGGCAGAAAAAGAAATGGTTTTTGTTAGAGAGTATGGCCTGGAAGAGAGGTGAGAGAGACAGCAGTGAATTATCAATGTTTTGCCACATTGCTTCTACTTTTGAGAGCCTGGCAGACCAGTGTCCCCATGAGGTAAATTAAGTTTACCAGCATGTAAGAGGGAAAAAGTAGAGTCTAAAGTTTTATAGCAGACATTTTCCTTTTCAGTCTTGCATGGAACCACAAAGCCATGGGCTTTGTATTTGATACCTCTATAGCATGGTGTTAGCCAAAACCTGAGCCCATAAAAATGCAGAGGAAATTTAAAAAAAACAAAAAAAAGCCCAAACTTGAGCAAATTAATTTTCAAAACAGTCTGATTTTTAATATTGATGTTAACAGGACCAGACCCTAAAAATAAATATTTGGCAGGGAGGGAAAGCAGCTTCCTATTTCAAATAGCAGCTTACATCTGTAGGGAGACTAGATTAATTTTGGCCTTCTTTCTTAGTAAAGAAACTAAAACATTAGGGGAAAAAAACCCATTATGATGAAATATCTAATATACTGAATCACTTTTCTGGCTTTCTCAATTTATATATGAAATAATGCAAACATCTCTCCAAGGAGACAAAGTGTTATTAGATTGTCTTTACCTAATTTAAAGAGCAATGATATTGTGAATTGCATTTCAGCAGGAAAAAACAGAGATCTGCATTACTGTGCAACTGTGGGCTTTTTCTGACTTTGCAATGGGAATGAATCTGCTTCTCTATTTTGTCAGCATGGAGACCAGATTGAAGACTCGTGTCCTGGAAATTCTGGAGGAAGAAACAAGTTGTTGCCTTTACTATTTTTATTTTTTTTTTAGAACAGTGCTTATGAGTGTGGTAAAAATATTGATGACATATATAAAAAGGCAGTTTAACTCCTGATGCATAACTACCTGCTTTGCTTTATTCTAAAAGAAAATACAGCCATGTGCCTGCATGTTAAACTGTATTCATACAGCATTTTTAAAGAACAAAAGATTGCCTGAGCATTATTTGATACACATAGTCCTTGACTGGATGAATTCGCCTTTCTGAACTTGCTGTTTTAAATAACAGTAATTTAGTTCTATATCTGGATGGTAAATACTTTTTGAGTTTATACAGTTATGCTGTTGAATTTAAGTTGTTTGCTCACTGAAGAAACATCATTTAAAAAAAGAAGCGAACCAAACAAAACAAACAAAATTGTGTCCTCCAATAAATGTTACATACTCCAGTAACAAAACCTCTTGCAGAGAACACTGGAATTAATGAGAACACTGCAGAAACTTACTACAGAATGATAGGTTTAGGAGAGAGAGAAAAAAAAATGCAGTGAATAACTGTTAACCCCAGATTGTGCATTCAAGGTCACTGAGCCTTTTTAAATGTTTCAGCAATACTAAAATAATGCAAAGCCAAAGGACAAGAGTGCAGTCTCTGATTTCAGACTATGAAATTTATGTCTGACAGCAAAACTAGAAAAGGAAGAAGCCACTTCTTCCTTCCTTCGCTCCATGTGTTTCAGGTGTATGTTTCCAAACCAGCAGCTAACTCAACATATAATTAATTTGGACTATAGTACAGCAAAAGAGATTGCAGATATAAATTGGAAAAAAAAAACCCCACATTGAAGTAAAATTATTCCACAATGCTAAACAGGAAAAAAGTATGAGAGAGACAATGGGGGGAAAAAAAAAGTAGGCACAAACAGTGCTGTTTCCTAGGAACCTTGCCTAAGTGCCTATTTTTTACTCTTTTCAGGCTATCACCATGGTATTACTTGCTTGTGAATGGAGAAGAGTATCCAGCGATTTTATTCAGTTATTATTTATTAAAAAGGCATTCTCTTCCAGCACTATGAATTCCTGAGGAAGATATAAATGCAAACATAATTTAAGTGAACCTCATCTTCCCACAAAAGTTGTAACAAACTGATGAATTTTCTGGTTCTCATAATGGTAAATGTGGCTCAGAGCTTTGTGCCACTTGTCACTTTAAAGCTTTATGCTCAACACTTTGTGCTTTAACAAATTGACAAGTCCTTTTTCCCTAAGAGCAGGACAGTATCCAGTCCTGACATAAAAAGTAAGGTATTGTATACTTTAATTTCTTTTAGGATCTGTCTCACTGTCACCATATTTCTATTCCTAATCTGTAATATATACCAAAGACATCTGTGCTAATCTCCCAATTATTCAGAAAGCCAACAACCACAGCCTTTCTCACATTTCTCCTCTATTTTAATCCTGGTTTGAAATACTTTGGGCAAATTGTCCAGAGCAATTTCAGAGTAAATATAAATATAATTTAACATTAATACTAGGGGCAAATATTTTGAAAAATAATAATTTTATTGCAAATAGGTAATGTGTAAAAAATATGGAAATTACTAGAAATTCCAAAGTAATCAAGAAAATTTTGGCTAGAAGAAAAGGTGGACTGATATAATCAGAAATATTAACTTTTCACACAGTATTAAAAGAAAACAATTTTTCTTCAGCAAAAATCAAAATATTTTTGTTTTCAAATTTTCAAGTCAAACATTCCACTGAAACATAATTACACAAAGAAGAAAAAAATGTATCAGTAGATTTGATTCATCTTTTCCCTCCTCAATTTGCTACAATTCTTTTCATGACTTCCTTTCTCTCATTTGTGAAAAACTGTAAATCTATTGGAAGAAAATGTTCTCTTGGGCTTTCCAGCTATTAAGTTCTATAAAAGAAAAGATATTTGCATCTCTCTAGGAATACATTTTTTCTCCTTCCTTCATCCTTAAAGACAAATTATGGTATTTGAAGTCCAACATGTAGGGAACCCACCTGGCAAGGACTTTCTTATTGTATACATATTTATCTTTTTTCTCTGTTTGACCTTTTTTTTCTATCTGAGCAGAACACAACCAAGGTTTAAAATCTTTCCACTTTTAACTTTGTCTCACCAACTTCTGAAATGTCATTCAAAGAGAAGTTAAAAGACAAAGAGGCAGCTACTCAAATCAGCTCCAAGTAGTTCTGTTGTTTGAATGTTTGTGATCTCAAAAAGCAATCAGAAATCCCCCAGAATGCATCATGACTGCACTGCTTATTCTTAGTTATAAACACACATAGCAAGAGCTCGCTCACCAAATGGAACCTCCTGTGTTTAAATGGAAGCTTGAACTTTTCACTGTATTGAACAGCTGAGCAAAAGTGAAAAATAAAACTCTTCTAGGTTTGACTTAGTATTTGCCCACTCAGTAGCTTTATTCTTGTTAAAAAATTAGAACTATACAGGTCTTGTACATATTTACACATATATGCCCACATAGGAGAGGGGAGTGAAGAACAGCGATAAAATTGCTAATAAACCCCAGCTTGTTTCTGTGGATTTACTTCAGTATATTTTAACTAGACTAGAACAGCACATTTAAACATGATCTTACCACTCCTGGTTTGGAAACAATCTGAATAAGAACCACCTATCATTGCACCAGTACACTACATAAATCTTTGCTACCTGGGCTTCCAACATTTCACTGCTCAGTTTGCTTCAGGTGACATGCCATCCTCAAAGGTAAAAGAAGAAAAGAGCAAAGGTGGAGAAAAAAGATTTTGATCAGAGACTTATCTGTTCTGATTACTACATCGCTGGTGGTTTTCAGTGAAATACTCTGTAGCTGTAAATAGTACTGATAAAACTATCCTAGCAGTAAATGGGGATCAATATACAGGGGTCAGATCTTTGAATTCTGTCAATGGAACAAAATATGGACAAGCTTACTTTGATACTTTTGAACAAATCCCTTTCATAAATACAAAAACTATTCTGAAGAGTTGTGTTTTAACACACAAAAGAAACCCTGTCTTAAAGGCGGGAAATATGGCGCATGCAGTTTGATCTGAACAGGCACTTCCCTTAATGACCTTGTGTTGATCAATACCTAAACACATCCTGGCCAGCTGGGAATGTTCCCTGAAGAAAGCAGTTCTGATTCTCACAGAGGAAAAGTCAGAATGATTAATAAAGTGTTTTCCACTTGTGATCATCTGTATATTCACAAAGTTTTCACCATCCTGTCGATATCTACCTTCTTTGATGTTTGACTTTTTTCCTTGTGCAGAGGACCTCACAGCTCAGTTTAAGCTCATGAAAGTTCAAGTACAAAACAACAGTTTTAAAACTGACTTTGTACTTGATGGGTTGCTTTCCCCTGTCTTGGTTTACACAATAAAATAAGGCCAGGAATTGGTCTGGAGAATAACTGCTTTATACAATTCTAGCAGCCTTTTTGAGCCTAAGTGGCACCAAACTATAAACAACAAAATTACTTAGGCCAGACTACACTTTTAGGCATCAGAAGCCAGGCTTGACCTACAAAAATGAAAGGCAGTTTACACCAAACAAGGATGGATTTTCCACTCTGCCCTCTTCCCTTGTTGCCTCAACACTTGCTCTTTCCCTCTGCTCTGTGTCCCAACACAGAATGTCCCTTTCCCTTCTAACAACACTATTTGTATTTCAGAATGACAGAGGAGGCTTCTTCCTGCGCAACCTTCTGAGTGAAGAGAGAGTTATTTCAGGTGATTGCTTTGACAAATATTATCTGGGAACCAGGTGAATTGTTCCTGTTAGCAGATATTACAAGATTAGGATTGGATCCTGCTATTCTTTCATGTACCCGTTTCCCTAATGAGTCTTGCATGCAGATCAATTGTAGATGTGGCTCTAATTTTGTGCAATTTAGATATCACTCCATGCAAAACTGCATTAGACTTCGGTGTACTTTGAAATAAAATCACTTACTCTCTTGACTTTCTTTTTTCCTCCCTGTGGTCTATGAAATATCCATTGATATGGCAGTGCTGATGTGCAGCAGTTCTCCCTGCTGACTTAGACCAGCAAGCTGCTCATGAATCTAGCAGATGTTTCAGTTGTCTAGGCCAATGGAAACCTTATGGACCCTTTTTTCTTCATCTCCTCCCAGGAGCAAATGTTAGTATAGCAGATATCTGGATGTGTGCCATGCAGCAGCAGAGACAGGAAAAAGCTGCTGTGGCTTCACTGAGTGTGGTGCTGTATAATGATTGTATTTTTTTTTTTCATTCCTCTCTAAGAGCATTATTTACAAATGCCATGCTCCTTACGTGTAGCTAAACACAAACCTGGGTTCTTTAAAACATCCCCTAAACTTCCCCTAAACTTCCCCTGTTGTGCTATTGAACCTTAGGTTAATACACAGATATAAATTAGAAAGATATGTGCATATGCTGGTCTTCTATTTCCCTGCCAATATAAATTCAGAAATGCCTAAATGCAAGTTGCATTCAGCATCGTGCCCCTAACAGATTGTACAGACTGTGACAATGGAAACTGTTAAGGGGATTTAGGACATGAACAATTGGAATTTTTTAAAATTTAATTTAAAATATGGAACAGGGTGGCCAGAGAAGCTGTGGATGCCCCATCCCTGGAAGTGTCCCAGGCCAGGCTGGGTGGGGCTTTGAAGCAACCTGGGATATTGAAAGGTGTCCCTGCCCAGAGCAGGGGGTTGGAACTGGATGAACTTAAAGGTCCCTTAGAACCCAAAAAATTCTCTGTTTCTATGATTATATGGTAATTTAAAGGAAATTATATTCCTGAATCCTCTAGCTGTCCTCAAAAACTGCTTTTTGAAACCTTATTTTTTCATCACTTGACCTCACTTTAGCAGTGGGTGGTAGGAACAGTCTCTTATTCAAAATCTCTACGTTCTTATTCTAGAATGTGTTTCTTTTTTTATTTTGACCTTTGGATCCCTTTTATTTGTGAGAATTCAACATGAAGTCTGTCATTTCCAGTTGTCTATGAATAAAAAGCTTCAACCCAAATATCATATTTGCTTGAAATTCTTGTCCTTACTGCCCTTAAAGGTAATAATTTAGTTTAACACTAGGGATCAGCCAAAAAAAAAAATCCCAATTTCTTTACTTTATGCATTTATGAAAAATATTTTTAGATATAGGCATTCATTATTCCTCTCTCATGAGTCAATTAAATTATGACTCCTCAGAAAGTACAAAAAGGGACAGGATAGGGGCTCGTATGTGAAGTCAGTGACAGAACCAGGAACTCAGAATTGACTTCTGAATTTCCACAAGTAGTACTAGCATTAGCTTCAGTGTCATCTGGGCTGAAGCCTTTATCTTTTTTAACAAAAAAGCCTAATTCCTATCCAACAGGCTGACAAAATAACTCTATTCATCAATTGCTTTCAATTAGAAAACTGCATCTTGCTTAGGACATTTTTTTGTCTTCCTTAAAATCATATTTAGGTATGTCCTCTTGCACAAAGAATCCCTTACAGATCTGGAAGGAGAATCACACTTAAATTAACTGTATTCAAAAAGCAAAGAATCGAATTAATCAGCTCCATATAAATACCCTCATATCTGTACAGCTAAGTTCAACTTAAAAAAAAAATAAAAAGGTTAACCTAAGAGGCTACAATAACTCTATAATTGATTTAATATAAAAATAATTAGTGAATTTTATAATAAGTGATCCACAAGGGCTCTCAACAATAACAGTTTTGCAAAGTAATATATTTTTTTTAAATCCACTCAAATGTAAGAAACCAGCAAGTAAATTGATATGTGCATTAAAGTAATTTTCTAGGTTGGTGAATCAATGTCAGTAATGGTTGACTAGATTCCTTACTTGGCTGTAAGAATATTTTAGTTGAAGTCTTTTTTTTTACAATTTACTGAATTATTATAAAGGTTATTTGGTACCTATTATAATGTTGTCTTCTAGAAAAGAGAAAAAAAAAACCCAAAACATTTAACTCTCATGCTTGATGAAATGTCTGCTCTGGTAAAATTTGCAGGATAGACAAAAATTCTGTTCCTGGTCACACTAACATTACTTCATCTCCTGCATTTTACAAGAAAAATTACATGGTAGAAGAGGATGCATGATAAAATTTACAAAACTGATATCCTAGCTTTAATATAGAGATTTTAATCTTTTTTTTAAACACTTACAACACCTACCCTAAGCAGGGAAATATATTTCCCAATTAGGGAAATATAAATGTCAAAGACCATATTTGCATATCAGGGGAGGGCAGGAGAGGGGAGGAGGAGACACAATGACTAACATCTGTTGAACAGATTGAGATAACAAGACTTTTTCCAGACAGCAGAGTGAATTTCTCAGGTGAAGAAATAAAAGAGCATTACAGAGAATTAATGTGTTTCAAAGTGGAGTAATGTAAGTTAAATGGGAGTTTCTGAACTTAGGAATTTTAAGGTTAAGTTTTGAAAACACATAACATACAACTGCTCTTCAGAATGAGCATAATAATTTTAGTAACTTTCAAGCACAGCCTGTCCTATCTTTGAGTAAAAGAAGTTTGGTTTTTTTTGGTTTTTTTTTCCCCTAGCTGGTCTTTGTTAGTTTTTTAGATCTACAGAGAAGAAAATGTAACATGCATATTTCTATGTCTTGTTGCCTGCTTACATTCAACTAATTTTTCCTCTCAGTTTGCACAAAGCATCTCATTCTTGGCATTCTTCCACAGAGCTATCACAATCCCTGCTTGAAACACCATATATGAGAGGAAGGCAAGAGAACTGATCCCATTCACCAAGTGCCTTTGTTTTGAGTATCAAGATTTCTGTATTCTCAGGACCATGCACTTGTTTATGAACACTGACAAAGCAAATGAGCAAGTGCTTAGAACACAATGTGCTTCATTAACACTGCTACTGCAAATTTTATACCCACACACATCTACGTGTTTGTAGATGCAGACTCCTTTGCAGCCATTGCAGAGTAACTGGTTTTTCTTGTGGACTAGTTAGCTAAGACTTGAAGGGGATTTTCTGTGATGAAGCCATACAGCTTAAAAAGAGTGCACTAAGTTCTACACTTCTGAGCACAGAGCACACAAAACAGCAGAAAGGGTCACTTTGCCCAGGATTCAAATCTCTTCTCAGTCAATACTCAGGCTCGAGGCATCTGTCACACTTGGACACTTTTTTCTTTTCAGCACTGTAGTGCAGTGCTTAGTGCTTTCTCTTCAAAACAGGCAGTGGAAAGTGGCCACAGGACAAGTCCTACAAGAGTTCATTTTTCTGTTTCTCCATTTCTGACCTAAAGCAAGCACAGCTATCTCCACACTATACCCCAATTCACAGTGTAACCTTCCTGAGTTTCTTTCACAGAACCATGAGGAGAAAAAAAAAAAAACCCACAACAACAAAAAACAACATATCAACATAAATAACTGAGGTAAGTTAAATTCTATCACTAGTGTATATCTTCCATATCTCTCCTTTGGGCCAGGCAGCTGTGGAATAGAGTTCACTGTCCTCCACAACATCATTATATTGCTTTTTTAATCTTCATTTCAATAAGTATGTATCCCCCACTTCGAGAAGGTACAGAAAATCCATAACAAATTCCTTCCAAACCCTTAGTAAAAGCCTGGCTTTCAAGTGCTGTTTTACTCACTTTTAGATGTTGCTCCTTCTGCTCGACTCTGAGAATCAAAGGAACAGAAAGAATGATAGCAGTGAAGACATCTTTTACTATCATGCACTGTATAAAAAGCCTCAGCGAGTTCTCCTGAGCACCATGGAATTACAGGCTATTACATGCACTTATAAATCTTACAGCATTTTTTGGGCTTCCCATTCTTCGGCTCTCCCAGAATGATGAACATGGATTTATCAGCACAGTAATGCCAATATGAGTCAAAAGTTGGAAGTGTTGCTTGCTGTAAAATAATCCATGTCTAAAAAATTCAGAGGCAAAAAAGAAAAGTTGATCTTCTCAATTAATTTGATGTGTAATTAAATCATGTCAAATTTAGACATCCTCCCACTAAGAATTTTTACTTTGAGCCATGGAAAGCAATTGCCTTGAAGCCTTTTGTCAAGCATGCTCCTCCTGTATGAGAGATTTGGATTGATAAATCTACCTTCCTCTGTCACAGGCAGCAGAGTCTAGAATATCTCTGCTGCTTCCCTCCAGATGCTTATTTCCCTCGCCAAAGGCTGCTTCCATTGCCCTGTGTGCTGCTGTACCACTTCAGCTGTCAGGCTGGCCAGACCCTGAACTGAATCTGTGAAATGAGTGGGTTTCAGCTGTCCCAGGCTGGATGGCAAACAGCTGAATCAGTGCAACCCAGGTCATGGGGACTGGGAAGAACTTCTCTGAGATAAGCTTGTAAGAAAGAAAATCATTACTGAACCACATATCTGTGATTTCTTGTGTGCAGGAACTACTTAGATGCAAACAGATGCATAGGGCTGAATAACAATGCAGCAGGATTACAGAAGATGAGTCAAAACTTGGCCAGAGTTCTCCTAAATATTACACTAAGTTCACTTACAGAAACAACTCACAATAATATTTCAAAAAGGGAGTTTACATATTTAAAAGGCCAAGAATAATTGGTTAGCTTTCAGTTAAACATAATTCTGGCTCTGTGTTTTCACAGGAAAAAAACAAAACAAAACAAGGTAACTGTTATGATCTCCAAACGAGCCAACATCGCAGAGTCTGTTTCACTGAAAGACTCTAATATTATTTCCACTGCTTCTGGGAAATTATTTCAAAATAATAACTTCACTGTAGCTAGAACATCTCATTCCCCATGCATAGAAACCTTCTTTTCTAGGAGTTTAGAAGGTTTTTAGAAGAGGCCTTCTGTAAAAATAGCTTTTAATGGCATTGTGTTGGGAAAAGAGTGGAATTAAAAAAAAATAAAACAAACCACAACTAGACCCTCCTTAGGTTTTCTGTAAGAATCATTTATATACAGTTCTTGTAGACCTGCACTAGACCATAAAGAGTATTTTCTTTTTACTAACTTTACTTTAAATAGATTGAACAGCTCCATCCAAAAATACTATCAAGAAAAAAAAAAACAAAAAACTTTCAAGCAAATGAACCTGCTCCAAGAAAGGATGAAAATAAGGTGGCAAAACCAACAATTAAAATTATGATTTTTGGTTTGCATAAATATTCCCAATTTTTTATGCAGTACCGTTTGGGAAAAAAGAAATATAATCCAGCAATTCTGAGACATGGAACTTTAATTAAAAAAAAACAAATGTAACACCAAACAACATGAAACTTGTCACAGAGCAGCAAGACATAAGAACTTTCTTTTCTGGATACAAACAAAAATGTGAAAGAAACGACTGTATGTTGTAATGTTGCTGCAACCTGATTCTTCTGTTCCAAAGGCCACATCAAATGCACTAAGATGCTGGCACAAGGGCAAGGCAAAGTCCAAAAGTTCTATCCCAATCTGTATTTGAGAACTAGTACAATGATGCAGAAAACTCACTTGTTTTTGACTGCTCTAACTACTGATGTTACAAATACTCTTGCTTCAGGCTTCGTATACAGAAGGCCAGCATCATGGGGAAGAAGGAAAAGAAAAACAAACAAACAAACAAAAAAATCAACAAAACCAGCAACCCCTCTCGCTCCCCAAAGCAATATCACATTTGTTTGGACATGGGAAGTTCTGTTCCAATAGATTGGAACAAAACATATGGCAAACCCAGTGATTGCAGAAAGCCCTTGGAGCCCATGAAGCACACTCTGCATGAATAAATGCAAACACAGGGATTATTGCGAGAGAGATTAAATCAAATTCTTGCTCCACAATTACAGAAACTGTAGCCATTTAATAAAATAGATCATGACATCTCACAACATCTGTTCCAACACAGCTATACAATGAGAAGCTGACTCCCCCTCACTGCTAAAAGCAACTTTTTCTAGCTCTGCCAGACAAGAAATTTAGACAAGTAAAGTTCTTATTTGTTCTCCCTTATACTTACAGATGAGGCAAAAGTATTAAAATAGCAAATGGAGGTTAAAAGTAGAAGGTATCTTTCCTAGTGTCACTGTGCTATTAAAGATGAAGTAGAAAAGCTGTGCCCATTCTCCAAGCAAACACATTCCTAAAAAGTTAGAAAAATTTTTTTGGTCTGTGATGGCACACAGATTCATGGCTACAGAAGAAAAGACAAAAGGATGGTAAAAAAGCTTACTCTACCCCATTTTCCATCTTGAATTTATGGTGTATATGTAGGCTTCATTTAATATCATTAAAAATAGCCAAGAATCCACACTAGGTTAAAAAACCCCAAAACAAACAAACAAACAAACAAACAAACCAACACCCACCAATATTTCAAACACTAAAGTGTAACAGCAAAGAGTAGGGAAGGACTAAAATTTTGTTATGCCTTGAAGATGTCACTACACAACTTGAATCTGATGGAGCAAGGGTCATAATACTGGACTAGTAGGGAGAAAATAAAAAAAAAATTGAACTTCAGACAGAGAGAATATTTAAATCATTCCTTTGGGCAGACTACCTGCAAAGGACTGAAACATGAGAAACTGGAGGGGAAAAAAAGCTTATGACAAGAAGTCTGAACAGTGACAAGCAACTTTAAATCAGTCTTTAACATGCCAGCTTGACGTAAATAAAAGGGACCAAATTTCCAAAGGGCAGGTCTTACTATTTGCTGAAGAAATGAAAACCACTTAGCAATTCTGAAATTTTATAGCTGAAATAGCTTGGGTAGGAACAAGGCTTTTAAAAACAAAGAATGATAATAGGTTATAGCATAGCAATCACTGGGAAAAAAACTCAACCAAACAAAACAGCGAATGGGACAGGGAAAATTGCATCAAGCAGGAGAAAGATGAAAGAACAACTCCATCAGAAAATGCTTAAATGACAAATTGATATGTGCCACAGAAATTCATCAATTCTAATGATATTCTATTTAAAAAAATCCCCAGACTTTACAGTCTTTAAAATGCAGAGAGGAGCAATGAGAATTTTCATTTAGAAATGCATAGTTGGTTGCTATTTTGTTTTGAAATATTGCTGGAAATTGAAACATTTAAAACTGCCCTTTTTGTTTTGTTTTGTTTTTTACCTAAAGAACTTACTGAATTTGAAGAATGGAATTGTCTCAATGAGTTCCAACACATTCATTTACACATTTATATACAGTCTCTAGCTGTATTGCAGCATTAAAAGAGGGATTCACAGAACATAAGGTCTATGCACATTTTCCTCCTACAGGTCACAAGAAATAACAATAAATTCTTTAAGCAGAAGCACAGAATAGACTATACTAAAGGTTTCTAAACCAATTTTCATTCTACTTCAAGTTGTGTGTGGAGGGAATTGGCTAATAAAAAGTCTTACACACAAAATCCATTACAGGAAGGCTCGTTTCCCCAAAAGTGGGTCAGAAACAATTCCAACCTTGTTAACGGGATGGGGAAACGACGACTCTTGAAACAAGCAATGCAAGAAAGAGATTTTAAAGTCTTTGTTTTGCACCCAACCCCTAAGTTGAACAAACAAATTTTAAGGGATCAAAGCTAGCCTATTATGAAGCATAAAACTATCTCTGCTGAGAACCATAAATTATGTATGGAGCAGGCATATTTACCAGTGCTGCTAGTAATGCAGAACATCTCTGAATGAGCACTGACTGCTGAATGCCTCATGTTCTTTTATGATGAATTATGCAGGAAGCTCCAACACAAGTGTTCTAAGGTGCTGGAGTTCATGTACAGGAGGGCTTGAGAGCCACTGAATAAGTGGGAGACAGAAATATTACCTTTTTTCCTTTTTCCTTTTACTAAGGTCCAACATTTTGTGAAGAGTAATTGCCACTAACAAAAAAATGAATATATTCAAAAAGTAATATAAAATTATTGTCTTCTCCACCTCCTTCCATTTTATTTTTTCATCTCATCTACCTACCCCTCACCACACAGCCCTTCCTCAAGTGATGCAGCTACATAAAGCTTTGAAGTACTGATTGCAGTGATGCACTACATTTCATGAACAAAAAAAGGCATTTAAGAATTCAAAATTCAGCATGGTATGTCAATTTGATATTCCCTCCATCATGGACAGGTGATTTTCAAAAAAAACTTTTTGCTTCTTTCAAAATAAGGATGGCTTCAGAACAGGTTCATTTATAGTAAAGGCTCCAAAGAATCTGAAATAGTAGTGAAGTGTGGGGAATATCTGTGTGGCCCAATGAGGCACAATGCAATAGCTCTTCCCAGCTCTGAGACAGTGAGATCCAGAAGCCATCTGCTCCTCTTCTATCCAAGTGCCTAGACTGCTTTGATGCACAGCTATGCCCTAGCTGTACTATTTCTGATTCAACACCTAAGTTAGCATCTCTCTCTGGTTGTCTCACTGAACTCCACAAGCTGGAGTGAGAGCAGGGAGTTTTAGCAGGCACAATCAAAACCAAGTGCAGGGTTTTCCATCCAAATTGGAAGCACATAAGGACACAGCAGTCTGTCATCTGGCTCATCCCAGAAGATGGGAAACCAATCTGAAACTCCCACATACGGAGTCATTGTGAGCCTGCTTGGTTACTTGATACACATGTGGACTTGTGGTTGTGAGCACTTTATTGTTTCCTAAGACAGAGGGATGAAAGTCTGTAGGGAAGCCATCAGATTCAGCTAAAAATAAGGTGAAATACACTTGATACTCAACTTGCCTTAATATGACATGTCAGGAAAATAGGAAGTGTAATTTTCCCCCAATACTCAAAAGCTGTTCTGATTCCAATTCAAATATCATAGAATCATACCACAGAATGTTTTGGGTTGGAAGGAACCTTAAGAATCACCTGGTTCCAACAACTCTGCCACAGGCAGGACACCTTCCATCAGACCAGGTTGCTCAAAGCTCCATCCAGCCTGGGCTTGAACCCTTCCAGGGATGGGGCATGCTCAGCTTCTCTCTGACAGCAAAGAATTTCCTCCTAACATCTAATCTAAAACCACCCTCTTCCAGATTAAAGGCTCATAGATCTTTCCTTTTTTTCTGAAAATGAGGGTTATATTTCCTTTTTCTGCAGCCAGTGGGAACTTCACCACCTTGCCACAACTTCTAAAATACAATGACTTAGCCACTTCATCTGTCACTACCCTTAGGACCCATGGATATATGATAGTATTTTTCAGTCCTTGTGCTATTTGTGTTATCCAAAGCCTTTTCTATTTATTTAGACCTATAGAGAAGTAAAAGTATATAATTTTCACCTTCTTTTCAAAGTGAATACACTGGTTTAACACAGTACATTTTTTTAACTTCTCATTTAAAGCAGGTGGTTGAATTTTCAAATCTTCAGGGACAAATATCCATCTTGGGCTGAAACTTTATCTGTCTCAATTCAGGAGAGAGGATTCATTTTCTTTCTCTAAGAAAGTTATAAACCTCACCTTGAAGTCTTTGAAGATGAAATGTATTTTCCCTATGCTCCTAACTTCAGCAATGGCCTAGAGACTTAACAGGAAAGTAGGTCATTAGAGTCCCAGATACTTTCTTTGACACAGCTAAATGACATTTCTTCTGGAATCCAAATGTCATTTTTGCCCTTTATTCTTAGAAAAATAGATGTCAATCCCCACTAGAAAACACTGTGATCATTATTTTTTGATAGAAAATTTAAACCAATGGAAAATAAAATAAGTTGGAGGTTCTGCTTCTCTTCAGTGTCTGTTTCATATCAATTTTCTAGGCTTCCTGGGCTGCCTAAGTATGTCTCAGCTGCCAGTCTCTCCTCTTCAAGAATGAATCTAAAGGTATCTAAGGCAGCATCTGTGCATTTTGGAGGCTCACAGAGCTCACACTGATTTAGGAAAAAAACCCCTATTTTAGTGAAATTTCAGGCTACAGCCTGACTTCACACTGTAATGCATCCAACAGCCTAATCACTGCCATACTGTAGATAAGGGAACAGCCATGGCTGAAACACAAAGCTCAACAGGTTTTAAATCTAAATGGCTGATTTCAATCACAAGGCACAAGTTGAGAAGCCTTGTCTTGGCATCCTCCCATCACCAGCCCAGATCTCTCCTCCAGCACAGCAGTTCCTCCTCTAACAATCCCCACTTGTCTCACACGCATCTTAAGCGTGGCTGCAAAATGTTTCAGACTGACTGGTGTTTTGTGGTTTTCTATTATGCCCTCCCAGGACACACAATTTGTGTCTAATAGAAGCTCACATCACACACTCAAGGAAACAAAACAGAGAGAAACAAGGAAACAACATGCTTGTAAAATAATTTGCCATGAACAACCCAGCAAGTTCTATTAGAGAGACCTCTTTAGCCACAAGGCTTTAACACTTGAATGACACAAGTGACAGGACACTGAAAATGGAAAGAAAAAAAAAAAAACCTCACAAAAAATCCTTGGCAGTGGGAGACCACAGGATGGCTTACCAGAAAAAATTCTGAAATTCAAATCACTATGCAATATGACCAGCAGAAATATGGTTTAGTTTAACTGATATGTAACATTTCTGTAAGCATTTAATTAAAAATCCTTTCCTACTTAATTCACTGCCATCTTCCTCCTTTCAGGAGTTCCTTCCTGCCATCACCCTTTGCACTGGCCTCATGTACATCAAATTCTTGTTTTGCCCTCTTTTCTATAACAGGCTTTGACCAGAATCCAGGGAAAGTGTTTGGACAACCCTGTCTCATGAAAAAAACCCAGGAAGATACAAAAATTGTTTTCCTAGGAAGTAACTTGAGATATCAGAAAAGAAACATCCAACTAGTCAAATTCTAAGACATTAAAAGACCTCTTTTCTGCCCCAAGCATGGAGAAAGCATCTTAAAGCCAGTCCAGTCAGAAGAAATGCTATGTCAAGATCATTACAGATTCCTTCACTGCCAATGAGGAAGGCAGATTGACTCTGTTACATTTATAATGTAACTCAAAACTATATTATGCCTCATACTTTTGCAACTTTGTTCCATAAATCCATAAACTTATATTTTCAGGTCAACATACCCTTTCAGCCATAATCTTGCACTCTGACAAGCCAAGTAAATGACCTGACATAGAAAATGTTAATCTCTGCTGGTCACTGGAACAGGTGTTGAAGCTCCCCAAGCTGCTGACAGAGTAACAAGTTGTGCCTCTACAGGAGCAGCAAGTCTGGTACTGAGTGATGCTGTGCATATTCAAAAAGTGGGAAAAAAAAAAAAATCATTGCCTGGCTGTCATGGATCACTGCAAAAACAAGGAGCATGCCTGAATACCAAGAATTCCCAAGGGAAAGTTTTTTTAATGCAAAATAATGCCATGAGTGTCTGGGGGGAAAAAACAGAAAAAAAAAAAAAAAAAGAAAAATACATAATAATTTTGAAGTCCATCAATGAGGTACTGATAAGCTAGAGAATGTGACCAACAAGTAAACAGGAACCATGGAATAGGATTTGCAATATCTGTAGCAGATTGGAATGCTCTGGAAAACAGACATAAGACACTTCAGGAATTAAACACAAAATGGTGCAAAAACCAGGAAATGTCCAATAAAGTCTTTAAAGGATACACAGCTAGTCCAAATACAATTCTGCTGGCACAGAGCAAAATTATTTTATGTACTTGGAATACAGATGAAGTAATGACATGACTACAAAGTTAATGAAAAAATGACCAGTAGAAAATTATTGTAAGAAAAATACAAAAACTCACCTACCAGGAAATTATTATCTATGTAGTATAGGTATAATTTATGTGAGATTAGGAATTTTTTGTTGGTTTTGTTGATTTTTTTGTTTTGTATCTCACTGCTTGCTTTTTTACCACCACTTTGCAGCATTACACTTGCTAAATATCCAGGTCTTGACTAAAAAACCCCAGCTAACAAATCCACCAAGTCACCTTGTGGAGATTGGGAAAGATAAGCGAATTTGTTCCCTGCAAATGACCAGGAATAGGTGAAATCTAAAAGTATCATTCATACAGAAGAGGGCTGATACATCTCACAAAGTTCTGGACAACCTTTATAACTGCAGTAATAGAAATAAGAAAAAAATTCCCATGCACTTGGGGATTAAAAATTGAAACTTCAGCTATACCCTAGAATCTCATTAGCTGAGAACAACCGAGCAAGAAGAAGACACATTTTCTAATTTATCACTGGATGAGTATGAATGACCCATTTGGAGCAGCTTCAAGGGAAGCAGTCATAAGACAGTTGAAGTATTTCTGGTAGATGTAGGAAGGCTGGATAGAAAAGATGTAGTGAATCCCAGGTAAAACACTAGAGAATTTTCTGCTCACTTCAGTCAACAGCAGCCAATTTACATCATGACACATTGGAAAAATATCATCCTAGAAACAGAAGAAACTGAAAAAATATCTGTCTGTCTACAAAATGATGACTGGGAGAAAAAATGATAGATGTGTATTATTCACAGTGATAAAAAAAAATTAGATGTGGGAAGATGCTTATAATTAAGATAATCTTGACAAAAGAAAAAGTTATGTGAATATGCTGCTTCTGGAAATTTGAAGAGTACACCTGTCATTGTAAGGGAAGGGTTCAGAGTTTCCCTAATGAAATTACCAGCTGAGGAGGAAGACAAACCGAAATCAAACCAACCAACCAACCCCAAGCACAAACCAACAAATCCCCAGCTTTTCAGAAGAATAAAAACAGAGAAGGAAATATGTGATACTTACAGAGATTGGTCTTGATGATCAAGAACACCTCCATAGCTGTTCATGTTCAACCTGCATTTTCGAAATAGCCAATGGGCTTGAATACTGTACTTCAAGAACTCAACCAAACTCACATCTTTTGGGAAACTCATGAACATTTTTCACTGTTCACGTGTTTCCCAAAACTGACAGCTTTACAGCCAAAATCAATGATACGACATCTTCTTTAGAGTAATTGTGACAGGAAATAACTCTTTGCTCTTCACAGAAGCAGTAAAGAAGGTAGGATTTATTTTTTAAAAAGTAAAGTTATTAAAATAGTTATTTTTTTAAATTATTTTTTAAAAACTACACAAATGACTGGATATATTTTGGAAGATATTTAGATCAGATCAAGATGGCAGGTGAATAAAGGAAGACTACTTGCAAGAGCATGTAGAGACAAGACAAGGGGGAATGGCTTCAAATTAAGGAGAGTAGGTTTAGATCAGATATTAGGGAGAAATACTGGACTTTGATCACTGCTGGTGTCCCAAACCCCAGAAACATATCTCAACAGAGCTCCAAGGCCCACTTTTCCTCCTGGGCTTTTGAAGAGAAGGAAAGCCAAAGATCAGGAGAATTCTACCACATCTGCTCTGGAAAAGCATTTTTACTAGTCTGCCTTTTGGGGAATATTTATTGTTGGAGTGGGATGGCTAGTCCATTACAATAATCATTATAAAATTTGAATTCTGTAAGAGAAGCCCAACCATGGTAGGGAAGCCCATTCATTCTATTCATTTCTGTACATAACATTATCTGAAAAGGACACTGAATTATCAGCTCGTTAGTGCTACACACTTTTAAATTCCTAAAATGCAAATGGACATTAATGCAGGGATTGATATTCTCCCTTCATTTCGGAGCTTCTATTTGGAAAGCATTAGCTGACACACTTTACATTTCCAGAAATCAATGATGAATAAACAAAATAAATACTGCTGCCCAAAACAAATGAAAACAGCTACTTCTGAAGGAAATTAAGTAATGAAACAAAGGGATTTCCAATGACAGGTTTTTTGAATGAAAAGGGAAACTGCACAAAAAGTTTTTCTACCTTGAAAAACTTAGTTATGTAGAATTGTTTCTTCATCAACTAAAATCTTTCTTCTCCTGATACATCATACACATTACATACAATGCATGCATAGAAATAAGAATAACTATTAGAAAAAACAAAAAAATAGGAGAGTCACCCTTCACAAAAGAAAAGGGACTGAAGTATTCTCAGTACCAATTAACAAAAGAAGAGTGAGTCCTTGGGAAACCAGTTGGATGTGTTCTATGTGCACAGGTACTGACATAACTCAGGAGTTTATAGCCTTATCTCTGTTTGCATCATTTAAACCAGATTTTTGAAAACTGTCATTGTTTTCAATAAGACACATGGGTACCTGCAAAGCCCAGGAAGAACCTCCACTGCTGGCTGCTGCAAAGGCCAACTGCACTACTCCTTTCCATGGCCTTCTTTCCAGTGTTTCCCTGCCTCCTGACAGCTACACTCAATTTTATTTCAAACTCTTTAATTCTCTTGCTTATTTTGCTTTGAATAATTTTTGTCAAGTTACAGTGTTGTAAAGATTTGCATCTTATTCTTTAAACTTAGAAGACTAAGTTGGAATCATGACTTTTAGCTAGTATGCCCCTAGGGAGCCCATGAACAGAATACTGAAACAACAAATGAAAAGATCCAATATTTACAGTGTTTTGGGTGTTTTTTTTTAAATTACTACATGTTATTAATCTGCTAGTTAATCTATTCAGCCTCCAGATCTGATTTCATAGAATCATAGATTCATAGAATTAGGATCCTAAAAAGGAAAACCTGAGGGTTATTTTTTCTTTTCTGGAGTGCTGGTACTGGCATACTTTGAGTTGCAGCAATCTGTGAAGAACAGACTCATACATCTGTTTGGCTTCCTGGGAGCCAGCAACAGCTTCCAAAACATAAACGGCAGAGGCTCCTTCTGAAATTTGCA
>VZSJ01002606.1:86719-152054 GCA_013398405.1 Pheucticus melanocephalus | reverse complement strand
ATTATTTGTGATACTCCAAACAGAGCTCTGGTTCTTTTACATGAGCTGAGAAGATGCATAAAGACAATGTAATGTTGCCAGCTAGTTTTTACAAGAGATGAACTTCACTTTCTCAGCTTAACAGAGAAGGACTTGGGTGTTCTGCAACAGGGTGAGGATGTAAATTCAGAATCAACAATTTAATGTACATGGTAAAGAAACACTGAGCATTTCTCTCTGCTTTATCTCTAATGATCCATCAGACCTTGTCGTCAACAGGCCAGCATAAATCATCCCACAACCATCTCTAATCACAGCAGATTTTTTTAAATAGTAGTGTATGAACAGCACAGGAACAAAAATCCCTCCAAAGTACACGGCTCAAGTGCTCTCCACTACCTTTCCTTTATATGCAGCCCATAATTAAAATGTGAGGAAGACCTTGAAGTTATTAGCCCTTGAAAGAATCCCAGAGGAATGCTGAGCATAATGCTTACTTACAAAGAACTGGAGATCTCTATGAAACTATAACAGCACACAGGAAAAAGTCTTAGCTGATTTAGGCCTTTATGCTTCATCTAAGAAACCAAGATAGAATTAACATAAAAACACAAATGGTAGCAGTGATGGTGAATCCTCAGCCATTTAAACACCGTGTGCTTCACTGACCACTAAAGTAAAACAAATTCTCTGAAGATCTGATCCCATACCGAGATCAAGGAACAAATCTTGAGATCTGACCTAATGTGGAGAATCATTATAAGCCCTCTGGTTTTCAAAAGAGGATTTTAGGAAAAAAAATTCCTTATACTTAAAACACTTTTTTCACTTCCTTTTGTTATAAAAGCACACTGAACAAAATCAAGCCTGAAAGAAAAGCCTGTATTTTAAAACGTATCTATATCTTCAGAAAAATAAAAACCAGTGACCATGGGTTTAGCCAGTACATCAAATGTTGTCTTTTCTCCTGTATTTCAGTATTATTATCTGATGTAATTATTATTATCCCTTTTCTCTACATGAAATTTTGAAAAAAAACCCCAAACTTCAATAGAAGTTGAGAAATTTAGATATTTAGGACAAAGAAGTTGAAAACCTGCCTCAGAGCAGCAGCTCCAACCAACTGCCAGATATTAGGCACTCATGCCCAACAATTCCACAGGACGTAGAAAATATGATGAAAGCATCTTGGGAACTCACTGTATCCTTTTGATTGTGCCTAAATCAACAGTCTAGACTCTGAAGCAAAGTGTTTTGTCTGACTGGAATCTGACAAATTACTTAACTGAGCCAGCACACAGCAATATGTGTCTGAAATGCAATGTGCTGCCTTTGGAAATCCTTTGCAGATAGTCATAAGGGCTCAGTGCTCAAAACCATGACCAGATTTACTGCAGCACATCCATTCAGATAGCAAATAAAGCAACCATATTTCCAGCAGAGCTCTATTCAAGTATGGCAAGCTCTCCTAATACACTGCTTTTGACAGTCTCACATGCTTAACACCCAAATGAGCACAGAAAAATTGAAAAAAAAAAAAAAAAGGCAATCAGAATTTGTATTAACCATTGTGGAGGGAAGAGTGGCCTATCTGAAACTTGGGGAATAAGAACTGACAAAATACTTTAGTCAATGATAACCAGGTCCACCTCAGAATGGAGCATCCTCCCTAGCATCCCTCTCCCAGAGCTGTGTTGCACTTCACAAGCATGAAAACAGACATTGTCCTTGTTCCATCTCAAATTCTTCTGCACTGACTAAAAACACATTTAGTCAATAAATGACTGACACATTGGCTCAGTGTAGAGGCCTCTCAAATAAAAAGGACATGTTGATAGCAATAGCTTACCCCTACAAATCTCATTTCAGAGGGGCTCAGTGCTCTTCTGTATGAATGATACCTTCCTTTGCTATTTCTGTGCTGTTAGAGCAGCTCTATTCCATAATAACCTGCAACTTCAGTCAGTGTTATATGACCACAATTGTTAATACTGAGGTTTTTGCATCTGTTCTGGAAAACAGAATAAAATGCATTAAAAGCTGTAAGAGGACATGCAGGCCTGTCAACTGCTGCTTCCAGAGCTGCTTCATGTAAAAAATCAAAAACTGATTCATGGTTTTTTTTCGTCTCCTTTATATGTAGCAGGACTTGGGAACTTGAATAGCAAAATAATTCTGACAGGAACTACAATGGTGAGCATTTGACTGCATACACATGACATCATGTGGAAATGTCAGCTTTCTCAATATTGGAAAGATCTTACAGATGTTAGGGCCAAGTATTTCCCAAGTATAATTACAAAGAGTAAAGAACAGTCAGCAACTTTGTAAAGAACTATTATCATCATTATGATTCCAGCTTTTCCCCCTGAGGATCACTGCTGGAGTTTGTAAGGAAGAAAAAAGGACAGGAACATATTTTGTGAGTTTTCTAAAAAACCCTCCAGAACTCAGGCGACTGGTTTCTCTCCCAAATCTTCTAGGACAAATGGCATACATATGATATACTTAAGTAGATTTGCATGACTTTTTGAGACATAATTATAATGTCTTACATTATCTAATGGAAAACTAAACCATGAAATAATCTAGTATCTTGATCTAATGTGAATTTTGCATTTAAGAGGATATTAAATACAAAATTCAACAAGATCCAACACATTTTTAAATCTAAACCTTCATAGTCCTTCTGTACTCTTAACATGGCCATTTTCAAAATTTTTCACTTCCAAACTTTTCTGGGTTTTTGTTTCTCTGTGGACTGTCTTCAAAGACAAGCATGAAATTTGGTTCTACATCACCACTTTCTTCCTCATCAGAAATGCTGAATATGAGAAAACTCTGACCCCTAACATCCATGAGAAATCATGGAGGAAAACTGAAAACCATATGTTTCAGCCTCACAAGTTTAACCAGTGGACAGAATTTAATCCTTGGAGGAAAGCACAGGCTTTATAAGCTGGAAGCAGTAACTAAACTACAGGGGAGGAAATACCAAAGAGACAGTAAAGGAATGGTTATAAAGGCTACATTGGCTTTGTTATTCTCTCAGAAAGTACAATCACTCACAAATAATAAAGGTGCTTTTAATACCTTTAAGTGACATATGAAAATTCTACCTTTAGAAGTCAAAACTGTACTTTGAATAAAAACATCATAAGATTTTACAAAGCAGAGCTCCTCTACTTCAATAGCACTAGAATATCTGAAAAAATTCAATCAGGTTTCAAATCCCGCTATGCTACTACAACAGTCTTGGCAAGCTTTTTGTAATGACCTTGTAGTAAAGGTGGAATATGACAGGTTTTTATTTCTACATGTCTCAGGGGTGAAAGCTTATAACCATAAATAAATGCTCTTCCAAACTACTGATTTATGGAGTTTCCCCAGGCTCTATATTGGATTCACACTTTCAACATCTATACACTTCCACTTGTTCGCAACTTTTGCCATCATATGTTGCAGGGTGTCATTTTTGCAGATGATACCCTGAGTTAGCTATTCCTCAAAAAAAAAAAAAAAAAAAAAAAAAAGAAAAAAAAGGGAAGAAAAGGACCAGCAAAGTTAATTCCTGACTAATGTCAGTAACTGAATAGCTGAGAACTTTGTGAAGATAATGCAAATAAGAAAAATAGTAATTTTTTTTAGTCTCTTTGTGTACATTTATTTCATCCTGCTCCTTACATGGACAGCTGCTGTGTTACTGATTTAATTCTATGATAATTTTCTCAATGAGAAATATGCTTGGCTAATTACATGTACTAAAGAGAGGACTTAAACTCGTAGGTTTAGACCCTGTAGGCCTTGCAACTGTGTTGACAAGTTCTGACCAACACAATTTCTCCTGGTTTGCATGGTTTTCAGTCAAAACTCTGGTATGAACGAAACCTATTATTTATCTACATATTTACAAATATATAGAATACACACAGTAAACTTTATCATATGATGTCAGAAAAATCAAAAATGGCTGGGTAGAACATGACCAGTGATGAAGATCTGGTGAAGTCCAGTGAAAAAAATTGATTCTTAACTAAAAGACAATGTGAGTAATTGCACAACTATCCAGGCAACAACAGAGTATGTTGCACTCTTCACACGATCCCTCCTGACTTAAGCTTCAAATAAGCTGATACCAATTTCATTGACATAATGAGAACAAACAAAGTAAATCAAGTGAATAAAGTCCAGAGTGATCTTTGCTCCTGGACAAGATGCTTTTAGACAGTGCATCAACTGCTATGATGATTTATATTATGGACTGAGATGTAAGCCTTAAGTAGCATTGTTAAAGCTAAATCTAATCTTATGTTTCTGAAGGAGAATCAGTCTCCTCTTTTAAAAGTAAGGCAGAAACAATACACCTCTTAATTTGTAGAAGAAATGACTGAAAGAACAAAAATGCTTTTCCATGGCTCTCAAAAATAGAGTTTCTGTGGGATACAGATGCAATGAAACTCAAGAAAAAGACACAACTCAAAAATCCCCTGGATGTTGACCAGGCTACAGAAAATAGTTCTGTTATACCCAACTTATGAGGCAAGTGAGACAGAGTTCAAGGCACTTACAGTACTTAAATCTGTAATACTAAAATAGAAAAAATAGTTTGATGGTATTGCCCATTGAAAAGACATTCCCTAGAATCACCAGAAGTACTGATTTCATGCCAGTTTTTGAGAGAGAATATAGCATTTTGTGGGTACTACAGCAGGACTTGGCTTTGAGAAGCAGTGGCACTATGATATGAACGGGATTTCCCCTGAGAAAAAAAATTAAAAATAGAGCTTCATACACAGCTAAAATGGGAGAAAGAAGCATGTCAGAAACAGCTACCAATCCAACAGATCTTTAAAAAGATTGGACAGTGTGAAAATTAAAGCAGTCACAACTTTCCCTCTGCAAGAAGTCTCTTCCTGGGGACTTAGAGAATCTTCTTGGAAATGTCACCATTTCTAATCTGTGGGCCAGAGGAGATTTAGGAAGAGAAAGAAATGTTGTACTTCTAAACAAGCAGATGATAAGAGGTCTTTCTGGAGAGCTTGCTTTCCCCTCCTGCAATAGAAGTTGGCTTTTATATTCTTTTTTTCTTTAAAAAAAGTTGCCATAGTCATCTCAACAACAATGAAAAGTGCCATCAAAAAAAAAAAAACCCAAAAAAACCCAACAAACCCCACAATCAAAATTATCAGAAACTCTTATATACGTTGAAGGGTCAAAAGCCAATTGCCTAACTACAAGAGGTTTGGGACAGATCTGACAATAACTTTTTAATAACAGATGCCACTGTTATTAAACACTGGCAAAACATGTCACCTTTTTTGCTGCAGTACTGCTCGTTGTCCACTTCAGGACACGGCACACTTTGGGACAGAGGCCTAATGCCAAAATCCAAAGGCCACACGTCCACCAATCACGAAGCCATCGGTGCCCAGATGCCAAAGGTGCGCCATGCCACCCTCCACCCCTCATGTAAGTGGGTTTTTCTGTAAATAACCAACCAAAGCAGACTACCAGGCCGTGAAGAGTCTTGAGGCCCTCAGAGTGCACTTCCTCATAGCCGGAAATGAGGTTATGAGGCATCATAGCCTCAAGGCTGTGTGCACCTGAAGAAGAAAGACAGACTGATAGCACTGAAAAAAGTGTTGCTGAGCTCACCTGGAAGTTGCCCATGGGTCCCATGAAGACAACGAGCAGTACTGCAGCAAAGGAGGTAAGATGTTTTGCCGGGTGCAGGTCCCTGTGGGCCGAGCACACCGGAGCCGCCTCATGGGAGCTGTTGCCGCCGTGAAGGCCAGAACTAAAATGGCCGAAATCGCGCGAGAGTTCCCTGAAGCCTACGTCAAGTGGTGGGCGTGGCCTCAGAGATCTGAGACTCCTGATTGGCCAGCAACCGCACAATTTTTAAACGGAAGTCTGCATGCTGATTGGCCCAGCGGGGAGGGCAAGAGCCGTTGGGCCGCCTCCCAGGAGGGGTCACAGTCCCACAAGGCCTGTGGTGAATGGCGGATTCGCCATGATGGGGAAGACAAAGACAGAGCAGTCATGGATGACTTCTGTGGCTGGCTCCAGTTCTATGAGCTGCCCTGGCTGACCGACCACTATCCACATAAGGTCCCTGTGAATGGGATTCCTGCCTTTGTGGAATTCACAAGCAAGAAGATCATCATGACCAGCAACAAGATGCCAGCCCAGTGGTGTGGGGAGCAGTTCAACATGAGGGCGTTGGACAGAAGGATCAACCATCTGTACCTTGTGGAGAACAACGGAATAAGAGACATGCCACAGTTTATGTACAAGCAAACCTTCATCTCGAGGAAAACACTCAAAAATCCCATTTAGGGTTAGGAACAGGGAATGGGATTTGCTATGTTTTTCTCTGTTTTGGAGACGGGGGGCGGACCATTCGGCAGTACAGGCCTTATGAGGCCTGGGTTAAATTGATGGAATTGGACATAGAGAGTTAGTCTGTAAAACAGATCTAAGTCCTTGTCCTCATCCTGGGTCATGCTCATTGGCCAGCAACCCGAATGTATCAAAGAAGTGAAAATGAAAAGCACAGAACTCCATTTCTCAACTAATTACATTTGAATGAAGACACTTGGCCCTCTCTTCCACTTGCTGGCTGAAAATTGACACATCATTAGCAGATCTGGTAAGGCCATCCAGGATGGAAACCATTGTTAATGGCTGCCAGAAGAGATCTGCAAGAATATTGTCCCAAAATTGTCACAATAGTGTTCCTTAAGAGGTCAAGGCAGTCTTCAAACAGCTGCTCTGCTAGAGGAAATGTTCATTTATAGAGATCAAGTTAAACAAATCTCATCTGGTGCATTAAGAAATGGTCCTTAAAACATTCATGCACTGAAAAAACCTCTGATAGCCTGAGATTTTCAGGTGGCATTTTCAGTTTCAGCTTCACCAAATTAAGTGCCATAAATGACCTTTTTCATGTTTCATTTTGCCCACTCCTCAACCTTTCAAACCCTTCTGAACTAGACTTCCTCGAAATGTCCCAAGTATTCTGCCCATAAGCATCCTGTGGCAGCATCTGCCCAGGAGTCCAAAGGAATCACAGAATCACAAGGTTGGAAGAGACCTTCAAGATCATCGAGTCCAACTTGTTCCCTGACACCTCAACTAAGCCATGGCACCGAGTGCCACATCCAGTCTTTTTTTAAACACATCCAGGGATGGTGACCTCCCCAGGCAGACCATTCCAGTACTTCAAGAAGATCTGGCCTGTGCAAAATCCAAGTATTTTCCTACTCTGGAGACCAAAAAAAACCACTTCATGCAGTTTCTTCTAGGTCATCAAAAGTCTAAGAAAGAAAACCATGGTAAAATCAAGCAATTATAGTGCAAATCTATCCTGGAGGTGTGAAATCCTTGAGATACTTCAATTTGACTGGAAGGCTGTGAGCAAACAGATTTAAGTGGGTTTTACTTACAGGGTAGCTCAGTCCAAATGACCTGGAGACCAGATGACCTTTCAACCTAGATTGATTCTAAGTGTCTCAAAGCAAGGCTAAAGTAGAGAGTTCAACAGCTGCTTTACAGCACTTAATACAAGCAGTCTTTGACAAAGACTGAGAAAATACTTCAGGAAATAGCATTGAATTCAATGTTTGAGAGCAAAGGCTCTGTTGTTCAGCTTACAGACAATGCCACAAGGAGGGGGAGGGAAGTGGAGACCAGCAGGAGTTTTCCCATGCTAACAATGCACAAACAAAAGACAGGCGATCCCACAGAATATAATTTAATAATGTGCTCTGGAACTCTCAGATCTTAGGGTAGGCATGAGGTCAACTGTGCCTTGCTGAAAATGGCAGCACAAATTCCAGACTTTCAGAAAGGAAAGATGAAGACCCATACATAAGAGCAAAGACATAAAGGACTGCTGGATTTCATATTGTAAGTGCCAAAAGAGAAACTCCTCCTGAGAATTCTCTCAGTTGTGAATTAATGTTTCCAGTGGTGTATTAGAGAACTGTTTTCCAGTTAAGTGTTGGACTTGAAAAGGAGGAACAGACCTTTCTTTACTGCTTAGACAGAGTAATGAGAAAAGCAGTAAGGCATCATCTACTTCATGTCTTCCACCACAGGAGATCATAAAATAGGTCCCATGCTTTTGGTAAAAGACAGAGCTATTGCAGGACTGAATTCCTTGTGGATATTGGGTGCTTTCATCAGTGGGCTGTTCAGCTCCAAAGGAAAAGCCAAGGACTTCTTGAAGGCACTGCGCAGCTGAGCAAGAGATCTCCAAAGCTAACACAGATCACAGTGTCAAACCTCTTTCAGGATACAGAGCTTCAGCTGTGCATTCAATATGCATGTGCACTTCTGAAATAAGGGTGTGTTAATGCTCACAGATGAGTGGTACCCATGAGTAATTCTGACTCATCCTACAATTCCTGTGCCTCCAGGGCAATTTCTGTTTTAATGGCAATATATGGGAGTATCAGCTAATCACTGAATACTGATGAGATTGTGTTCATTTGTGCTGAAAAGTCCCTTCTGTGGATGTTGCCTTGGTTTGGGCTTTTTTTCGTTAATTATGAAGGTCTCAAAGTCTTGACCCGCTGTTACACAGCACCACAGCTGAATACATAACAGTACAGAAAGGAGTAAAGCAAATTTTAAAGCATGCATAGGCAAAAAGATGAATTTCATTTTGTTCACTCCCCTCATTCATGTCACCCAATGCATGCAAAGTTTCTGAGAAAAAGATCTTACAAAAAGCCATGCAAGGGTTTAAAAAAAATACAAACCTGAGCTGTATTTTAATTATTGGTTTAATTATTCTAATGCATAAACATTCTCAACTGTATTTTCTTTGATTATTATTTTTCTCCAACCTTAAGCAACCTTAACAATGTATGGAATTGAACTTTGCAAACCTTGTGAATCTTGACTTCCAAAATACATCTAAACTAGCAGAGATTTTTGCCTTAAAATTTGATGTTTAATTATCAGACAACTCAAATTTATCTACCAGAAATAATATTAAAATTATAGTAAAATGCACATTCTCATGATTTTCTATGCAAATATACATTCATATGTATAAATGCACATGCATCTGTATATATAAACACATATGCATTGATTTATGTGTACCTGTAAGTCAAAATACACCCCTCAGGTTACATTTGCTACATCACTGCTTCGTTGAAATTCAGGAAATGGTTTACAGCACTGCTGACCTTACATGATTAGTTCTGAAAGGTTTCCTTCTTTGTCACACTGATTTGTGGCAATCACCTTGCTGCTCTGAAGCCATAAATCTCTGCAGATATCATAGTATGCCTTTCTATATATTGGTATGCTATCAGGAACAGTGATGATCATTTATACTAGTGTGAAAAGACAGAAAATGCTTAGGAGACACTTAGGAGTTCATTGTTCTCTGTTCAGATATTTATGACTATGATTGAGATAAAAAATATAAATTACATTTACATATTTATGAGCATTTTTATGCAATATCTTCATTTCTATTAAAATGCCATCAATATCCCTACATTACTATAATGAAAGTCAGAAATCTAACTACAATGCACTTAGTTTTATCTTTTTCCTGAAAACTTCCCAAATTAAAGCAATTAACAAAATACAGCATGAGCAGAGCTGATTGATAAACAATGCATTTACGTGAATATTCAAAATTGTAAAGAACTAATCTAGCATACCATAGGATCTAAAGATATTTTTCTATGTTTGGAGAAGCAGAAACAACCTTGGGAGAAAATGCGTGGGCTGCAGAACCATGCAATGCAAATTGAAGGGTGCAGGCAGAAACTCACCTCTAGCTTTGTTCTTTGTAGCAGCCACTGGAAGCAAGGAAAAGATTGCACAAGAAGAAGAGAACAAAGATAGATTAGACAGAAGTTTGAGCAAGCAAGAACACAGAGAAACTTCATCACTATCGATTCAAGGCTAACAAACACCGTTTCTAAGATTATTTGACCTATTTATTAGAGACACTGCTGTGCTGTGAGAGAGTTCAGATCTATGATTCTGTCAGAAACCCTGCATTGAGAAGCTGGAAAATACACCAGAATACACACTCAAAAAAGCACAGTGAGGATTGCAGAAAAATCATGGATCATTAGTCACAAGTAGGTGAGAACATATGCACACACATTAGTGAATTCTAAAACTTAAAGTACAATTTGGCTTGCCAATAGTACATTCTGAAGAACCTAAATCTTATGTAATCCCCTTGCTCCTATTTCTTGATATATCATTTTTCTGTGAAGGTAATGCAAAAAAGCATCAGTTAATCTGCAGATATCCAATGATTTATAATCTGCCATACGATCACTATTTTTCTTCATTGAAACCAATAACTTCAGATTGTTCTTGCACCCTAATGGAGCATGCAAACCAAAAGGAACAGATGATATTTTAACCAACAGTGACCAACGTTCAAACTCACAGAAACAGGGACAGACACTACAGCCTTCCTTGAGTATCCTGAATCCACACAGTTTCATGCTGGTAGATTTTCATGCCCAGCAGGGTAACAAAAACAAACACTGTAGCTTAAAATGTTTCACGAACAACCACACTATCACCAAAATAAACAGAAACATTGCTTTCTGAGGCTCAAGAAGAATGTTGTTGAAATAAAATATTACTCAGAATCCAAAGTTAGAATAGAATCACTCTGTTAATGGAATTAATTAAATGATTCAAAAAGATGTCATCCAAACCTCTCTAAATTCTTAAGCACACTCTGAGAAGGCATTTATTCAAGAGCCTCTCCATGAGAAAAAAACCCCAAAATATGTACTTCTTCTTCTGCTCACCCTTCTTGTAGGGCGGAACTACATTGACAATTCAAAGGCAGCTATGCTTGAGACCAGAAGACATGAAAGAAAAGGAGAAAGACCAAACCCTTTTCTGGTGGCTTTGCTTCTCTTGTTCATATCTAAAATATCTTATTCACATTGCATGGTTTGTTTCTTCTAATTTTTGGTCTGGTGTCTCACCAGTCAGTCTTTACTAAAACAAGCAAGTAGTGCACAGTAGTGAAGACTAAGTTGCCATACATGAAGAAATTCTTGAAAACCTGAAACTTTTAACTTTGTGAATGCATCAAAATATCACTTCCCTAGCTACTTTTTGTTTTTAAATTTTTTTCACTGGTCCCTCCTTTACTTCCAAGTTCACCATTGTGACCTGTCAACATTTTCCTTGCAGCGAAAACAACACAAAAAATTCTGCTTTGGGGAGGTAGAATGAGTGCAGATGCTTCTGCAGAGCTCTTTCCATAGGGCTGTTTAACAAGACATATTCACCTGCAAACTGCCCGTAAATCTTACACATGCTAAAAATTGCTTGTGTAGTAAACAAAATTAATGATGCCATTCTAATTTTATAAGAAGTGAACAGTTTCTCCTTCATGCAAATCTAAGTTGATAATGAATGCACTGAGTTCATCAACCTGTTCATTTTATTACACTTCCTCCTTTTTTTTTTCAGTCCTGAGAATTACATATACATGAATGTATTATCACTTCTAGCCAGAATAATCACATAAACTTAACAAAGGTCTGGAGAAAACACTATCTCCCTGTCCCCACTAGAAATTTAAAAGCAACAGGAGACTTTGTACTTAATTAAACAGAATACAAAAAATATGTTTGTGTATATACAAGTACATATATTAAAAATATATATGTACTTAAACTCTTCAGAATATATATATGCACATAATTTTATGCATATGTAAGTGATATAATTTATGTGCATGGACACACATATGCATGTTTATTAAAAGAACCCACACATTCCATGATGAGACAACTTTATTTTGAAGCATGTGCACTAGACAGAGAATTATTACCTATCAGTAAATAAAGAAAAGTATTAAATGAGATTGTACATTATAATTGGAAGTAGGACAGGTTACTAGGCTTGTTAGGCCAATTATAACTCTCTGCAAACCCACTAATAGAGGACTAGATGACAGTAACCTTCTCAAAAATGTCATGTTCAATACTTGTAAATTTTCCCATTGACAGCATGGTCCAATTACAAGTCAATTCATAAAGTTCAAACTGCACAACAGCCAAATTAGCTGAAAATGGTTTTACAAAATATAATTCTGCCTACAGAAGGCAACTAGCTGGAACTGTTTCCATCTTTCTGATACTTAGCATGAAGGAAAATTCTCTTTCATTGCCATCACTGAGGTAAGTTTTTCTTTTTTTCAAAGCTGAAAGAATTTTCCTCTCTTCCCTTTTTACTCACCTTGTCACTAGGTAAAAAGAAGATAATTTTCAACCTATATGCATTATGTTTGAAAAATTTTACCCACCCCTTACTCTTACACAAAAAGCCATAGAAGACAAGCATAGACAATTGTTTTGAATGAGCATCATCAAGACTGAAATTTAGCAGAGGGAAGCTGAGATTTTGGCTGGAGCATCAGATATGGGAAAACTCAGCTTTTTATGCCCCATGACAGTGACAAAAGACTGTAGGTTTCAAAAAACAACATTACAACCAAAGAATCCACTTTTGCTTTAAATCTTCAGCAAGGTCAGTTGATTTATCCACATTTCACATAATACATTCTCTTTTTTCCCACCTAGACTTCCTTGCTTCCTGACAAAAGAATAAAACTCTTCAAGGCAGCGAGTCTACCTCACCTTAAAGTAGTATATGTATATATTGCTATCCCAGGACACTGATTTGAGACTTCTGTAATACAAATCAAATGGTTTAAGACTGGCCAATAATTATTTTTGGGCATAATAAAACCTAAAATTTGCTGTATATGTCTGGCATACTTTCTTTGTCTAAATTAAGAAGCCAATCAATAAATGGATAAAAAGGAATGACTTCTGATATTTTCCTATGTTCAGGGATATCTGTAAAAAAAAAGAACATTTATAAGGGCACTTTTCTTTAGTAACCCTGTCTTGTCTTTCTTAGGAAAATTATTCTGGATAGGAAGGCATACTACAGAAAACTGAACTGTCACCTTTTTTGGAACTTAAAGAAACTTTTTAAAGACCAGAGCACAAAGAAAGACGAAGCAGGTGTGCTGGTTTTGCATTGGAGCCATTCATGGAAGTGACTTTCTAAGAGAAGCTGCTTGCAGTTTCCTCTGTGTCAGACATAAAACAAATCAGTAATTATCTTTGAGAACTGACAATCTGTTAAGCCACTGAGAAAGCTGGACACACTCCTATGAATACACATGTTAAAGATGAAAAAATCCTGGGAAGCTCTCTTTTCCTTCATGCCTGAGAGCAGGTAACAAGGATGGCCCGGCTCCCATGTCAGCCACGTCACATAACAATCTGCAGGCCCCAAGCAAAACATTAATTCTTTCAGTGCACAGATAAGATTTGCAGACCTTCAATCCTCCCTCTGTTGAGAGAAAAGGACTAAGTGAGAACATGTAGAGGAACAACATGAAGACACCAAGGTCAGTGAAGAAAGAGTCAAGTCCAGATAGAAGGAGATGCCTTGATTTTGAGGTTGAAATCCTCTAGAAAAGCTATGGAGAAGAAGCGATACATCAGATTCCTTTTCCCTGTAACTCCTTGAAAATATGGGGAGATGAAGTGTTCCAATTGTAGGTATGAGCAAAGGCCTCCATGCTAAAGTGAGCAGATGTTGAAATAGCTGTGATCTCATGAGAAGTTTGAACAGAGAGAGAAGAGTGATGAAGACCCTTTTTCCCCCAGGGAGGGAAGAAGATCTCTGTTCTGAGAGATGAAGATGATCTCAGAGATAAAGAAAACTTCTGCTCTTGAACAGCTCATCTTTAAAATAGTACCTCATAACTTGACATGGCCCACAAACACAGCTGTGAGAAAACTGTGAAAGATGGGAGGGACCTCATGATTGCAGATATCTGGGCAGCTGTTATTTGTGGAAATTGAAACCATGACAGAACTGTTTTCTTGTGGAGAAATCTCCATAAACTGACAAGAAGAACGCCTCTCCTTAAGTGAACTGAAAACAGACTATTCCAGAAGTGATAAACTGACTGAATTGTTTCTGTACACTGTTAGTGGGAAAGAAAAGGTTGTAGAGGGGAGGAGAAGTGTTCTAAAGGTTTTATTCTGATTCCTATTATTCTTTCTTTTAGGTACTGTAAATAAATTTTTCTGTATCCCCTTTTAAAGTTTTCAGCCTGCTTTGCCTTCCTCCCAGTCCTATCTCACACCAGGAAATGAGTAAATAAATTCTAGTGGGTGCACTGGAGTTTAGCCAGCACTGAGCCCACCACATTAATTGGTGCATTGGCCAGGAAATCTCAAATTAGTGAACCAAAACCACTACATTAGGAACAAAGACCAAATTTTCAGAAGTCAAGTTGAAAGGCATGACAGAGCTACTAGATTTCTAGGTAAGGCCAAGAAATAAATCTCCTCTATTTTCTCTAGCAAGGTTAAACAGTATTGTATTTTTTCAAGGCTCTTGTGGTCACAGCATATGTAAAACAAAAGGGTTGGCCACCAGGGAAAGGTCTGTGAATGAGGGCATCACAGAACAGCAAGAACCCAAGGTCAGTGATCTCAGGGGAGTCCCACTATGAGAGATCTGGAAAGGAGAGGAAAACTGCCAGGTACAGCTAAATTTCACAGAACAAATGTTTTTAGGGCATTTTTAAATCAGAAAAGTAATCCTGCTGTAGCCGTGCTGTCGAAACGATCTTTTAAAAAATCATTGCCTGAATGTAAAAACTTAGATTCAAATTTCAAAACCCCTAATATACCCTTGCTTTCAAATATCAATAATATACTGTGCTTTATTTTCTGTGATACATCTTTCTGACTTCTTGCTTTTTGTATGCCAGCAATTGTTAAATTACATTCTTTGATAAATGGTGGCTACAAGTTGTTCAATATTTTCTCCACACTCAGCCGCTCTACACTGTTCAATTTTGTAGACACTTTTAGACAGATTTGATATAGCTTTTATTTTATTTTTCTCTTATATGTGATTTATTATTCGATTTGGAGTTTTGTCTTTTGTCTTTGGAGAAAACCACATCCGTCCAATTACTTCAATAGCTCAATAAAATAAAAAAAAGGGAAAAAGCATTTCCCCCAGATATTCAGCTAACCTTTTTATTTGAAAAAATAAGGGGAAAGAAAAAGGAAAGTGAAAGGTTTGAGGTCAGTCTTGCTCTCATTTCACCTATTTGACACACTAAGATTGCAGATAGAGGAACAAACAGTAAAATATTTAAATTTTATAGTGAGTAAATACTCTATTCAAGAAAAAACAAGAAAGTCACACTCATGAAGTTCATTGCCTTGATTTTCTCCCAAATGCAATAACCCACAATTCCAGCAATTCTGGAGGTCCTCTTATCTTCAATAAAAAAATTAACACATCACCAGTCACATGGATGCATTTATTCATCTGTATTTTTACTCCAGCCTTAAAATCTTTCAGGATCATTAAAAATGATCAGAGAAGCAGCATAAATAAACATCCCCCACTCCACAAGGTAGGAGGAAACAAACATCAACAACTACACAGCCCTGTTCCCCAACACATCCAACATATAATTCAGATTACTTGAAAAAAAACAAAAACAAACATACTTATTTTTACACTGCTGACATTTAGAATTTTCTTTTTAATTTTAGCATGATAATGATGATGACAACAACTGCATTTTTTCCCTTTGGATAAACAGATGGATTATCACTGATCATTTAGGTCACCTAAATGCCAGTTCTGAATCTCTGACTGGAAAAGCTCCTCTGTGTGACAGAAGGCCTTAGCAGGATCATTTCCTCCAGAAAATAATGCAAATTATTAGGCTCTCACAGACTAGAGACCCATTCAAAGATACCCACATGTGCTGCAATGCAGAATTCTTCCCATCCTCCTTTTCAGAACCAGCATTTTCCAAAAGCCACTGAAGGAGAAACAAACCACCACCATCACCTGAAATTCATGGTGGGAATTTGAGTCTCCTGAACTCAGGAACACATTGCTGCTTAGACTCAAGGAGTGGCCAACAGATGACACAAACACATGGGATCTAAATTTGTTTGCTTCTGATTTTCTGATCTTTCCTATGATTCCCTTTATTGCTATTCCTATGCATTTTATAGTGAATATAAATTTTATACATAAGTTCTGCACACTCTTCTCATGGAGAGTCCTAAAATATCAGATGGTGGCATTTGCAGATATAACCAGAATCCATATATTCCTAGATCAGCCTTCCTCTCTTTGTGTATATAACTATTAAAAAACTGTGCAGTCATGCATATGTAACTAAATGGAATTCAAACACATAACCTTCTTTTATTCTATTTAATCTGTGCTCTATCTCTGCATAATTGTATCTACAACACAAATTCCCAAAATGACATCAAGTAATTTCCCCCAGAAACATAAAATAGTCTTGAAGATATAACTGAAAAAGGGACAAAAATGCAAATGGGAAGGATTCTGAGGATGTCAGCCACTGCATCCTGTGGGTGTGAAGCATCATGACTTATCTTTGGACCTCTCCTAACATACTGACTAATATAGTGTTAAAACCTTTGGTGATGGGGACGTCAAGATTCCTCCAGATCACCTCTTTCAGTGCACAGTTGTCCCTCTCACCAGTAAATTGTTTTGCAGTTATAGAACTAAACCATTATATGTAGGAGACTGGTACAATTCCTTCACCCTTCTCATACCTTCCAGAAGTTCAAATTACAGAATGCATACTTCTTAAATGTAACTCTTTGCAAACATGAAGATTTATTATTCCTGCTCTATGATTAAAAATAACCTAAACTTTTTCAAGATAAGTTTTCCAAGTTGCACTTCATTGCCTTCCTCAGTTTTAAAACTGTGACTGGATTATGACATGCGACAACATTTATTATGCAGTACTAATCACAAAATATTGAAAAACATGCAGCTCCATGCTCCATTTTCTTTCTGAAAAGTAGAGTATAAATATAGTAATTTTGTTCTCAATACTCATTATGACTGGCATGATGGAGATCAGCAAAGCATCTTATAATCTAAACATCACTAGAGTTCAGGATTCCAGCTGTAGCTGATTCACATTAGCAGCTGGAAACACATAACACAGTATATTACAGGATAGTAAAAATAGAAGATGAATATAATCACGTCCTAAAGGGCCCTCTTAAAAATATTGAGATAAGACTATTTGCCCATCCCAAAATGCCAGCTTTTTGCATGTTTTAATGCAGCTGGACATGTAACTTCTACAAACAATGCAAGTTGCTACTATGCAATTTTATCATAAGCTGGGTTTACATAAAACATCAGAGAAATTTCACTTCCAAATCAATAATTTAACTCATGAATGAGAGTAAATACGATTTTTATATTCCATTTCACCAAGGTAAGAGAATGTTTTAAGAAGTACGTATAAAGAAAACTCGGAGTAATAGAATTAAGGACTGCGATAAGCTGTAAGCTGGGTCGTGTCAGGCAGAGATAGAAATCCCCAGTTCTGCTCTCAGATCACTTCCACAGTTATTTGAAAACTCAAACCAAATATTCGAGAAGCTTTAATACTCATTCATCCATCCCCTCAAAAAGCTAAGAAAATTGTTAGTCATATAGAATGTGCATACACACAAATATGCCCAGATTCTGTAGTTTTGTCAGGTTTCCAGAGTAAAGAGAAAGGAAAAGACCCTTCATGGAAACACTTAGCAAAGTATTTGTCTGTCATCAGGTAACTCTGACTGGGCACAAGCAGCTGTAAGCAGTGAGCTTTCGTCTCTGCACATCTGCAGATCAATCCATACAAAACATCTCTAATAATGCCTTGTCCATTTTACCCAATCCAAGAACAACCTGTGACATTCATGTCTCAGGTTTTTAGATGAAGTATATGCCATCCTACATTATCACAAATACAAATTTCCTGGGTATACTATGCTCATGTACATTCCCTTCTGGTCACAGTCCACAGGTCTGATAACCCACAAAAGTTTAAAGATTTGTTGTATTTGAAAATAAGCTCCTATGCAACCTGCGTGAAACAAACTAACAAAATCAACCAAACAAAACCAACCAAAAACAACAACAAAACCCAAAACCAACCAACCAAAAAAAACCCAAAAAAACCAAAAAAACCACAAAGACCAAAACAATAAAAAAACAAAGTGAAAAAACAACAACAACACAAAACCCACCAAAAAATCCTGTACCATCCAGAACAAGGAGCAATGCAGGCAGACAAACAGCTGGGGTTCTCCTTGTATTACCTCTGCTTACAACTGAATCATCTACTGGAAGCTCTAAGATGTTTATCAAAAGGCAGCTGGTGGTTTTTGCATGGTTACTTTCCCTATTTATTTCTTTATTTTAAATTATAGCCTTTGGTATCTCTGTATAAGAAGTGTTACAGGTCAACCATACAGATGATCTGTATGAAATGCTTTTTTATTAAGGTTAATCTATGTACTAAGGACCACTGGGGCAACGCCTGAAGCATGTGGAAACAAGTACATTTCTGAAAGGGCAGACAATTAAAACCTTAAACAGAAAAATAAGATTTCTTTTTTTTATTCCCAAAATATTATCCATTTAGACTTTTACAGATATTAAGAGACAAACTTAGACAACTGACAAGATTGATGAAAAAAATACCATAATAAACTCAGTGCAGAGCTCAGACAATTGGATTTTCTAAGGTTCAAATGGACATCTGTGACCTAAATCTAAATACTTCTAAAACTGAAGAATTGGAATTTCGGATCCATTAGCAAATCAAATATTGCATTTTTTCAGACCCCTAAATACAAAGAAATAACCCCTTACCCCCAAATACTACTAACCACGGTCAAATGACTCTGTTTAAACACACGTTGTCATTTAACCTCATAAACATGATATGAAAAGACATTGCAGTCTATATGATTTATTTATAGTTTATATCCCAGTTTAGATAATGGGGAACATAAGGTGAATCTCTCAACTCTATCATAATGCTATTAGAGAAGTAACATTAAAATTAAAAAGAGAAAAAAAATCAAGACTCTTGTGTTTTTCAATGTAATTTCCTGTTGTTTTATTCTCTTTTTTCCTAACAGTTCAAGAAACACAAATAAAGTAAACAAACCCCAAAAACATTGAGACTGCATGCCATACCCAAAGTTCAAATATTCAACTGCATTTTATCATCTGCTACCCATAATCATGCAGAAAATAAGTATAACTACTGTCTTTTTCCTTTTATGTAGCTTTACAACAAAATACTTCAATACTGGAAACAGAAGAGTCATAACACCACACCATTTTGTCAGCCAATATCAAATTTGCTGCCTCCTTGGCAAGACTTACTAAGCAGAATTTTTGTAGATTGGGCGAGACACGTAAATGAGGAATTATTTTTATAGAAATTCACAGTCCAGAGACAAATTTCATCCTTACTATTGATTTTTATGACCTGACACCACTTTACATTGCATATCTGAAATTTCACCTGACTTAGTAATCAATTATTAATAATAAAAAACAAAAATCAAAAGTAACACTATTTCATTTCCTCTATACAGTTCTAATCTTATCCTAGTTTTAAATTTATATGTATATGTGTGCTGAATATACAAAGTAATAGAGTTACTCAGCTCCAATTACTCAGCTCAGTTACTCAGCTAGAGTTACTTAGATACAATTTTCTCACAGTTATGAAAAATACAACTGAAAATTCACAAATCAAAGAAATTCACAATTCAAGACTTAAGATTTTGTGCCCACTTTTTTATATAAAGAAACACAAGCCAATAATTACAATGAGATGGATGAATGAATATCAGAATCTACAAGTATATACCTGCACATTCAGAATATGAAAACTCATAAAACAGCCATTATGTTTTTCAGAGAGGAAAAAACCCAACAAAACAGTGTCAATCCATAATTTCATACATTGTTTAGAAACCTTAGAAATTAAAGTCTAAAAAAAGAAGCTATAATTGTCCACATATTATACTTTTAATATTGACAAGAGGCCCATTTTGATTTGCTCTGAGCATTAAATGCATTTCCGTTCCTCCTTGTATATTATGCTGCCACTGTACTGAAATTATTTGTAGGTAAGAGTCATTTATGAACTGATCAATGTTTTGAGCAGATGTACACATTGGCCATAGCTCAAAACCAGAGCAGACACATCTCATGAACAGCTCAGTTTTGCCAGAAAGTCATCAAAAAAAGGATTTATTAGAGAAGATCTTTAGCAGGGTGTGTATTCATAGTGAAAGTGTAGTCAGCAAAAGCAGTTGGCAAACAGACACATCAACAATGGTCCATGGACCACTGTAGATGCAGCACCAAACAAGAACTTCTGAGTGACTCCTAGAAATAAATGAAGGGAGAAAAACAATACTCTGCAAGTTCCGCTGCTTTGGTGGAATGAAAAAGAAAAGACTGAGGATCTTAGTTTGTATGTAGCACAGGATCTTTAAAAACTGAGTCTAGGACAGGTGGCAAATTAATTAATACACTAAGCTAAGTTGATGATAGATTATAAGCTAAGTTGATGATAAAATTATAAATGATCAAAAAATTAAAAATAGTTCTTCAAAGCCAACAAGAAAAATTAAAATACAGGGAGATAAAAAACAAATGTGAACAGTCAACTGAAAATGGAAAATGATAATGTGGAAAGATGACAAGATGAAATACTTTCGAAAAAATTTTGAAAATTATCACAAAAATATAATTTTAGCTAAGTCTAGTCAGAGTGATTCTTCAGGTAATCCTCTTAACTAAGACTTAGGAACTAAACTGTTCTTACTAGTCCTACAATGACAAATGTGTTGTGGTAAAGAAATGATTTGTGAACTCTGTACATTTCTGAATTGTACAGCAGCTGTGTTTGTGTCTTCACTGTACTTTGACCCCCAATGTGAATTTTATAATGTGCTGAAAGGACATATGCCTGGCAAATAACTTCTCAAGGTATTCCTCAGCAATGCAGTCTGAAATCCTACTGGAAAAACAAACAAATCCCACAAACAGATACACACACCCCCCCATATCCCTCACTCCCCCAGACACCAAACTAGTCAGCAAGGCAAATAAACAAGACACTATTGGGTATTTCTAACTCATTCCTTGACATCTCTGCCAACATGCATCTTCTAGACAACATTATTACACAATTACACTGAGCTAAACAAGCACACAGACTCCCTTTAGAGCAGAAAAAGTGTTTACACCCAGTGTTTATCTTCGATCAGCAGTGGAAAGGGAGGAAATATTTTGGAATGGCACCCGTTTGTAGCACAAACACTGCACAATAAAAGATACTGAGCAAAAGAACGCAAAAAAGAGAGAGGTGTTGCTATTTTTGCCTGGCAGTCAGGGCACTGCCCAAAGACATGTGTAGTTCTGTGGATGAGTACAGAACAAACTCTGGCTGTTAACAAGTGCCCTGCAAAGTCAACCAGATCCTTAACAACTAAGTTTACAGCTCAGCAAGTATTACAGGCACGTTCTTGCCTTGCACACCTCTTGGAGCCCACCAAAGCAGATAGGAACAACAGAACATCCTCACTGACATCCCAGGAAACTAAAGAAGCCTTTCAGGACCATTTCTGATCACTTCAGCCACACATCTCCTTCCCATTCAGCACAATCCTTGTAGTTCAGAAGTTTGCACATGCAGTCAGTCACAGCATAAATAGAAACTGGCAACACAACTATGACTACTCCTCCTTAAAAACCTCATACGCCTTCTCTTCAAAGACATTTATGAATAATAGGAACTAAATAATTCATGGCACTGCAGATGCCAGTCCAAATAGCCTCTTCCTTTTTAAGGTTTCAGTTTGTAGATGTGTGATCAAAAGCCTTCATCAGTCATGATAGTGGCATTTGTACTCAGTCCAAACAAACCGTATTTGCATCTGAATGTTCTCCATTGAAATGAGAGACGTAATATGCAAGCCAAGTTCCAACTAAAAGGCGTTTTATGCTATTTAAAATCAGTCAAATTAAAGGCTGAATGCAACCTAAAAGGTCTACTCTCAGAACAGTAATTTGACACATCATAAATAAGACGCGTGTTTTTGTTAAGAGGGCCTTGGCACTTGTCTGAAAATTTTACACAGCACCCTAACAGTGCTGCCTCTTGAGGGATAATAGAGGAAAATCCTATATAAAAAGGAAGGAAGTAAACAGAAAACCCACTGGCAAGTAATGCAAAGGGTTATCCTACTCATACACAGCTAAGTGAAATCACAAATCCATTTAGATTGGAAAAGACCTCCGAGATCATTGAGCCTAGCCTTTAAAATCAAGTAGGTAAAAGAAGTTGCTCTGTGAAGGCAACACCAACATGAAAGATCTTGCCACTACATTTTTAAGCAAATAGGTACACCTTGGACACCAAATGTTCACCCTGTTTTATTAATCCTATTGATTAGTAAAGTGAGGATCACTATTTGCCAGGTCCAATACTCAGGTTTGCTACTACACTGAAAACTACCACAAGAATACCTCAAAAGAATTTAAAAAAAAGGGAAAAAAACCAGAGTTCACAAAGATCTCAATTAGCAAATGGAGAAGAATTTTACGTCAGCAAGGGAAAAAGCTGTAGGATTAGATTAAAATTCTTGCTCTTGCCAAGGGGAAATATATACAACTCTCATAAATTGAGGTCAATACTAATTTTAAAAAGACTATTAAGAGCCTAGAATGTCCTGAAATGAACCTTTGTGGGGATAAACAAGATAATTCTTTTAAATTTTCATGGGGGTTTACTGTAAATCCTTTACATTTTTCCTCTTGTTTTTCCTAAATGTTTGTGAGAGACTCTTCCTATTGCATTTAACAATGACATATTCTGACAAAAAAAAGAAGCAAAATATTATGTATGACCTCAAACTGAAACATGTCTCAGGTCAGTATTTCTATTTGAAGTCCATCTTGTTTGGAGTTTTTTTCTGTTCGGTTGGCTTTTCTAATTTTTTTTTGAAGTAAAATATATATAATTTTTATTTGCGGATATAAGAAGCACACGAATATCCAAAATATTGAGATCTTAATGTCCTTAAATTTAATTCAGTAATTAGTATATGCACCATATATGAGACACACTACAAAGAGCCCAATGATGCTCATATTAATTAATACACAATGTTAATTAAATTATTTAAATACTTAAGGTAACACTAATTTTGAAAGGAAGAGTTTATGTGAACAAAAGGTAATAGGAAGAAGAGGAATGTACTCCAGGAATGAGACTATTCCACAGGTCCTCTACAGACCTCTCAGGAAAACAACAGGGAATGGCTTGTGGCAGACTAGCACAACAGAGCCCCAACTCTGTGAATGCTAATGAGTAAAGCCAAGGAAAAATCCTGGAGCATCAGCTATTGGAAGATGACACTGATGGGGGCAGATGTAGAAAAATGATTATCAACTTCAGACCCCCTAGAGCAGCATGAATGAAATCACATCCCTGTGTTCTGGGAAATAAAACAGGCAACTTGGATAGAAATAAAGACAGCCTTTAATTATCAAAAAGTAAATTGGGAGCAGCCCATGATAATTCAGAAGTGGCGTTATTATAGAACACAATGCAGAGTTAATTCAGAAATCAGTTTGTTCAAAAGCATCAACAGCTGGGTTTAATAATAGACACAATGAAGAAAAGCTCGAGACAGGAGATCATCGAGCAATTTCAATCACATTATTAGATTTCCAGCCACACAGTGGCAAAGAATCTGTAAGTTAGAGTTATTTAAATAAAGGAAAACAATACTTTGGACTGATGAGCTCCAAGAGTGCCAAAAAATGAACTTTTACAGCATTATTTTGTCCAGTTGTGTTTTGTTATGCTTTTACCATACCAAAAGCTAACTTTCCCATTGCTTCATCACCTCAAAAATAAAACAAAGGCTGTCTTGTCACAACACCAATATATTGTTTGAAGGAAAAAAAATGCTTTAGCACCAGAAAAGGTGCTACCTTCTGATATTTCTATTTATATTCATTTAGATTTCCTTCAGCACATTCTCTTACTGCTTTTACTATTTTATAGTTGAAGCATATGATTATAACTGGGAAAGCATGGAAAGAGCACAATCAGATTATCAAATGATTATAGCCAATACCACTGGCAAAGCAAAAATAGTGGATGACAGCAAGTTTAGTCAGAATGACTGAATAATTTATTAAGTCTTATAAACTGAAATTTGTGAAACACATGATAAAATTTTACTTATAAAACAGGCAAAGCAAATACTGTACTGCCGTAACTTGTTCTGCATACCCCAGAAATTAACAGTTTTAAGGTTTTTTTTAACTTACTTAACTTTTAAGGCTTTGTTTGCTTTTTAAAGAAGAATAAGACTGTGTCGATCAGGCAAACCCCTGTCTTCCATCTTTCTAGTTAACCAGAAATCTTTACAGATAAAAATATACTTTAAGAAATATTCTTTTGTCCATCTGGTTAGTTTTTGGTCATCACCTTAGTACAACTGGTAAGTGATGTTCTGAAAACAGTCAAATAATAATAAAGTGAACACCAAACACTGGCGCTCTAAATATGTGTGTCAGGTCTGCCTAAGAACAGACTCACAAAAACTAAATACCTAAACCAAGTTTGGTGATATTGTCCTGAAGTCAGGGAATGGATCAGGACAGACACAGCAACTTGACACCCTGCTGGTTATCATGGGAAAGATAAATATTTCTAGTTTCTCTCCTCACATCACCATGAAAACCACATAAACACTTGGTTAAACTGTCAGGCGGCACATTAACAATAAAACACATTATCATGTATTTTAGTACTGATTCCCACTAAGGAAAAAAGTAGCTCTAGGATAAAAAGAATAACATGGAAAAGATGATGCTTCAAAGCACAATTTCTGAAACCTACACAAACATTATCTGAAGACTATTTTATTCCACCTTCCTTCTCTCTGCTTTAACCCAAAACTGAAGTACACATACAGAAAAGAGAGATTACCATGGCATTTTCCTTGCTTAAACAATATTTTGACAAGTTTCAGTTCATAACAATACTTTCAAAAAGAAAAACAAAAGAGCTTCTACAGTCAGCACATTGTCTACCAAGCTACACTGAGAACCAAGTACTCTTAAGATGAATATTGTCTCAAACTGCAATTTCAAATTAGATTCCCTTCAAAGAAACAAAAAGAATGCTGACAAAAAAGTGTCACTCAAGGTAAAATGCTGGTATCAGTTCTGTGAGAAGCTGTCAGCCACAAAGTAACACAAGTATAAATATTTGGGCTCTAAAACAACTTATGGCAAACATACAAGTGCTAAATCCATATAAGGCTCAGTATTTTTTTTATTCTGCATTTCTAATACTGTGAGGAACAGAAATATCATTTGCACAGAGACAACATTGCATGACCTTCCATACTTCATCACATGGCAAACAATTCCAGAGATATTTTCACTACCAAGTGTTCCTCTGCATAAGCTGTAATATGTAACATACGGATAAAGTACATATCAATGACAGTTGATCAGAAAATTTGTTGGAAGCCATGAAAAAATCCATCTACCAGGAATCATAATCTGTATTTGTTGAAAACTAACTTTTTTAGTTAACACAGGTTTTCCTTCTACAATTGTAACATTTTGTTTCCTTTAATGATATAAGTTGGCTATTCCTTTTTTTTTGTCTCCAAAGCAAAAGAAAAAAAACAGCCTTTCAATGGATTTTATATGGTTTTCAATCAGAACTGTAATCTGCCATTCAGAGAGAAAGGGTAAGAAGGAAAAAATTTGGCCTGTGCAGCATGAATGAATGAAAAAATATTTTAACGAAAAGTATTCATGTAAGAAGCAAATTCAGGCTAAAAATATCTATTACCCACTGAATATGACAGGGATATTTCTGTTGACTTTAGTAAGTGATGAATCAAGCAATAATTATACCATTAGATTACTGAAAGAAAAATAACAGTGATTTAGAAAAAATAAATGGAAAAAAGGAAATAGCCCTAGAATAACCCGTATAATCTGATATCAACCTTGGCTAGGTGAAATTGCATTTTTCAGCATCCTGTAATGCTGCAATTATCAGTAGTCACATGCACATATCATTATATACTTAGCAGCCAAGATGGATGATTACTGTACATTATAGTCTCCTGATAAAATAAATTAACCGAGAAATGTTATCAGACAGAATATTCACAACAAATGAACCAAATTTCTTCAAAGACTTGCTGCCCAGACAAAGTGATGACTCACACAATAAGATCCAGGAATCAACAGACAACCAACACTGTCACAGCAAACAGCCGCCTCACAAAGTTGATAGGAGAAAAACATAACAAAAATGGAATTTCTAAAAACACAGCAAGCAGCCATGACATTGTCTGTCTCTTGACAGGTATGGCTGAGCTGTTGCTCACATCAGTTATTCTGGAAACCAGTTCAGCTAAAAGGGAACCTCCAGGAAGGTGATCACTGGATGTCAATGCCCCGATTTCACTCCCCAGTCTGCCACATGCCATTTCATACTTGAACCCTAAAACCCAGGAATGCATCTACTAAGAAGTGGCATGCAGTTTTTTCAGGGAACTAAGTTTCTATAAGCTGTGTAGTTCATTCAACCATAGAAAACTCTTTGCTATGCTAGATTTTGGGAAGGGTTAAAGCACCTGCTTTAGATGAACACAGGGTCTTTTGTATATATTTAATTATAGCTAAGAAAGACAGATGAAGGTCCTCTTCAAGCTTAGTGCTATGCTGAGTGCACAGTCATCAAAATTCCACGAAAATCTCTATTAACAATAATCCCAGGTAATTTAAAAACATGAAGCTCAAAGCACTGGAGAAAACATTAGAGACATAAAAGTATAATAGTAATAAGGAGCATTAAATACCAGAAGATAATCATCTTGACATCATACATTTTTTTAACATTAAGCCTTTTTACAGTGGGACCATTTTGAATTAAGTGACCATAAATCTGAATGAATGTTCCTTTCCTCTGTCCAACCCCCAAGCATTTGTGACTCCCCCTCCCCTTTTATGCCAGTACATTTCAAACTACATGGAGAATTTAATGAAGAAACTAACGTAGCTGAAACCCATTTCTTTGCATTTCTGTTGTGGCTTCAGTTCTCTTTTTGAATTTAATCAGCACCTAAATTTCTTTCATTGTACTTAACTATAACTGAAATGCAGTTCACTCTCACAAAAACACATATTAACCTCTCCTCACATCTTTAATCTGAAAATACTTTTTAAAATGTATTACAGTTAATATCAGGGACACTGAATAGCTCTCAGATATAATCTACACTGTCTCATAAATAGAAATTGATGCTAACATGAGAAAACCAAACAAAAATAGCACAAAACTTGAAACTTTCAGCATCCACAAACAGGGGATGCTTAAGATGATGTTAATTAACTCAGTGAATTTGCTGAATTTGATTGAAGGTTAACTTTTAAGTTTTAGCTTGAGAAGAACATACTTTTGACAGATCATAAATATGGTATCAGTAATACAGCAACTTTAAGCAGATCACAAGATTACTGTAATTTATAGACTTTTTGCATATTGGGACTGAACTGGACCATAAAGAATGTGTGAGGCTGGGAGGAGGGGGGTATGGGAGGATGAAGCCCACTTAATGCAAGTAATTGGTCAATTAATTTATCAACTGTGAAAAAAGTATAAAAAAATAATGAAGGGCATAGTTAAACTACCCAATTTCTTTTGAACTTTATTCCCCAAGTGTGAAAAATCTGTTACTATGAAATCATGTTAAACTTTCCACTGCAAAAATGAGCCAATTTCCAAGGCAGTGTTTAATTAATTTATGGAGTTACTGCTGTGAAAGTTCATTGAGACAAATACTAAAGCTGTTTTTTAAGAGGGTTGGATAATTTTCTGATGATAAACAACAGTGGCAGCTTTGTAAGCAAAGACAATGATTGTAAGAGTAATTAAATCTCATGCTTCAGGGTACAAAATAGAATCCCTTTGCTCCAAGTCCAGCATGAACTATTACTAATAGCATTTTCTTCAACTCATAAATGTTAACTCTTAGGTCAGCTGTGTTATTTGGCCACCTTTTAACCTGTTAGCCAAGTGTCAAGAGAAATCCATGGATAAACTTAGCCTGGAAGTGGCTGTGTTTCCATTTTTAAAAATATATTTGGCACTGGCAGTGTAATATGCATGCCTTATTCCCTGCTGTAATATTTCTACATCTTCCTCTCTGCTAAAAAACTTCAATAAACTAAAACTTTAGAAAATGTGAATAAGAGCCTTTTATCCAGAAAAAAAAATCAAACAACAATAAAAAGGAGGTAAAGTAGAAGGAAGGACAGTAATAAAGTAATAAAATTGTTAAAAATTTGACTGTCCTTCCATTGTCCATGTGTTTAGGAAAAAAAAAAAAAAAGAGTCCAGACAACACATCTCATAATACTTCGCAGTAAGTGGCAAGACAAGAAAAGACAAAGCCAAAAAGTTAATAGCATCTTGTACTTAGGTATAAACAATTGGAGAACTTCAGAATTTCATCCAAAAAATATGATGCCAAATCCTGATCACTTTTAGGCACCTATTTTCATGAATCTACATGCTAAAACTAGAATGTCAAAAGCAGTTGAACAGTATTGTTTGAAACCACTAAGCCCTAGAAGTATACATTCCCAAAAATGACAAACACCACTCCTGAAGGAAATGGTGAGTGAAGCAGCCCAAAGCCAATAAAGTAGGTGAAGTCCATGCCATACTTTGTGATGAGAATTTTTCATACTTTGCAATGCAATAATTCCAAGGACAGCCTGCAAAGAACTGCAACCCACTGGCAGGTGACCCACACCTGAAATCCAGGTGGCTGCATTATTGATTCCTCCCTCATCACCACTGCTAAGACATTCAGCATTAAGGAGTCAAAGCTGAAAATCCCTGACTCCTGAGATGCCACTGGACTGTGTCAGTGAGGCTGCTCAGAATGGGCACATTGCTGCTTTCTTTCCAATTACTGCACAGAGCAGCCAGGAGAGAGCTGCTCACTCTGAGAGCAAGGCCATGTGCTTCCCCAACCTCTGGCACTGTGTGCTCTCACAAATAAGTGACAGCAGCACCAGCAACTACAAACAGTCTGCAGAACCCCTATAACAAGGGCCTGAGTAAATGCATTTCAAGTTAGATTCAATATTCTCCCATGTCCCCAAGGCTTTCAGAAGTTGCCATCTGTAGCCACTTCAGCACAATGTGCCTGAGTTACTCTGTCTGCAGTTTCTGTACTCTATAAATTATATCTATATTCAGAGTTCATATAGTAAAAAAAAAACCTACAAACAAAAAACAAACCACCCACCAAACAAAAGCCAAACCACAGGAACTCACTTTCTTCCTGAGAAATTTTCAACTCTACTATAGAAAGACAACAAAATTAAAAACGAAACCAAGAGGTTTTCTGAAACAGTTCTTTCTATTCTTTTATTCGAGAGTTAAAAGCAGTCATCTACAATGACAACAAAAAACCTAAAATCCCACCTCCCTCTTATTGTTGAAAGCAATAATGATAGGTTTAGTTCTAACAGATTAATAGTTACCCTGTCTATTTTGGGCTTAAGAGTGACCTTCAGAATTTTTATCAGATCTATAGAAAAGACAGTTTTCAGCAGATAGCCAGATCCAGAGCTTTTTTCACCCCATTCATTGGACTAAAATTCAGGAGCTTGGTCAAAACATTTTCTATTATAGCAGTTGATTATTTCATTTTTTCCTAGGGATTATAAATTATTTTTATGTCAAACATAGAAGAAAAACATACATACACTTATTTTTAGTGTTTAATTTCACATATCTCTGACAACAGCTGCATAACTGAAAATGTTTTGATCAGGAATTAAACCAGATGACTCCTGAAGTCTATCCCAATTTAAACTGTTCTGTGACTCTGATGAAGTTTTGTTACAATGCAATAGGAACTTCCTCTAATTTGTAGGTAGAGGAAAAATCTTTAAAATCAGTTTGTAGACATGGAAAAAAGTAACATGCATTCACCGTTAATGAAAAAAAAAAGGACCAGGAAATAAAAGTGGATCAGTAAAGTGGGGATAGCTCAGAGTTCTCATTCTTGCTCTTCCTAAGGCTGTGAGGGCTTTACAAATAAAATCAGTGTGCAGTCAGCAGAGTGTGGTAGAATATCCAGGCTTGCTGTGGCTCCTAAGAAAGCACCATCATCCTTTAATCTCCACCTGAGTTTCATAACTCTTTTTAAACTCTAAGCATTATTTCTGTCTTAGCACTGTGTCACTGCAGACATGCCAGCTTCCATCCTGGCACAGTGACACCCAGGGCAGGGAAGCTGCTCACTGGCTGAGAGCATTCAAAACCATCAGCACTAAGTGTTTTTTCTTGAATAAATTCTACACATGTGCCATCATGGGATCCTTGGGTGAGAAAGGAGCTGGGTACTCCAGGCAATCCTCACCTCAGGAAATGTCATTATCATGAGCTGTTCTTGCAGCAGATGGAAAACTTTCTTCATGAGGGTAGTTGAACACTGGGACAGGATGCAAAAGGGACTCAAGAACCTCAGTTTCTTGGAGTCACTCCATTTTACACACAATGAACTCATCTTCAACCCTTCACCTTGGGTACATTATTAATAAATTACACATCGGGTACATGGAGACACTAATACGACTTTTGATCACAGTAGAAAAAGAACACTTTATCTCCCTATACAATTACAGTTCTAATATTTACTAATTGTCATGATTTGTGAACACTTTTAGATTAAAAAAAAGCCACTCCTGAATTATATTAGGATTTAGAGATATTATTCTTGATGGAATTAAGATTTGAACAGGCACAGAACCTCAAGTGGGGTTGCGTATAAAAGGAATTTTTCCCCCTCTGGTGGCAAATTAAGAATTTTTATAAGAAGCAGCCTTTTCTCTTGCATTACAAACAGGTTATTAGACAGATAATACAGAGTTTCAGTAGATTAGAAAGAGATAAGAACAGTATTTGCTCTGTTAAATTGTAATTATGTTCTCCATGGTTAGAATATTTAAATCGTTTATTCATTTTACACAGAACTGCAAACTAGTTTTTGTTAAGGGTGATTTAGTGCACTAAGCAAACACTGAGGCATCTCAAACCCAAAAGTCTGGGCATCTGACGACCCAAGAGACTCAACAGTCTTGCAATGCCTATAGCATCAAACTGTTCCTCAGAGTAGCCAAGTATAAAAGGGCGCTAACAAGCCATTTGGGGCACTGGTAATGGAGAAACCTGCTAGAAAGATAGTTAAGACTTTTCCAGGAGAGCTCTCCAGCTACATAGGCCTGAAACAGTTCCATTCCATGGTGTAGTAAATAACAAACAAAGCAAACTACCTACTGCCCCTGCTGTAATTGTTATACTGCCACAACTGCATGCTCTGCACTGCTTCAAAGGCTGACTTGATCCACCAGAGCACCTCAGAGAAACCAGAATCCCTTCTCATGGCTCATCAGGACCAGCAGCAGCCCAGAACACAGCATTGCTTAACATTGCATTTTATTAGCAATTTTATAGGAGCTTATGCTCATCATCAAATGCTTCCATAGTATACGTGACGCAGACTACTCAAGTATTTCTTAATGTTTCTGTCAATGCTTTTACTAAAATTCATCAATGTACTTAATTTTCATAGCCACTGAACAAGGTCTGTGGTATTGAAAATGTCATGAATTCTCTCCCTGTTGTTCCATTTCTCTCTAAAAATACACCCTCCTGACATGTTCTCTCTCCCTAATAAATAACATTCAAGTTTCTGACCTTCAGGGCTGAAAAATGTGTATTGCATCAAGCCACATGCTAGATTACAGGTAGCAAGACTGTGTTTGTCTTCCTAGGTATTTGCAACTAAAAAATAACACAAAAAAAAAGAAAACAACCAAAAACCCCCAAAACCTTAGTTTTAAATGAATTTATAAGAGTAAGAACAAGATCAATATTTTACATTTGAGGTTATTAAATTTCTACTAAAGATCTTATTCATCAAAAACATCTACACATGTATTCTTCCAATTTTTAATCCACTAAGACACATATGGCATTATGTGGGAAAGTCAGAAAAGCGAAGAAAAATATCCCTGGAAATGGTTATGGGTGGCAGTTTAACACTGATATTGATTAAGCACCTGGAATATATTGGAACCTGACAGAAAAGTCTCCTGGCTGTAGAAATCGATGCAAGACGAATCTGCTCATTCTCTTTGCAGATTGGGGAATTGCACTGTTGGGTGCAAAGGCAAGGTTCCAGCACTGTGCACACCCCCATGTGTCTTTAGGTTTGTGCTTCATCCTTGTCCTGCTTCTTACTCATCCTCATCCAGTGTAACTCTGGCTGCTCTGGAATGAGGGGCCAGGCTTGGAACTTTTTGGGTGAGCAGGATGGAAAGATGTGGAAAGGGGAGCGTTGTGTGTTTGTGCCACTCAAACTCTGTCACCTCACTGAGATACCCGACTTTCAAAACACTAAACAAAACACAAAAATGAACAAAATCTCAAAAAAACCAAAACCAAATGTGTCTTACTTAGTGGAAAAACAGAATTTAGTTTAGGCTTCCTCTCCAACTTGCCCTTCAGAAGAATCTGTCTCTCAGTCTATTAAAGCATCTCTCAAAATTCCTCCTTCTCATGGAGAAGTGACATGGATTTTCCTCAAATGTGCTTATGGCATTAAAGGGTTATTTTAATTTTTTTTTTAAAGACATTGAGTACTTCACCATTCAATACCAATTTCTAGCAAAGAAGAAAGAACTTGCAAAAATGCCTGTCACATGGTCTCCACATCAACCTGCAAGAAATGCACGCACACAGCTGAAGTGGTTGGTTAAAATAGGCTGCAACTTCTTAATTGTCTTTAAAATAGCAACAAATGGCTGGACTGTAAACTGGAATTTGGATGCTCACACCCATGTGCAAAACAGCAGAGGGTAAGGATCTCACTGTGGTTCCAAATCTTACTACACTGAGCACTGTACAAACATCAGGGCAGAAAATCCCTGTCCATAGAACTGTTAATCCCTGTTAAGAACTGTTAACACTGCCCAAGAGAGCCAAGTCATCAAGGAAGTTCTGCATGCCCTTAGCAAATGTTTCTTTAAAAGAAAGGAGCACAATGTATAACTGGGGCAATGAGAAAGGTGTTTCTCAGTAAAAGAGGTGCAGAAAACAGCAGAGGATTGCTACAAGGCAAAGCAGAGAAGAACACAAGAAAATTAGCAGGATAAATATGGCTGAGGATATTCCAGTAAATGGGCTAGGAAAAAAAAAGACTCAATAGCATTCAGATTCAATAGTGACCAAACAAATGAGAGTCAATAAAAACCCTTTATGAAATCCTGGACTTGGATTAGACTGAATAATGTCTGGAGTAATGACTGGAATAATGTCAGGCTCCAGAAGCTCATCCCCTAACCATGTTCCTGAGAAGTCAAAGCCTCTTGAGCCACTCTCAATGTTTTCTGTTTATTCTTCTTGGGAGGAACAAGGGTGAACACAGTAGAAAACAGAGGTCTGAGCAACACAAAGTAATTTCCTACAGAATTTTTGCTTAGCTTCCGGACAATGTCTTCAACTCTTATCAGAGGAAGCCAGGGCAGTATCAAAGCATGAAAACACCAATCATATGTTCAAATACGATCTTTTCCGTGCATTATTGCAATGATTTGGACATGTTGTACAAATTAACTTATTGAAGCGGGGTCATGGCATTCTTGAAACTTCTGAGAAATTGTGCAAAAAATAATAAATACAAATGTAAGTAATGGTGTGTCCATATTTTCTAATTCAGTTTTCACCTCACCCATGTGATAAGCCTAAAAACCACAGCCAACATGCCAGTTCCTAATTAAGTAGGAACCTTAATTAGGTTCCTACTGCAAAATTATCCAAAACAACAGTTCATCTTTGATACTCATCTGCCATTTCTTTATTGAAATCCTTTGGCATCTCTTCATGAACTATCTTTTTTTCTTTTTTATTTTCCTATGCCTGGCAAAGGAATGTTGAGCATAAACTGAGAAAAATTCAGGAAACAAGTGTACGTTTTACCTCTGTGGATGTTCTGTCTTATACAACAACTTGTTTCCTCTAAGACTGCTTTAACCAGCTATTATTTGGAAAAAAAAAAAGTATTCTATTAGCTAAGAAATAATATAATAAAATTGTGCAATAATCACCATAAGTAAAACCTTCTAAGGACAGATTATCCTCCTGTCAAGTTAGGAGGTAGAGGAAGCACCTCCTTGCAAAGATCTACACAGATGGACCCTTAGACCAATTAAAGGTGACTAGTCCCAGGATTAATAACAACTGAATAAAAGCACATCTCTATTTTGATGCTCATACTTCCTTTACTGCACAGCAAGCCCAGAGGTTGAAAATACTTAAATGCATTGATGAAACTTAAGATTTTTTTTTCTAAAGAGCACATAAGAGGGAGAAAAGAAAAAAGTATGCTCGTTGTAGAAATGCAAAACATTTTATATGGATTTTTAATTTAAATATTTGTTCTATCAAAAAAAAGGAGAAAATTTAGGCTATCAAAGGGCTTCCCTTTTCTTTCAGCTCTTTTTAAAAGACTTGTCAGTTTTTATTGTACACTCACTTCTCTTTAGGCTCCTACTCGTATTATTTAATTTTTCTGCTGGCCTGTAGATAAGAAATCTGTTGTCAGCCTGTCTGCATATGTCCATCAGATATGCACAGGGAATAAAATGCTTAGAACAGGAGACAAAGGGCTATTCCTTTACTCCTGCCTGACAAAAATCAGATTCACTGGAAGCTGAAGCCAGCTATACCATTTTCAGTGGCCGCAGGTTGAAGAATGCTTTCTATTTACAAATACTATTTGTAGCATAGAGGAACATATGTTGTATGATGGACCTTTCTAACTCTAAAGTGGCTAAAATAAGCTGTTGCACTTAGAAAAATATAATCTGCCAAATCTGATATTTTAACTATTCACAAGAAGGAAAAAAAAATTTATGGAAAAAAAAAAGCCTATGAAAGTAAAAATGTATTTAAAACCATCACTGAATTTTTTCTGCATTTCTTTAAAGAGCTTTTCAATGACTGCTTGGCAAGGCCTGACACATGGAGACACCTGGCAGCTCTGCTTTATAAAGATTAACACACTGAAATTCATTGGACCTCCAGTGACTAAAACAGCAAAGTATTCATAAAATATCACTATAACTCTACACGTGGAAGCTCCTCTCACTTCACCTGCAGCACTTGGTGGGCAAGATTCAATCAAAAGCTCTCATAAATATGCTTGCAGTGACATTCAGCTTTGTGCTTTCCTCCAAGTTTACTTCCCAGCTTAATCAGCATTTATAATGCACTTCTGCCACTTGCATGAACACAACACACTGTAATAACACTGACCATGATTGATATTTCTTCATATGGAATTGCTATTAGTGCAATTATTTATTTATGATATACTTTTATGAAAATCACTATTTCATGTATGAACATCCCTAAATGATCCCCATGTGCAGCAGTAATTATTTATGATATTTTGAGGAATTATTTAATATCTACACTCAGCCAACTACTTTTTATGAGACAAATCTCAATGCAATATGCAAAAAAATGGCATCATGAATTTGTCAACTACACTTAAATGATTGCAAACTACAATAACAAAGATATTAGCTAACAAAACCAGAATATTCAAAGCTGTTGAATCTGAGGAAAACAGTGCATATTCATACACACTCTCACTGACAGACATTTACAGAACAATTTAAAGATAAAAGTAAGTAGCACAAATTAAGGGCCACTTACAAAGACATTAACAGGTTATCTACTCAGGAAAAGAAATCTATTATAGGACTATCAATTTTCAGACTCTGAAGTTCTGAAATTTCAAGTCATTCTTACTTCCTTAAAACCATATGATCTAGAATACATCTTCACCATTCTTAAGGGAGCAAGCAAGGATATCTTTCTGTTTCAGTAAATAGGTAGAAAAATCATTATCCTCAGAATAACTACCATCAGCAATATTTATGAAACCATATTCTGGATTGGAAGGCATTTCATGAAAGAAAAAAAGCAAAAGAATTAATTTAGTAGCTATAATCACAGTAAGCACCCAATTCCATAATTTTTTTTTAATATATCCTCATCTGAAAGAGCAGAGTTCCAATTTCATCAGAAAAATGTAGGCAGGCATTATAAGAGAGGCACATTATGGAGAAGCGATAAGGGAAGAAATAAAACACACTGTAGTGCGACAATCAGGATTAAAACAGCAGTGGGAACATGAATAAAGCACAGAGAAAGGGTTAATTAGCATCAGAGGTGGAAGCCCACAGCCAGGTGGGGGCTGAGGAGCAGCTTCCAAAATCCCAGCATGGAAATGTGTGAATGGGTGTCCCTGCCCTCCTGACAGACAGAGGAACTCACACAGCTTTAAGCAGGAGCTCAACCAGCAATGCTTTAAACAGTGCTGGCAGCACCTGAGCCCATGCACTGAGCCAGGAGAGAAGAGAGAGAGAAGAGCAGCAAGAACTGCTGTGCAAAATGTGACTGACACCTCTGCAGAGCAATTTCGAGCCTGTGCTGACAAAGCAGTGGCAGGAGGAGTTCAGCACCACTGGAACTCAGCCCAAAGAGGAGAAGCTGCTGAGAGAATCTGTGTCCATGCTATTGGACTCAGCAGCTGAGCCAGGAGAAATGGTCAGCAGCCATTCCCTGAAGCAGGAAAAGCATTTGCTGCTGCCATCTGTAAGCCATGAGATCCATTGTCCCACTGTGCTACAAAAGCCAACAAAAGCTCAAAGGACTGGTTAAGAACAAAGAATCATCAAAGAACTTTAGACCAGTAAGGACCCACAGTTCAGACGTCATCTAAAACTCTCTCTTCATTTATATATTTGGACACTAGAAAGTAGGGCATGAGATACAAAGGACTCAGGGCGCAGTCCTTAGCAGAAGTCCTTGAGAAGAGACAGAAAACATTAAAATCTAATCCTCTGCAGAAAACAACAAATTGATCAGGGAAAATTTTGTTTGCTGAAACTGTCATAACCTATCATGTCATCCAGATGATCTGACAATACATGTTGGTATAAAGAGATGTAAACAGTTTAGCTCCTTTGTTATAAGCATTTCAAAGACAAGTTTGGAGTCTTTAAACTCTTCTCTTGCTTGATTACGGTACTCTTGGTCTTACTGACACTGAACTCCAGAGCTGCCTTTAGTGCACAAGGGCCAGAGAGCTGGGTTGAAATGACACAATAGATTTTATATTTCTTGTCAGATATGCTCTGTGGAGAATAATATCACATACAGCAAAATGGGGCATGAACAACTGCATGCCCATTTCACATCAATCCCTCTGTGCCCAAATCTGCAGCCCAGCTCAGGTGGAATCTGTGCTCAGCCACACCAGGCACTTCCACCTCCAGGGAGTTTGTGGGTGTTCCATCATGATTCCACCATGCAATAAGGGTAAAACCTCTGTTGCCCAGATTTTAGCAGCTGCCTAGATTCTTGCATGACCTTTTGGCCTTATTTCAATATCTCCAAAGAAAGAATAAAACAAATTTTAAAAAGTTTGTTCCTTTCCTTTAGTCCTTTTCCCAAGCTGATTTTCAGTGTGTTAAATATGAAAAATAGTAGCTCTGCATCACTGAAGATAGGACACTGAGATTTTAGACAGGAAATTTTATGGGTTTTCTGAAAGGCAGGACATTAATCAGTGTGATGATGACATTTATTCAAACAAATGACCATAATACAAGGCAAATGTATTAGCCACCTTAACAAGCAAGATGAAGGACACCATCAAATAACCAAAGATATGCTTTGTTCTTAAATATGATTGCAGGATAAACTGTTCTCCAAGGAGAAGACAAATGGATGGGTTTTTCAGATTCTGGCACCATAATCAACTTTTTATACCTGGTGTCTGAAGAATGGTGAGATGGGTTGACCCCAAACAGCACCTAAGCCTCCATCCAGCTCACTCTTCCCCAGAAGGATGGGGAAGAGAAAAGGACTGACAAAAACATGGGAAAAAAAAGTGTATTGAAATAAAGAAATTTTAGGGAAGAAAAACAAATGAACAGATCAAACTCCAAATGAATTGGAGAAAAGGGAAAAAGCTGCAAACCAGGCACTGCTCAGTAGGAGCCAACAAACTGTTTCAGTCACAAATCCAAGGCACAGCACCACACAGGCTGCTATGGAGAAAATTAACTCCACGCCAGGCAGAGCCAGTGCAAGGGTCTATCTGCAGCCAAACTATAAATCTTCTGTCAAGAAAAAAGACAAATGGAACTAAGAATTACTAAAACTGGTAAAATAGCAGAGCCTTAACAGCTAGGCCCTAGTGAAACTGCTCTAATAATAAAAAGGACAGCAAGGAAATTAATAGCTTGGAAAGAGATTTCATTGGGTAAAATTTATCAAAGGCTATGGTAGGAGGATTTCTCTTTTGTAGAACAAATAATAAGTAATCTGTCATAGTTTCACCTCAAAAATTCTGAATGGGGAAGCCACAGTGTGTCTTTTTTTGGAATGTTTAGTATGGTAGAGTTAGGACAGGACCCAAAAATATTCATTACTGGAAGTGAGGCAAAAGATACTGATGCACAAATTGAAGGTAATAAATCAAATTACTTATTGGCTTTGCTCTTACTTGTACAATGTAAAGAGGAGGGAGATGAGAATATAATAGAAATATAAGGTAGTAGTAGTTTACCACTTCACAAGTTAGTCACTATTGTATAAATCCTATACTCCTAAGTAATATGAAATGGTGATTCCATAATTGTCTAATATTTCTCTTCACAGTTAAAGTCTGAGTATGTCTCATGTGAAGCCAGAGACTGACAACAGGAGTCCAAAATCACTTTTTAATTTTTCAACACTGATGCACTGTGCAAAGTGAAAAGCCATGTGATCAGCGGAAGGAGATGTGACCCAATGTGCTCCATAAAGACAGCTGGGCTCAGAATATTGATTCTTCTCTTTGCTTTGCCTGTCACTGACATGAGGAAGCCAGAAAGAATGACCTTATTCTAACGGCAATACCCACACTCTGCTTGCACCACAGTTTAATACAGAAACTTGTCTCTCCCTTGAGGTCAAAGCCTCCTTCCAGGTGTATGAAATCTATTATAATCATAATAAATTCTCATCTTAATCTCATAGTTAGGCTGCCTATTTCATTATTCAAGATGTCACAGAATTATGCTTCTGATTTCAGCTCCTTACTCAACTCTTCCCAGTATCTCCTGCCTACAAGATTCCAGTCTTCTTTTCTTCACTGCTAGCCATTTGTGCCTGCACCAGTACTCCTGGCCCTTGGCACCAGCTTGTAGACAGATCTTTAATTATTCCATTAAACCAATTCTTTATGAGATCTAGTAATAAACTACATTTTATCTTTTTCAGCAACCAGCACCTGGTCACCAAATTTTTTTGTTGTTACTGACTCTGGTTCTTGCAAATCTGACAAAAAAAAGAGAGATTTTTCTCCACTTGTATTTCTGGAATATCCACCAGTAGAAAGCCAGCAAAATTTCACTGAGTATAAAATACATCAAAAGCTCAGAGTTAGTCAAAAGGTGATATTAAATGGCTTCTAGCAAGGGAGTCTTACATGGAGTATAAAACTGATCCTTTTTTTTTTTTCTAAAAGACACTCAGGTTCAAAGTAGATTTTAATAATACAAAATCTTCGACAACTTTTTGCACAGAATAACCACAGAATTTAACAAAGACTGCAATATTATGGTATACTGTGAATTATCTCTTTTCCTCAGTAAATTGACTACTGATATAAGAGCTCTAGTCACTTGATTGTTCATTCTGTAAGATATTCCTGAGAATCCTATTACCATCATAACCTAAATCAGTTTGCAATTAACATTTTTTTAAAAAATATTTCTGTTATGTATTTAAAAAATATTTGTGAGAAAAAAAAAACAAAAACTGAGTTAACCACCGATATTCTCACCATTGTAGTCAAGGAAATTGAAACACTAATTTGCAATGGCACTATCATCTATGGCTGACATGAGGAAACCCAATTAAATTTCACAAAATAAAATCCATCTCCACCAAAGACCCAATTTGATGGCTCTCTCTTTTCACACAGCATTAGCTCAGGAACTCTCAATCCAAAACTATCAGATGTATTTGTTAAAAGCATCTACAGATAAGTTTGCTTTTTCCTTCTGACATCAAAATCAACAGGCATCAGATTTTTCTGACTAAGCCTGACATTCCTGCTCAGACATCCAAAGCAAACTTTTCAATAAAAAGATACACTGATTGAGGATACCCTGAGGAAAAAAAATATTTATGAGTGACAGGAAGCCAACTGCTGAAAACTTATATCCCACTCTCATCTACATGCAAACACTTCAGAAGCTAGAGGGAAGCAATAAAACCTTGTTTGGGTATTAATTTTATGTTTTCTCCTGCAAACTAACTCCTCATAACAAGCTTAAAATAACAAGTAGGTTTTTTTTTTCAACTTGCTGTATGGAAGCCAGGATATGGGGTCCTGGCCAGGCTTGGGCTGAGGGGTCACAAACAACCCCAACCTGTTGTTTGCCCACCAAACAAAAGTATTTTTGCATTCTTTAGTGGCCTGGCTCTGTGCTCTAACAAATTCCCTCCAGGAGCACTATGCTTGTAATAAAAGACTTTGAACTTCATACTCAGAACTAAAGAAGGATTTTTCAGAGTAAAAAATTTTTATTACCTGAAAGTTTCCAAAGCCAGTATGAACTTTCACTAACTGAAACCGGAATATTTAACCACCACAGTCATATAAAATGCATTTTAACGAACCCCTGGAGGAATGAATCATAGCTCTTTGTTTCCCTCCTCTAAGTTGGGGAAAATAATTTTCTTGGAGCAGATCCATTTTTTCCACTGACAGAGGAAAACTTAACAAGGGGCAAAGGAATTGGGCAAACACTCAGCCTCCCTCTACAAGTGCATAGAGAGAAAAATCAGGTCTCCATTCCCTACCAAAGGAATAGCACTGGCATTCAGCGCTGGTGAGTGAAATTTCTCTCCCTATGTTAAGACAACAAAATTAGAAAAGGCATTTAATTTAATGTTGTGTCTTAATCATACCATGCTGATTAATAAAAAATAGGGTTTGTGCTGATGGAAGGAAAACCTGACATTTCCAGTACTGAGCAACTGGACAGCGTCAGCAAATGATGACTTGCCTCGAGACAGCATTACACGATGTAGTAATTTTCATGCCCACACATTAAATTTAGTTTGCAAATGGAAGAATAAATTAGGGGAAAAGAAAAAATGAAAAAAAACAACTGTAAAACCAGAAATCTTGGTGACCTGATAATATGGTAGTGATGACCCTAAACTGCTGAAATAGCTGGAAATCAAAACACCAGCCTTGAGAAAGGGAGAGGTCGGGATAACGCTTTAGACAAAGGTTTTGACCACTTAATAGAAATAAGGTATAACTCACAAACATTTACTGTTAAAATACTAAGCCAAACAATGACTTTAAAACCAGCAAATCTGCCCCAGAAACTCTGATGCAAAATTGCTGTCAAAATCTCATGTAAACAACCCCAGGTGCAGTTATCTTGACATTTTCAGTTCTAAAAGCAGGAGTTTCAGAAGAACCAGGCTTATGTAATGCCAGTTGTATTAGGGTGGTGGAAAATATTTATTGTAACCAAATTTGACATAATCATACTTGTTGCTTTGTCTGACATGCATTTTGGACACATTAACACAATTTATTGAATTAAGTGCATATTAAAAATTCAATCACTGTCATGCTTCAAATTACTTTTTCCTGACAGATGAGAACAACAGACATCTTACATTTATTCACTATTTCATCTTTGTCTTCTAAAATTCTCACTTTTTAATATCTGTTGTATTCCAGGTGACAACGCTGAAACATTCACATTTGGGAGGAAAGTATTAGCATGAAAATCTGATATTTTTCTCTGCAGTCTTTGTCTTTTGAATGTGACAGACTTTTTATACATTCTACATATGCTACATATATGCATATATTTATATACATATATGTTTATACATAAATGTGTGTTGCTCCAATGTAAAGACTTGCAGTTACAAAATTTTAAGAGCCTTCAGAATATTAAGTCATGAATTCATAGGTGAACTTTAAGAATACTTTGTAAAACAAATTCTAGACTTCATTATTATTGATGGGTTTTATGAAGCCCATTAAAAAGTGAACAGAAAAAAACAAGAGAAAGCTTTATTAATGTTTGCTTTATATTTATAACCTATTAGATATCATATGGGCTTACACATAAATTGGCAAAGCCTTGTGCAACTGAATTTTAAGAGGTTATTTAAATGAGTGTAACAGGAAAACAAGCAAATTTCTTATTAGTCATAGCCAAGTTACTTAGAGAAACCCTTTCATTATATAAGCAAGATTCTCTACAGCAGTTAGAGAGGCTGTGTACAAAATAAGATGCTAATAAAAATAATTATGGAAATTTATTATAGGTACATAAATATTAAATTCAGAATAATCATTTTGCTTCCTAAATCAAACAAACCCCAAGTATTTATTACTTAAAAAACATGAAACTCACTCTCAACCCTGCAGAAAATCCCTCCTTGGCAGGGCCTTCATTCCTTACACATTTATCTTGAATTTGGAGGGCCAGTGAAGAGCTCCAATTCTTGCCTCTGAAAAAGCTATTTCCTATCTGTGGCCTTTACAAATAAAAAATTTTAAAAAAACAGAAAAAAGGTAACTACTCAACTACTACCTCTTTCCATTTTGTTTTAATTCCAGCTGTACCACTTTTCTACAAGTTTTGAAGTCTAGATAGTCTGAATTTCAGGAAAGAAAAAAACCAAAACAAACTTTTGTCACACCTTGTTTAGTCACTGCTTCATTTCTGTGTTCTATTTCTTTTTTTTTTTGGTGACCTTCATCAAAGCCTCCTTATTTTCCCTGAGCTCTCAGCAAGATTGTCCAAGCCCACTGTACTTCACAGAGGTCTCCTGTGTATAATCCCACCCAGAAACTTATATAACACAAGTGAATGTAGCAGCTTTAACTACCTATCTCACCAATCTACCTCTTTATTCCCTCTCTGTTCTACCACATCCAAATTAAAATCTCATTAGCCTCTTCCTCTGGCCTTCTGCTATGGATGTCTAGCATGTATTTCAGATATATTACACCTCAACTGAAGCTTTTAATTCTGCACCATCCCTTCCTTCCACCCCTCCCCCCTTTTAAAATCTCTTTCATGAATACTTTCTATAGTAATAACCACCTGCATCTCAGCCTTCTAAAATTGACTTTAATTACTTACTATACCCTCTGATAAATCCTTTGTCATTTTGGTCCACAGATGCTTCTTGCATAGTATTTTTGAAATATAGTCCTTCTAATCTTTTCGGAGAGAGAAAAAGAAAAAAAAAATAAAAAAAAGAAAAGAAAGCAAGCTCATCCCTTCTGCATGGCTGCATTCCTTGTTTTGGCCTAAACCAGTGCAGTTTTGCTTGGTTCAAATCTGTTACAGATGTGGCTACCACGAGAGAAAAGATTTATCAGTGCAGATGAACACTGCAGTGTCCCATCAGCAGTGGCTGCTCCAGTGTGAATCCTCTGGATCACTTCAGGGAAGCAGCACACTCTTGCATTTTAAACCCCACTACAACTAAGTAGCACCCCAAGGAATCTCACCTGTGCATCAACACATTGGAAAAGACATTCACATGATTTTCTTTAGTGCTTAAATTAATTTTCTAAAGCTTTTCTGATTTTCTCAGTGTTATTGTCCTATCCCCTTCTCCTCCTCAACATTGATACCAATTTCTACTTCTCAACCAAAGCTGGAAGGCTCCAAAACCCATTTTAATAGAAAGGGCAGTTCTACAAACCCAAAGCATTGGTCTTCCCCTTAAATCCAATTTGCTCATGCTGCCAGGATCACAACAAAGGCTCTTACACCACTCAGCCTGCTGTGCCAAAGCACTGTGCCAAACAGGACTGTAACACCATCTTAATGAGTCTATTTCTCTGTTTGATTTTTTTTTAACTTTTTAGCTATCTTTTCTATTCCTGCATGACACAGACCATCTATTACCTTTTTGTGTTTATAGATCAAGTAGTACAGCACAGCCTTATCACTTACACAGTGAATGAATGGAAAATAGTAATGTAAATTAATTAAAAAACTAACTATGACAAGACCTTTCTTAATCTCAATAAAAATACAGCCAGTCTGAGAAACAGCTAGAGCATGACTCATATTTTACAACCTCTTTTTAAAAAAATAAAAGCTATATAAAAATATTAGGGACATGTATCTCAGAATGAGGCAAGGGAGGGCAGGAAGGGGGGAAAGGGAAAAATTTAAGAAAATCAGTGTTCTTGTGGAGCAAAATGATTCTTAAATATTTTCTCTTAAAAGCTGTGTCTAGCTGACAGTGTAGTCAACAGTTAATATCTATGATCATACGAGAACTTTCTATCCCAAGGAAGAAAAAAAAAGTTCTTCATCATGCATTTTATATTCTGGTCTCTTGATTATTTAGACATTCAGCATCCATAAACAAGCAGTTTATCCATGAGATCAGCTATGTGACACCAAAATTAATGGACTCCTGAGAAATCTCCTTCACAAAAAAAACCCCCAAAAAACAAAAAACAAACAAACAAACAAAAAAAACAAAGTTGATTAGCATGCTTATACATGGCTTAAAGGAAAGCAGACAAATTGTGCAAGAACACAAATGTCTCTTAAGACCTCAGTTTCTGCAATCATATGGATGAAAGCAACGCTGTATTTTTGGTAACTGCTGTTTCACAAAGTACTGCTCATTAAGATACAAGCCTATGCCTAATAGCAGTGACCAAGGCATTATTTCAAGTGCTGTAACTGAAAAAGAAACAAAAATAACACAGCAACCTAAACCAGTAAAGGACAAATTGATTCATCAGCCAAAATACTGCCTCATAATACATGAAGACACAGTTCCTCATTGTCAGTGCTACCCTTTTATATGTCTAACTAGACAGAGAGATCTAAAACCATGTCTATCTTCAGCCAAACTATTTCTCAAGTCATTTAAAACAGCAAACATGCAAAGACCTTGCAGCAGGCTTACCCTTTCAGCTTGTCCTAACTCAGCAGCCCAGAGCTTTCTATGCCAAATGGGACATGGCTTTGCTTTCAAGAGGGACCCTTATGGATTCCTTTCACTTTCCTGCAGATTTGCTGCTAGAATTTATAAGTAGCACTTCAAGCCTTTTCTCCCCCTCGTCCACACTGGTTTAACTTCTTTATGATGGCAGATAATTGTTTTGGCCTTAGGCAAGGAATGTGCTCTCTGCTTAGGAAGATGGCTGCACAGCATCTTTATAAGGGAGCCAAATGAGGAAAAATGAGGTAGTTGCAGAACATTACATTTTTTTATCTTATCAATTATTGAGGGAATACTCTTCTGTTTAGTATGGTAAGAATACTAATAAGAGGTCAAAAAATAGCATTAGGCTCTTGGTATTGATGGGAATAAGAGTCAGGATGAACAAAAATTCAAAATAAATGTTGATTAATGAATATAGTAGCAAAACTAGGACTGAACTAACACTTAAACTACAGAAAACAAGCATTGCTATTTAAAGAATAAAAGAAAACTGAAATGAATCCAAGTAAGTGAAAAACTGAGGGAAGTCCATCTTCTGTACAATCTATATCTTCTTTCTTACTGAACCATAAATGCATCCAATTTTTAACTGCAATTAGTATAATCTGAGCTGATGCAACAAGAAATAAGTTTAGAGAATATATAATGTACATCTATACTGAAACGATATCCTGAAATTCATTAACAGGGACAATAATTTCATTGATTCTCAAATTCTGTATATCTGAAAAGGCAAGCTTAAAGATTTTTTAATCAAAGGAGCAGATACTTAAAATCTTCTTTCACAAATTAAATTGAAGGTGGATTTTTGAAAGCTGAGAGGTGGAGCCTCTGTAGGCGACCCAAAGTTGTGTACTACTTTATTGTGCTTCCTCCTCCTCTTTTTAATATGACATCAAAAACTGTAAAAAAAAGAGGATTTTCTACTTTTTTTTTCTGTGTTGACCCCAGAATGAGGGAAAAAATTCCTGATCACAAAATAACACAGAGATTGAAAAACTATAAAGAACTTTGAGCACTAGAAAGGAAGCAAAGGCAAAGATGGTCCTTCTCATCACCCTAAGCAGTTCTATCATCACAGCTATAATTCTTTTTCCTATTTCCCATGTAAGTCTGTGCCTCCCAAGGACAGCAAATATCATTACAGGAATACTTGAGGGAAATCTCTCCACTGATACTAATGCTTTCATTCTGTAGTGGAAGCACCAAAGCCTAAACTTTGCAATGTTACATTAGAACACAGACAGCCTTTAGCTTTCCTCTATGTCCATTATTTTGTTGTTCCCTTGAATGCTTTTTTTCCCCATCCACTCAGTACTTAGAGCCCCTAAGGTTACTAAAGAAAAGAAAAATCAGTTTGAGTTTACTCATAAACATGACATTAACAGAGATTTTTGAATTTATTTGAAATAAATTTGTAAAACGTACTTATGAATAATGGTGCTTTTGACAAAAAGGTTAGTCAAAAATTCATTTTATGTTTACAGTAGTTGGGGGTATCCTTAAATCTCTCAAATGCTTATTAAAAGCCTGCTGGTTTTTTGCCATGTATTTGTATGTTTTCTCTGGTTTTAATGCAGAAGCTTTTAAATATAAATGCTGGAGGGTTGATTTTCAACAGAAGAGAACCCAAACAGGTCAATGTTAACACCAGCCCTTCTTCTCACACCCTTTCTGAACCTTTTCCTATAGAGACAAACTGGAAAACACCACACTGGCAGCAGCTGAGGAAGCAAACATAAGTGATCCTTGGGAGAATTCTGCTGGCAGCTGACTGCTCCATCTATTTCCCAGCTTTGTTAAGAGCACAATATGGCAGCAACAAAAGAAAAAGTCAAAGCCGTGGCTTTGCTGATATCTCATACTTTATACTCAGTTCAGAAATCCGTTTGTTTTTTTTTCCAGAAAAATTTGGTTAACAAGTTTCAGACTGATATTTAAATAAGTATCTCTGGTTTAGCTCTTGAGAAAAGAGACAAAGATATACAGAATTCAAACTCCAGACACCTTCTCAGTCACATACATCAAAACTATGATATACCTGGAGTATTTACAAGGGTTTACACACTTTCCATTAATTCCTGAATGACTGCATAGCAGCTCCAGTGTTTAACAAAGGTATACAGTGAAATCCAAGTGGCTGACATATAAACCTCCAGAGGCAGTACTAACCTGAGGCTGGCAGGCATCTTCTCCTCTGCTTTGGCTGAGTGACCTTTTACTTGACCTACAAGCATGAGTATCACTCAGGAATATCAATGAGAAGCACAAGAAACCAGCTCTCTCCTACACTGGTTCCCTGGGCAGTGGCTAGTACAGAAGGCAACGTTAAACCCAAAATTTACACTTTGTTTTCTGGATATTTGCATTTGTCTGCCTAAAAATTGACAAAATCATCCCCTTCTGCCTTATTTCCCCTTCCCTCCAGGCTTTCTTTTTTGAAGTCAGGTTCTTCTAAAACTGCTGCACAGAGAAACAAAATATTGACATGGCTGCCAGATTGCCATGGAATTACTCCATAGAGGAGAATTCTGAATTAACATTCAACATCATTTTAGCTTTAATATTTTGTGGTTCAGTCACTAGACCTTGCAGTTTATTGCGTCTGTGAACTTCATTTTCTTCTGCCAGAAAATAACCTTCTGTTTAAGGCGCTTGAGGTTGGGTAAAGAAAAAAAAAATATCCTCAAACAGATTTCATTAATTCAGGCAAGAGAAAGTTAATATCCCATGACACAGCCTATTTGTTTGTAGGGGTGTTAAATGCATCATTTCCCTAATAAACTGAACCACCAGAGGAATGTCTAGAAGCTGGTGTTCCTTCCCTCAGCCCATAAAATAGCAGCAGTGTCTGCCAGGTAAACTCTGAGGAAAAGCAGTCAATGGATCACACACTGATAAGCCTTTTTAAGTGAGGTAAACAGACTGATATCTTGATAACAGGAAGAAAATATTCTGTTTGGAATCTTCTGAATGGTCTCTTCTGCAGGACCCAGAAGCACAGTTCATTTATTGTGCCCTCAAAAGAAAGAGCCTGTTCTAGCAGTGCATTACCTGCATTACAGTTTGAGCATTCAGAATTCCTGCATTTCCATGTTCGGAGGGATAGCTTGAGAAATATGGTTTTCATCTTGCTGATCTTTATGGAGTTTCAACTTACCATCTAATCAATGCTATAAAGAAAACAAAACCAGCCATCTGAAGAGCACAGATATATGGCATGACAAATTCAGCTTGAAAAAAAAGCTGGCCTAGATACAGCTGATAACATTTGCAAAAAAGAATGCTCACTGACTTGTGTTATGAGATGAGCCCTCTCACCTTCACATACCCCAAAATAAAACAGAGTAGTTCTTACTCCACAAAATGTCCAATTTAAGAAACACCTTCCCTCCTGCATGCCACAGGTCAAATCACTTCTGAGCTATCATCACTGCCCAAGAGGAATTCAAAAGCCTGAAAAAAATTCAAAGGTTTCCCAGCTCCTCCTATTTGTACACGTAATTCCCTGAGGATTCTCCATTAGCTCTCTGGCACTGAAAGTCAAACATGTTTGTTGGAAACAAAAAAACCCTATAAACCAAAAGCCTTGCAGACTGTACGCTTCCCAATTGTTTTTCAAAACCACTGTCCTTGGCCCTTTTAATTTGACCAGCACATCCTCCTGATGGGAAGATCACTGTCCTTCAGAAAGCTGAATAAATGTAAGATGAAAGCTAAATATTTTTGACATGTCAACACATATTTGAAACATATAATTAGGCAAGACAATTGCCTAATGGATCACCATGAATGTTAACACTGTGACTGAGAAAGATCTCTGAATACATCAGAGAAATGGAAAAAAACAAGCTTTCTGTTTTCATCCATCCTATCTAGGGAAACAGAGATATAAAAAACATCAGCCTTCTTATGGACTTATGCAGTCCCTTCTACTGACTAAAGAAGCAATCCAGACCCTTAGATTTTACTGAACAACAGCTGAAATACAAATCTAGCTGCCTAGCCAACTCTCAGTTATTTTAAAGATGTATGTATCACTGCAAATGCCTATAAAGATCAAAACCATCTGCCCTTACATGTTCTGACATCACCTTGAGTAGAGGAATGGTCTCAAAGAAACAAATAATTTTCTCTTAGGTAAGATTAGACTCAGAAGCTCTTCAGATTCAGACAATGGAATGGGCATATTCTTCAAACATCAAGGGGCTTTTACCAGCAAGATTGTTAAATTCCACCTGTGCTGACTCCTGGACCAATGTGCATGATAGTAATCTGTAAGTTTTTAGGGAGCTGGACTGGGAGGGTATAAAAATGAAACAACAGAAAGTCATGTAAAATAAAATAAAAAAGTAAAATAAAATAGTGATAAACCATTAACATACAGCTGTGCTTTCCATGAGGATCTTAAGCCACTGAATGGTATGACAAGAATTAATTTGCCCAGCTGCAGTTCACACCTCTTGTGAGAACTCCAGACTATCAGCAGAAAACCACCTCATCTCCCACAGGACGACAAGGCTCACAACCCAGAGACTCCTGTGGAATGAAGCTGACATGACAGGACTGCATTTTGCAGCATCAGCCTCAGAGCTGGCCTGCGGCACAGCCAGGACAGCTGCAGCCACAGCACCACTGCTGGGTGACTCCTGGGATGGAGATGTGTGTGTGGGGTCAGCTACAGGAGGGTAAATATCCCTCCCAGGTGGAGCAGATGAAGGGATGAGAGCATGCAGGGAAGCTCAGTGCAGGCTTGAGAGGTGTAAGGTACAGGAGGGAAGAGCACAGTGGAGAATATTTTGCCATATGAGTTGTTGTTTCTGTTCTCAAACTTGTCAAACCACAGATTTTCATGAAAATGCACAAATGGGCATCATATTCAAGAGAATAATGAATTTTACTTTCCCCTCTCTGCAAGGTACTTAACTGAACCAAGGGATTCTGGTATCTCATGATTGCAGGGACTGGACAGATGCTTGTATACACATGCTGAACAAACATTTTGGTTTTAAAATATGTATTTATACATGCTTTATGAAAACTAGCTGTGATCTGCATCTAATCTTTAGCTGTATTTGTCCTCTTTTCACCTACATGACAATCAAAAGAATAAATTTATCAATGGTGCTGTAAACCACTACATATTCTGAAAGGAGTGAATTATTCAGCTGAATCCTAACATAGTTGCCCATGAAAACTGTATGAACTGACAGAACTGTATGATCTGCAGGGCAGCAATCCAACTTTTAATACTGCTGTGTTACCCAAGCCATAAATATTTTTCTGACACTGTCAGGTTTAACATTCAGCTCTGCTATAATTTCTAACCTAAACCATGAACAGTTTAAAGGATTTGTAGTCTGTTAATATTTCATCTGCTGTAATTATAGTTGTTTTAATGTGCTATATCTGTTTCTGCAATACAGTAGGGTTCTTGTTCTCTGGAAAAAAAAATAAAACGAAATCCTCACACAACAAAAAAACTAATGTACTTCAAAGAACAAATCAAAATTGCTACATAAATGAAGTAAATATTAATTATGAAACTGCTGGCTCAAGAGAGGAGGACAATCACAACTTGGGAAAAAATAGTTCAGCTTCATGATTATTTCAATCACCACTATTTACCTGACTACTATAACCTGTACACTGTGTTAAAAAAAAAAAAAAGGCAATTAAACAGGAAGAAATGCATCAGACCAACAAGCTTAATTGAAAGTGAGGAGATGGAAAAATCTAATTAACTTTGCAAACTAGTTTTGCCTTTGTCAATTACCTTAATTGTGCTATTGGAGTACAGGTTATGATCCTCACTAAAATGTGAATCACAAGAACATGTCTGAAATCTCTGAAAGAGAAACAGCCTCTGAATGCTTCTTAATTACGGCAGCACAGAACATGAAGCAGCATCACATCTGTTGAGACACAATGTTTGTAAGGTGGAAACCTTTCAGACTTTTATCTTCCTACTTAACTGCTGCTCATATTTGAAACTTGGGATGCCATTACAATCAGTCTTTTAATGCCATGCTTATAAATGGGAATTTGGCACTTCCCTAACCCTGGATTGTTTACCAAAGAATCATCTTATTTCACAGAGAATTCCCACTGAAACCACAGAACATCCAGGGAGAAGGTACCAGGGAGGAGGTACCAGAGAACTGCCACAGCGCTGCTGCAGCAGCAGCTGCCTGAGGGCCAGAGCAGATCAGAACAGATCTGACCTTTTCTGCCACTATAGTTTCATGGCTGCAGCTACAGCTGGTGCTTACTATGGATGATTTTCTGAGGGAGAACTCAAGTTTACACCCTGAAGTTCATATTAATAACATACTAGGGAAAAAAAAATTGAGACTGAGGAAAGGACCTGGAACTTCCCAGGGATTTCCCCTTGAGGGCTGTGAGTACCTCCTTTAAGCCAGCCAAGGAGGGCAGCTTCTTTCACCTCCATCATTTAGGCAGGATCCTGACCCTGACAAGCAGCCAAATACCCACCCTGCCTCTTGCTCACTCCACTCTTTTGTGGGGTAAGGAGAAAACAGAAGGAAGGCAAGACAACTCGTGGAATGAGACAACGGCAGGTTAATAGGGAAAAACTAAAGTTTGTGTGTGCAAATACAGCAAAATCCCCTGCTTCCCATCAGAGGCAGATGTTCACCACCTCCCAGGCAAGCAGAGACACAGAGCACATTAATGGCTGTTAGGAAAACAAACACCTTAACCCTGAATGTCCCTTTTTCCTCCTGCCCTGAGCTTTTATGTCTGAGCACACCACATGATGGGCAACAAGAGACAGAACAAGAGGACACAGTCTCAGGCTGCGCCAAGGGAGATACAGGCTAGAATTAAGGAGGAGGTTTTTCACAGAAAGAGTGGTCAAATACTGGAATCATCTACCCAGGGAGGTGGTGGAGTCACCATCCCTCAATGTATTTTAAAAAAGACTGGACGTGGCACTTGGTGCCATGATCTAGTTGAGGTGTCAGAGCATGGGTTGGACTCGATGATCTTAAAGGTCTCTTCCAACCTAGAAATTCTGTGATTCTGTGGGATGAGAGAGGATAGGATCCCCTTGGTGAGCCAGGCCCTGCTGTCCTGTGTCTCCTCCCAATCTCTTGCCCATCCCCAACCTTCCAGTCTCTATGGGACTGGATAAAACCAAGGTTTTGCACTAAACAACACCAAAACATCACTCTTTTACCAACACTGGTTTAGCCACAAACACAAATCACAGCACCATATGAGCTGCTCTGAAAAAAGCTATTTGTCCCACTACAAATTCAATGGAAAACAGAGTCATTCCACTCAAAAAAGCCACCTTTATATGAAAACAATGCCAAAAATTAGCCAGAAAGATTGCAACTTTTTGTGATACAAACATCCTGAACCAAGCCACCCATGAGACAAAAATATTCCTTTGATCTCCAAATGTCTTTCAGACCTCTATCACAGCCTATACTGCCTGGAAGAAAAGTTGAGATTCATTCCAAATCTTTTCTAATAATCCTCTTATTTTAAAAAAGTGAAATTAGCTAAACTATTATTTTTATTTTAGAAAAAATCTATCAGTAAAACAATGACTGCAAACAATGTAATCCAGAGCAAAAGCTGTAAGCAGTTGGAAATGTAAGCAAATAAAACTGAGAGAAAACAATAGCAAACAGTTTTGAAAATTAGTTTCAGTTATATATTTCTCATTCTCATTGTCAAAACAATATCTTCTATTCTTTGACAAATACATATTTTTATTCAATGTTGCTGTCTCCCATCACACAACTTCCAAGCAATAAAACAAACTCCACACGCCTTAAAATGAAAATTCAGTTTTCTGTAACTAAAATCAGCCTTGACAGCAACACAGTTGCAACAGATCCATTGCCTTTACATAAAAAAAAAGTGTGGTTTGGTTTTGTTTGGGTTTTTTTTTCTGCTTATTCCTTTAAGAACTTAATCTGAAAATTATTAAGTGGAATGTCCTCCTTCTAAGTGTACAAATTCTCTCAGCTTGAAGTTCCAGCTATCAGGCCCCTGAATTGAGCATTGGATGGGACATCAGAGAGATCAGCTTAATCCCTCCCCTATCTCAGCACACATCATATAAATCCCATTCACAGAGCTATCAACCATCAGCTTTGCTTGTCAAGGATTCCTGCCACTCCTGCTCCTCTTGAGATCTGCCTCCTCCAACAGCACATTCCAGCTGGAGGTGAAGAAATTGTGCTTCACTGTGTGCCAGGGCTGCACTGGAGGTGACATCCTGTGACAATCCCCGTGAGCTGATGATGGTGGGGCCGCTCTCCAGCCCAAGGGGAAAAAGGATTCCTTATCAGCAGATGCAGGAAAAGACAAAATGCACCTAACAGCAGGGTGAGTCTACAGGAGGAAAGGAGTCAGGGAAAGTAAGTGCAGTGCAGTTCCTGAGAGCTCAAGAAAAAGTAAAAAAAGCTTTTGATAAAAAATACACAGCAGTTCATTTAATAGTCTATACAAGCTGGAAAGCCCAAGAGTAATGTTTAAAGCTACTGAACTCCCCTAGAGTAAGGAAAATTTTATGGATTAAATACTTAATCCAAAAGAGAAATAGATCAGCTGCCATGCCACAACCTTGCAGCCTGAGGCAAAAATACTCAATATATTAAATTGCTATATAAACAACCCATGTCTGAAAATAAAGTGCCCTAAAAACTAAAAGAAAAAAAAAAAGTTCATTGAAAAGAGCATAATTTTTTTTTTCTCCAACTTTGCTGGAATGTACTCTGAAATGTAGACTATGTGAGAAAACCATTTGGCTCTCAGATATACAAACACAACGACGATTCCATTTGCTTTAATCAGTGTTTCATTACCAGCATTTAAGAGCAGGATTGGGCTCTCTATCAGCAGTTCTGCAATACTCTATACTGTAATATCACTAGGCTTATCTCTCTAGTCTTCTGTTTAATTAAATTGTACTTTTTATTTTCAAGGTATTGTCACGGTAGTTCCGGGGGGGAAAAAAAAATAGCATCTTATTCTGAATTTGTTTTAAACCTCTTGCTTTGCAATAAAGCTACCTCCAAAAAGTGCAGATTTTAGGTACTTCAATGGGATTACAGCTTGCCTGCTAATTCTGCCATTAAATTAATTCTGAGAAGGTCTCCACTGCAGTTACTTCAGTAACAAATAAGACTCAAGTATAAAAGATGCATTAAAACGTGTCTTGGTCCCAATGTAAATGCAGAGAGCATTACAGCCATGTAATCTCAAGGAGAAAACAGACAAGGAAGACTCTAATAACTGCATATTTGAAAAAACAGACATAGTTTTGGTTTCCTGAAGATAAAAATATAATATTTTGTATTTGATTTATGTAGCTAGAGGGGTGCCTATTAGAGTATTTTCAATTACATTTTGATTATTTATTTTTCCATCAGAAACTCAAAGTTCAACAAGGTAAAAGAACAAAACATATGGTACCTGCCCCACAGAGAGGAAAAACAGAAATTAAGCAAAGGCAAATATCCCACAGCCAGTAGGTGACAGAGTTGAAAACTGAATTTTCACACTGTCAAGATGAGTTGTTGTCACTTTCAACCTTGCCTGTATTGTTACAGCACATGCATCAATTAGATAACTTATTCCACTGCAGAATCACATGCACAGGTTTCACATTTTAATAACTGTGTAAGAAGACTGAAGCACTTCATGAAGGAAGAAGAGCACTGGCAATGCAAATACAGGTTATCTGGGTCACCTGCATCCCAAGCAACGTTCCACAGCTGCTCACAACACGTTTACTCCACAGATGGAAAGGGATGAAGTCTTTGCTTCTCCAGCATCACTTTCACTCAAGTATTGGCGCTGGGGAACTGACAGCTGAGCAGCACAAGCAATGATCCCCCTTTTCCTGCTCCCCTGGTACAGAGCAGTGGGATGCGTGCAGAGGAGAGGCATTTCCCCTCCCCCATCATTTAAACTGCATAAACTGTAATTTTAGTAAATCAAGCAAAGAGCTAATCAAGTTTTGATTTGCTAATTACTTCTCAATTTGATTAGAGCTGGCAGCTAATCATCTCTGAAAACGTAAAGTCAATCTTTCACTCACATTTGCAAATCGGGACTTTAGTGTAAAGAAACTGATATTGTGCATTACATCCCCATAATTATTTTTTTCATATTTCAGTGCTTTTAACAACAATCCTAATTTTCATTATTGTGGCAGCACTCTGAATAAAAACTCCATAGAATTGTATATGGCCTGAGAGGGAATGAAACATTGACAGAAGTTCTGGTACTACTAACATTAAAGATCAAGGAGTATGCAATGTTACATTAAACAAATACAATGCAATTAAAAAACATAAGTTATCATAGAAAAAAAAAATTGGAAAAGGATGAACAAAGCACAACAGAATTTTAACAACCAGAATTTTCAGGGTAAACTTGTAGAAGTAGGACTTCATCCCATGAGAAAAAAAAAAAAAGAAATTACATTATGTAGGATAAAGTTCAAGCAGAATCATGAAATTCAGACTATTTAATTTTTTTCTGAAATAAAAGAGAAATAGGAAATAGAATGAAGTTATTCTCTATTTTATTTCTGTGAAGTTCTTAGCATGCAGTATATACCTGTATATTTCCTTATCTGACTCGAGGGCAGCCTTCTAGACCCACTAACTCTCTGCTGCTCCTCACTGCCTGGCTTCTGCAGATCCTTCCTACATGATTTTCACTAAGAGACAGATGGAAAGTTAATTCCCTGAAAAATATATCAATACTGCTACCACACCAGCAGTTTCTGACCACAGTAAAGTCCAAGCATGCTTTGATAGACAAAACTCAGATTAGGCATATCCCTGCAAAATCCCTTCCCTACAAAAGAATCACAGAATCAACTGGGTTGGAAAAGACCTTTGAGATCATCAAGTCCAACCTTTGACCTAACATCTCCTCATCAACTAAACCATGGCACTGAGTGCCACATCCAGTCTGTTTTTAAACACATCCAAGCATGGTGACTCCACCACCTCCCTGGGCAGATGATTCCAGGGCCCAATCACTCTTCCAGTGAAGAATTCTTTCCTGATGTCTAACCTAAACTCCCCCTGCTGCAGCTTAAGGCCATAATATAGTCCTTGTTTCCTTGTTTATGTTTCCTCTGGCTTCCATGTGATGCAGCCACCAGACTGAAATTATTCAAGCCATGCTTTGTCTTCAAGGATTATCACTCCAGATCCCCATCTCCCCCCAGCCATGCATTATAAGCAGTTCCTTGTGCAATGCAGACTTCCTTCAATTCCAACACAAAACATGGTGAGCATGAGCAGGGGAGCAGCAGCAGGGGACAAACAGCAGCTTAAAATCATTTGGGGGGCATTGCAGAAAAAGGGAACTGATCGTGCTCAGTGAAGTGAAATCCTGAGGCACAGCTTGCTCTTCCTTTCCAGCTCCACCCTTCCAGACCTGCAGGTCTGCACCATGGCAGAGCAGAACCACAGCAGTGGGAAAGGACAAAGAGGTACGAGGTGGTGCTGCCACAGCTCCCTCAGACAGGGAAAGGGGAAAACCAAGAGTCATGTACATCTGATTTACTAAAAAAAAGTGTGGTCTAAATACCCTGCTGTGGTCTAAATACCCATAAGATACTGGGAGAGAAAAAAGGAGTCAGAAACAACTGAGGCACAGTCTTAAATGAAGTGTAGCTTAAATTAGCAAAATAAATGGGTTGATTTTAGAGAAAATGCATTTCAAAGAAAAAACATGCTCAGAGCCTGTCAAAAACATTTTACTTGGAGCTTTTCCTACAAAACACTTACCTTTTTTCTTCTACCATTACTTCTCATTTTTAAACATCTTGGTTTTCTATTATAGACTTTTGAAAGATGTCATTAAGCCCAAAAAAATTGCTATGATTCTCTGCAAAGAAATTTTAAATACTTCATTTATAAATCATTTGATGAAGAAATTCAAATTGTGAGGCTTTGTTACAAACTTGAATGATTTTTTTCAGAACCCCCCTGAAATAAACTATCTAGCCAGCTGCAACTAGCAAACAAAAATAGCTGGGATGTAAAAAGTGCCTCTTTTGTCTATAATCTTTCTTTTTCTCTATAACCTTTTTCTCTATAACAATTTCCTAAAATTTGCTGACTTAATTGAATTGCCATTAATTCTTTTTTTTTTTTCCTCTCATCTATCCATTCTGATTTTCAGTTGAATGCTGGAACGTCAAAAGTGGAAGGGTTTTGACAGAGGAAGCTAAATCCTAAAGACACCAACAGTGCCACCAAATCTTTGGTGTCACGAATTTCCAATTTTGAGTAGCATTACAAAAGTCTCTCATTACAAAAATGACTGATTACTCATAACCATTATTACTGTCAAAAGTTTTACAAATTCATCATCAATATAATAATTATAGAAAAAAAAGAAGTGATTGAAGCTTCAGCAATACAGCATTTGTTATATCTTAATAAAAATCAAAACCTAAAAGGTGAGGAAATCTCTATTATCTTTACCAGCTGCCATGAAATCATGGCAAGCACATTCTGCCTGCCTGTTCTTTAATTTTCCTCTGTACAATTATGCATAAAATGCATTCTTAATTTTCCTGAAGTTGTATTTGGGACAAGAAACTAATAAAGTTAACTCTGAAACCTTACAAAAAATGGAAATGCAGACTTTGTGACATTTGACATACCTTACATTATATTCTACAACAAAAACACAAGCTAGTTTCAAGTGCAAGTGAAATGGACCAAACATTTTCCCTCTGATAGAATATTAAAGGTGTTGTTCATTACAGAGTATTGAATATGACACTTATTTTTAATCAAGTGCATGTTTCCTGTCTAAAGTTCAGAACAGAAATACCAGAAGCTTTCCAAAACATCCTTAAAAACACAAGATTAAATGACTTTAGAACCAATACCTAATCTTGAATTCTGCTGTTATCACAGGCACAGTCTAAACTTGGCTATTTGTGATTTTGGCAGTTATTTCAAAAGCACAGTCAGAAAATTATTAAGGCATTTCAATGGAATCCACATGAAAAAGCAATACTTAGTTTTGCCAGCAGGGCTCTTCAAGAAATATTGTTCCCATAAACCCCTTTGCTGTGATTCTATTGATGAAACATTCTGCATTCACCTTAACTCCCAGGTCTACGCCAACTAATGAAAAAATGTGTCTTTTCAAATTTAAGTTATAGTATAAATTAGATGTACACTGAAAGTATAACTTAAAGACTTAATTCTTACTGAAGTAAAACTTGAGGAAGAAATAAATTTTCCAGAGAGAGAGTTTTCAAAGCACTTGAAACATACAGTTGAGATGATATCTATTAAACCAGCTACTTTTCAAACATCAAGGAAATAAAACCCAAAATTGTATTTGTCTGAAATTAGAACACAAGCACTCTTGTCCATCAAAGAGGAAAACAACTCTACAATTCAGTTTGAGTATTAAGTGATCAAGTGCCAAACACCAGTGGTTCAATTCAATCTATCTATTTGGTCTCTGCAACTTTAGTCCTTCTTTACAAAAAAATGAACGTGTTCTGAAAAACAAGGACGTATTCTATGAAGAAACTTAAAAAAGAATAAACAAGAAAATCTGTTATCAAACCAGAAAAGCAGTAAAAGATGGGATTTATGCTTTTCTTTTTTGTAGAAAGCCAGAATGCAACAGAAAAGCACGGATTGTATTTCTTGGGGAAACAAATTTTCTCAGCCAATTCAATTTATTTGTTGAGAAAAACAGTTCTCCCAAGTCTTCGTTCTAGCCATTGCTCCAATAATTGCCTCTGCCAGTTCACATAACAAATCACTGGAGTGATTTGTGTCTATAATTTAATACAAAAATCACAACTTAAATGAAGTGAGGAATCGGGATGTTGACAAGCTTACTTGTGAAGAACAAAGAAATTATGCTAAGGCAAGATATGAACTTCAGACCCTTTATCATGAATTATACATCAGATTTCATAGGAAATTTACAAGTAACGAAGCTTGATATCATTCCCTTACCTTCAAATGAATACTCTACTTATTAGCAACCAAACTGTAGTGACTAGAAGTTTGGTAAAAAATTAGTTTTTATGCATCTGTGATCATAAAAATCATGGTGGAACTGTTTTTAATGTTACTGCATATTTGTGGAAACATTTGTTGGATGAATATTTCTGGTAGTTCTGAGAGTTCACCTGGATTTGAAAAAAAATTCAAATTCTTCAGTGCCTCAGGTTCTTTCTCACATTACTCTCCATTAAATCCTTTGAGGCAAAGTGACTTTTTCAATTTTTCAAATTGAAATCCTTGTTTCCCAATGAATCTTTTTCAAATCCTAAGTTAGTTAAAAACCAATTTCCTGTTAACAGCCTAAACTAATCAAATGGAAGTTTTCTAGTTTAAGAGATATATTGGTAATATACAGCCAGAGGCATGCAAAAATTCATACAAAGCCTCTAAACCTAATCTCTACAGTTTCCCATTAGGAAAATGTTAGAGATTAGGTTTAGAGGCTTTGTATGAATTTTTCCTCCAAGCTCCTTCAGGAACTTGGAGGAAAAACCAGAGCATAGAGTTCAAAAATATTAGTAAGACACAAAAAATTATTTTTCCCAATAGCAATCAGATTGGTGATGATGAAGTTATGAGCAGGATTTGAACAGAGGTAAATTAACAATCCTTACACCTTTTACTGGGTTGTGGGTTTTTGTTCCACATGTAGCAATTCTACTCAGAAATCACAGGATCAATGTAGCAGGAAATTAGGGAGAAAATTCTAAATGCTTTTACTTCTAGTGAATCAGTTATTTTCCAATAAGATCTCATTCTGTTCTTGTTTACCTGCTCTACAGTGTGGCAGAACATGATGCTGTGATATTGAAAGCAAGCTAAGGATCTCCTCCTCAAACAGATCTTCTCCTCCTTTCCAAATTAATTTTTAACACACTTGTTAACACAGTAAGTCACCCAGTTCTTAGCAGCTGTATGAATTGCTTGCTCACATCCATGTTAAATCTTTTCAAGTATCAAGCAAGATGCCTCTTGTCAAAACAATCTGATCGTGTAATTAAGTCCTGATCAAAAATATTATTGGAAAGCACCACAAATATTTTAACTTCACGAAAATATCACATCTTTGCTTTTCATTTAACAGAACATGAAGGTCTGAGTAATCATACTACAGCAAAATAATTGTCCTAATTAACATGTGTGAAGATATTCTGAGCTGAAACCTGCTGTAATTATTCCTCTGTATATGAAATATGTAAACAATTTTTGAGACATAAATTAAGAGAATGGAAAGGTTTCCCCATTTTGCAGTTAGTGGCACCAAATCAGAAGCTGTAACAATTTCTGCTTTGCTGTTTTTTATCTGCAAGAACGTAGAAGTTTTAAGTGAAGCTCACCCCAGCTAAACATACTTGAAAACACAGGACACAAGAGACACTTCTGAGAGAACACAGATTATGAATTAAAAATAGGTTATAAATGGACAAAAAGTAAAAAAATAACCACATAAAAAAGATGCAAACTGAAATCTCATTTTAACATTGGATATCAGTAAAAAAATTCCATCACAATCTATCCTGGAAATCCCACAGATACCTATACTTTCAGTGGGAAGGTATTTAAATGCCTTCATAAAATGTAACATGAATATCAACTCAATATTACAGTGCTGTCAAAAAAACCCTGCATTTTTTCCCTTTACATTAGGAATAAGCAACTGAAAAAAAACTACCATATTCAATTATTGATTTATGATGTCAGTGTTTTCTTCCTGACTAATAATGCAAATACAACATTTAAAAATCTGACTAACGTGACAAAAGTTGTCATAGAAATGAAAAATAAATCAATGCAAATGTTTCTAAACATATCCTATATTTTATTTCTCTAAAACTGGGGTATTACCATTATTTCTTCCCAGTTATGTCTTTTTTTTGTATGTTTGTTTTGTTTTGGGTGGGTTTGACGCTTTTTGTTTATTTTCTTGATTAAGAAGCAACGTTTTAGAGCAGTGTATGGAGGGTCAGGGCAGCCATCACTCAGATGCTAAACCTCTCATTCCAGGAATCAGCACGTGGTGTGATCTCAGTAAAACTAGTCTTTCTTATCAAGAATGATTTGAAAGGCAGGTGAAATGCAGTTTCTTAGTTCATCATTCAGTTATTTACATTTTTCACTAATTTGTCTCTATCCAGTTGGCACCAATTATGCAATGTAAAACTGCCCTGGTGGTGTAATAGTTTATAAAGAACAAAGAGTATATCGGCCAGAAGTCAAAAGTCGCTTTTCTGCTTCCAAATGTTTCAAAACAATACATGTCTCAGGAGAAAAATGTTTCTTTATGCTGATATAGTTTCACATATGACACTGGTGGTTCATATAGTTTAGAAAATTTGGAGTTAAAGGATGCAAGACTTTTTTTAATCCTTTTTTTTTTTAATATGACCTCATTGTCCTTTGCACAGCACTTCAGACAAAAAAACCCCCAGCAAGACAGTTGATAAATTATCACATCAAAATAAAGGGTTTGCTACCCATCCTACTTCTACAGAGATTGTTCTTGAGGTTGGATAAATTGTTAAAATCACAGCAGAGGAATGAGGTACCAAAAACCCCTTGAAATAGATTATTATGAGAGTCTGGTTTATTTGTGCTGAAAAGTTGTCTAGAAACTAAAACAAAAAAGAAAATTTTATAAATAACACATGTTGGTCATTTAAAAAATAAAGTAGTTTTAAAAGTTCTGCTATCAATTCTCCTCATTCGACATAATTTTAATATGTTTAAAACACTGAAATGTTTATTTTACTGTATATAGAAGCAGCATCTGCTACTTCACAAGTATGAGAGGACAGAAATCCAGGATGGAACAAGAGCTGAGAAAATGAAAGATGATTACCCTTCATGGGTGACATATTTGATTTATTCCACTGAGATTAATTTCCTTTGATCATAAATTATACTGTTTAAATCAATATTTTGAGTACTAAGTATAGGAGGGGACACGTGGGAAAACCTACTAAGCTGGCAAAGAGATACAACACTCAGTGAATGACATGAATGACTTTGTTTATCATTATTTCATTGGGTGAGTTGTGACTTGGATATAATCTGATCTCTTCTGCTGTTTCTGACCTCCTCTTCCCAACAGCAGGCATGTAACAGGCATCTCAGCAAATGTTTTTGCAAGAATCCTTTTTTGTTGAGTTGTTGAATCTTTTTTTGTCATTATATAAGTCCAGGGTCAGTATTATCAAAGTAAATATTTGAAAATACAGTTTTAAAAAGACTGTTATCAGATCCTCCTTCTCCATTCAGAGAAACAAAACCAAATATACTCAGCTTTAAATGTGCCTCTCTCCTGCAACAAAACTGTATTATAAATTACACATGACAGCTGAACACCCTAAAGAATCTCTCTGGGTGCATGACAGCTGAGTTACATATTAGCTAAATATGATAGAATTAATTGTCACTTCATATTACTTTCAATAAAACTGATGAATAGATTAAATTAAACAAAAAAGCAAAATCCCTGTGAAGCTTTCATTTACATTGACCAAAAGCAGAAATGCAATGCTGACAATGCTAGTCTGCTCTTTTTTTTAATTTTTTTTTTTTTTTAAGTATTGTTGCTTCTAAATACAGCAAAACTTCACCAGTAATTCATTTTGCACAGGATGTGTGCATGTTCATTCTGTAAGAACACACACTATACAGTTAAAAGTGAAAATGTTACCTCATTACTGTGCCACCCTAACAAAACAGCAAATCCCTACAAGGCAAGGGAAAACACAGCCTGAAGATCAACAGGGATTCTGAAGTAATCAAAGAATTTCTTGGTTACTTCAGGTCTAAGAAAATCTTCAGTGGAGAGGTTTACCTGAAGTTTATAAAAAGCATGTGCTGTAAAAGAAGAAAAACAGGTGCCAGATTTTGGTAACTCATTAGAGGAATGTATACTAAAACCTGTTAGATTTGGAGCTAAAAGTACTGAGACTGATTTAGAGCTTTACATTTTATAGAAGAAATATAAAGACATGCTTTGAAAAATATGAAGCAGCATGAAAAATGTTCTAATTACCCTAACAGTGGAAGGAAAAGGCATTATTGAGCATATTTTGTAAAAAATGTTTTTGCCACTGTATATTTCTTACCCTTGAAATAATGATAGTCACACTAAAAAAATTCTTTTCAGGCCCTCACAAACTATTTGAGGACTTTCATTAGCAAATATCTGGAGATAACACAAATGACATTAAAAAATTGTATCAGTGAATGTTTTGAAAGCCCTATGCTTCTCAAGTTCTTCATGGGTTTTTGTGTCCTGAAAACACTTAAGCTGGTACTGACACAAAATGTTTTAGTGGAAAAAAATTATAGTAACAATAAAATGTGAAATATCTGATTTTTGTCAGAAATAAAATAACTTTCACACTGAACAGAATTTTTAGAGTTGAGCAGAGGCACTAAGAAATCTTACAACCTTTGTTCATTGGCTCTCTAATAGTGTTTATTTGAGGTTTCAGTAAGAAATAATGGCTGCTTAGATTGCATATAAATACATTTCTTACATTAATAATCTGCACTGTTTACTGGCTCTCCAGTGATACAAACAGCAATGTAAGCATCAGTCTGCAATACTGTCACAAGATGGGAAGTTCTACCAGAGACCCAGAAAGAGTCTGAACTCTTTTTGTTATTTCCATACACCTTCCAAAATGGCCAGACAGGAGCTAATTTTAACTGCTTAGATATGCCACAGCTGGAGAGGTCACACTGCCTTCTGACTAGCAATAAATCACTGATTTTGGTGTTGTCCCCATGATACTAAAAGCATGAATGAAGATTCTGATGTGGAAATGAATTCAAAAGGGAAATCTGGCTCAGTGGCACATCACGTACACATACATATCAGGAAAAAGTTTAAAAGACATTTTTTTAAGGGGGCTCCTAGAATTAGGAATTTTACTATAGTTTTACACAGAAGTGGCATCTACAGAAAAATAACAACCCCTAGCACTGCCTCCAAAAAAGTATGTTCAGGTAAAATGCTTTACAGACAGAAGAAAAGCAAAATAACTACAATAATTGAAATTGGTGAAAGAAAAAAATAAGCAAGATATTTGTGGATAAATATCCATGCTACATACACAGTGCCTTTTTAATCAGGCAGTTAAAGTTTGGAATTGAGCATACTGAAACTAGCAACTAGTATTTCTTCAATCAAGAAATTTCAAATTCAATAGGCTGGCATCAATCATGACAAAATTATTGAATCTGATCTGGATTCTCAAGGTAGGAGTCAGCCTTAAATATTCTTTATTCATGGCTTGCTGACTGTCCACTACCATGTGCAAAACATTCACAAAACCCTTTAATTTTGTCATCTTTTGACCAACACAGCAGATATTAATTCTACGTGGTATTCCTTTAAGAACACATTATCTAAACTCAAATGTAAACCTACCTAGGAAAAAGCTTTCAAATTACACATGCATCAAAATGTATGATTTTTCAAGAAAAGGTAAAGAAAACCTTTTTTTGTGTGTGTGTATATGCATCTCAAAATGTTTGCTTTTTTGGGCTCAAAGGTTCCTGATGGACAAATAGTTTTGAGAAAAGTTGTTCAATTCTTTGCCCTTTCTCTGTGGGAGGGCACAGAGATGGACCTGGTTTGCAATAAAAGATTCCCTTTTGACTGTCTGGAAGACATGAGAAGGAAAATCCATTTATAAAAGAACTAAAGCAGTCAAAGGGATGATCTCAACCCACTGCACAATCTCTCTAACTGAATGTTCTTGACAACCAACACAAAGGTTCCATGTTTATGTAAGGGGTTAAGATAAGTAACCACTTAAGCCACATCCAACTCTCACTTTTTGTGATTCACGAAAAGCTTCCAGGTTTGGAAAAAACGTCAAATAAGACCAACAGACTTACACCAAATACCAGTAAAATTTGTTGTTAGAAAAATGAATTTAGTCTTCTACCTATATATCAGGATTAAAGGATGCAGTAAACTAACTTTGCCATTACAGTGGCAAATGCAGGTGGAGAATGCACAAAACATTCCTTTTGTTTTGACTTATTTTGCACCTTTGTGGGTTGTTTCTCCCCCCAGTCTGAGTTATCACATTGCATTAGAATTCCTTTTGCGTTTCAATTGCTCCATAGTGTG
>VZSJ01002606.1:61588-86619 GCA_013398405.1 Pheucticus melanocephalus | reverse complement strand
CACATTGCATTAGAATTCCTTTTGCGTTTCAATTGCTCCATAGTGTGCTTATTTCTCACCTTGTTGTTTACAGCACATAAAAAGCTGAGGCAGGTGTTGCACATAAGGCTGACACTCTGTCAGCCATAAGCTGCTCTCTGGTCAGCAGCTGCTTTTATATATGCATGAGGTGAAGTATTACTGTTAGAAGAGCTTTCCGAAGAGATTCAGAAGTAAATTAAAGAAGCTACCCAGCTGGTGATTTTAATGAATAGGTAAAAATAATGAGAAAAGAAGAAAAAAAAAAATCATCAGACACAGAACATGATTTTGCTGGACGTATTTTCTTAAGCACATAAAGTAAGCATTTTTTAAGATTAAAAAACAAACCAGTGTCCAGCATGAGCTTAAAAGTAATTTACTGCTCCTGTGATCTAAAACAGAACACACTGTAATGCTCTGTCATAGTTTGCATCCACACTGGGGTGGAAGAATATTTAAAAAAAAAAATCTCCCACATGCCTGCAGGTGATCTTGCTAGAATACAAAATATGTTCCACCAACAAATGGATAGAATGAAATTTATCAGAAATTTAATTAAAACAAGTCAAATGTGCAAAATTAAAAAGAAGAAATACAAAATCTGTCCAAGCTCCCCTTCACCAAATTAAAAAAAAAAAAAAGAGAAGTGACTTCAATTTTTTTTATTATTCCCTATGTAAGAACAGCATGGGCTATTTTTTACAATGGGCCATTTTTTAGAATTCTAGAGAATTCTAAATGCAGCTAAGTGAGGCCACACAAAAATAGTCCTTAAGTCTCCCAGTATGAGAAAGATACTGGAATGATCCTCAGTGTGGGACCATCAAGCTGACCCTGAGCAACCTGACCTGATGAGATACTGGGAGCAGGCACTTGGACTTCATGGCCATTGGGAGTTCCTTCCAATTTAAATTATAACTCTACCCCTTCTCCTGAAAAAAAAACATCCAAATACAATTTTCCAGAGGATTCCAATTCACTAAGGATTTAAACAAGTTTTCTTTCGAGAGAAAAACTAACTGTATTCTTACAGAATTGTTTTTTCTTACTAAATCTCCTTCCTCTGACATAGAAATTTCTTTATCCATGGAACACCCACTGGAAGAGAGGTCCAACACATGCCCTGGTTAGACATGAGCTGATTTTCTACCTGGGATCTTTATACTGACCGGTGAGCAGCTTCTTTCCAACAAATAATGATACAAATAATGATTCTTTTACATAATACAAATAATGATTCTTTTCACCACAGCCACAGTCAGGTACTACAAGTTCTGTACCTTTCATGGCATTCTGAGCAGCATTTTGAAGACCTCTAAAATTTTTGTCAAACAATTATGAATCTTCTGACTCATGCATTCTCAGACTGTATTAAAAACAAAGCACCCATTCAAACCACATCACATTACATCACTAACTTAAAGAACATAACTTTTCCATTATGGAGGAAGTGAAAGTCTCTAGGATTGCCACAGGACTGAATCAGTTCACTGTAGATACAAATGAAGAGCCATGGGGGAAATTCTGTGTTCTTCCTCTAGCAGGCCATGCTGTTTCATACATACATGCCTTATATATATATATAGATATAAATATTAAGTTTTACTAAAATAAGTCCTATATAGTTATATTTTTCCATTTTCCATCTATATGTGGCACTGTTACATAACAGTCACTGGCTGGACAGCAGATTATTTCTTCAGCATTCTGGAAGTGCATAAAACCCTTTTTCTTTGGAGCTCATCTCCCTCAGGAAAGAGGGACACTTTCTGAGAGAAATACCAAATATCCTTTTTGCTTTTAATGTTTGTCTTGAATTTCTATTGCTCCCTGTATTACTGGCACATTTCTCTGGATTCCCAATTTGAAGAAAATAATTTTCAGGAAAAATTTATCATATACCCCCACCAAACTTTTCAAGATGTTCCTTTATATCTGAGATTGCCATTTCAAGACTGAGAAGTGTTCATTGAACTGGAGATAAAATCTTTTCAGACTCCTCCACCAGTCACAGAACAGCTTTGCTTTCCTTTCCCCAGAAGAGGCAAAGGGAGACAGATAATTCAGGTGCCAGCTGGTCTCCCTGTGGGCAGTGTGCTGTACAGACACTTTATCATCAGGCTAAATGAATATATTTAATTTTCACATAATGAAAATCGCCAGTTCAGAAACAACCACTGTCTATTATTATTTTATTTAATAAAATCCCTAAAAGAACAACAAAATATGGAAAAAAGGTCAAAGTCTGAGCACCATATTTAAAAAAAAAATACAAGTATAAATTTTAAACAAATCTCCATTTTCCTGACACGATATTAGAGGTATGTATGAAGATTCTAAAATTACCCTTTTTAGATATATTAATTATTATTAATCTGTATTTGCCTTTGCACAAGTTTGTCTAGGCTTGTTTCTGAGTCCCAGTGCCACTGCCATCCCTTGCAATCAGCAAAAATAAAAACTTTCCTAAACAAAGATGAAAGAAAGTAGATTAAATGGACTAGAACAGCCATTTACTTTCCTTTCTTTTTTCCCCATGTAACTTTAAAGCTTTAAAAGAAAATGCAGATTTTTAATCTTTTCCCCTATTTACAAGCTACTCTTCCATTTTTGGGGGCTGAACTTGAGGAGTAGGCCAGGTTGGTAATTAATATCTGCTACATTTTTGATATACTATATTTTGCCAAAAGTTATTACTTGCTTAATAATAGTTTTTACTTGCAACAGTTTTGTTGATTTTTAAGCACATTTTGGATCCAACAATACACAAATTCTGAGCCTTGTCTATGGCAGCTGGGTTCAGCATAACTGCAGCAAGGAAAAAACCATAGAAAAATTAAATCTACAACTTCAAAACAGTCTTCTAGATTCAAAATGCATTTGATACACATGACGAGGTGACTGACACTTGCAATTATATGAATATCTGCTGGCTACTATTATTTTGAGCTTTTTTCAAAAGAAAGAAAAATAACTTTTAAAATGCTGTGGAAGTGATGATTAGTGCAAAACAGGAAACAACACTTGGTGGGAATGAAAAGGCTTTGATGTGTCAAAATTAAAAACTTTTAAATTTGCCACATTTTTGTTTTGATGTAAGTCAGCGTATTAATATTGGTTATTGTAGCTGTTTTAAATCCACAGTATGTGCTATTCTAATAATGTCACACTTAATTTTCTTGATCTTGTTGAAAAAATTATATAATAGGTCATTTGCTGAGAAAGCTCAAAATTTGTATACAGGGCCATATTTCTCTTGCCAGATTGCTTTTTAGTACCAAAGATACTTCTGATGCTAGTTTTGTGCTTTTCAGTTTTCTTTAAAGACTGGAGAATTACCAAGATCTTTTATTAGGATCTGATTAAAAAATCTTTGAGATACTTTTGTTGTTGAAATATCTTCTGTTGTTCTTCCTTTAATAGAGATCTTTCCACTAAAGATAATCTTAATTTTAATTTCAACAATACAAAATTTGGGTGGTGTCTATTACAGACCACAGATTGAAGCAAACATTTTATCTCTGTGTTGATATTTAGTCTTTCTCATTTCACTGCCCTCTCAAAATACTCTGCCAACAAAATAAAAAAGTAATTTCAAGCTGGGATTGCCTGGTGAAGATGATTCAAGAAAGAAGATTCAAAGTGATAGTTTCTTTTTGAGCAATGAAATCATGCATCACAAATTGCAGATTCCCCTCCTGGAACAGCTGTTGAAATCATATTTATTTTGCAATTAATGGAAAAGCAGAATTTACCATTCATTATTAAGAACTTTCCAATGCAGTGAGCCTAGTATATTTTCATTTCCAGTTCTAACTTGCAATTTTTGTTTTCTCTCTAATTTTTTTTTTTTTTTTAAGGAGAGCTATTGAAATCCTCTTTACGTTATTTGTTATGTAATCTTCTTTATGCGGTTGTGTTTGTATGCAGAACTTTACATATTAGAAATGCACGTAAAACACACAATATATGGGTGTTTTTTAGAGTACAGAAGACTTTATTTAGCAAAATCTCTCCTTTCCTGGAACTAGGTAAATGGAAAAAAAAAGATTGAGGTTTTTCCCAGTATCATTATATGGAAGAGGTGGGTCAACAAACAATCACAAACTAGTTCTATTAAAGAGGACTTTTAAAAGATTATTCCTTTTGAACTGCTACTGTTACATAAATCTAAGAGTAAATATCAGGTTAACCTGTTCATAGTCATTATACATTTACAAATTTACAACTTGAGCTCTCTAAAAGCAATGGTCACGTTAGAAGTTGCATTAAAAACAACATCAAGCATAACTCTCAAAAGTAAAATGGAAACCATTTTTAACTTTCTAAGGCAGCTCATCCTACCCAATTTTTGGTAATCTTTGTGCTGTTCTCAAAAGATGCAAATGAATGTTTTAACACCATGAACCACACAGGGTCCTATTTGCTTCTGCTGCACTGCAGGAGGATAACTAAGTTCTGCAGTGATGATCTGTACATAAAAAAATAAGCAAATTAATTCCCCACCCCAGAGAACCAAAATAAAAATCAAAAAAAACCTCTGGATTTAGACTTTCTGACTTGTATCTGTCAACAAGTTCTTAATAAAAAGAGCACACTCAGATGTAGCATCTTTTTTATCTGGGGAAAAGGAAATGCATTCCTCATTAAAACAACCACCATCCCCAACATAGCACTATTGAAAGTCATAAATAGTCAGTTTTAAGTCTTAGGTAATAAAATTGTTATCAAATTCACCAGTAAGTTAATGCATCCTCTATAAATTTTAAGAATAAACACGGGGGCAGGGTTCACTCCCCCAAGAAATAATTTCTTTCTGTCCCTATGACTGCATTAGTCTCATTCTCTTACACTTTTCAAGCTTCTACAGCCACAGCTTCCTGCCTTTTTATGATTTCCATGCTGAAGCTTAAGGAGCAGAGATAAGAGGTTTGAGGCAGAGATAACATGAAAAAGCAGTTCCAGGGGAGGAGAAGGGGAAAGGAACCCTTTGGGGTTAAGATTTATTGTTAGCTGGAGCATTCAGAACAAGCCTTTTACTACTGTCCCTTTGGTTAACTACGTATCATTTTCTTGTCTTTTTGCTGTTCTGCTATGCGGATCATCCTTCACACTTCTGATTTTATGAAAGACTGTAGTCCCACATGGATGAACACAGTGTCCCCCTTCAAACTTGACTCTCAAAGGAAGTGGAAAAAAAAAAAAAAAGGAGTTTACAGACCCCAACAACAATTTAATAAACTAAGATCCATCTTCCAGCAGAGATAATGATAATGCTGGGGTTTTTGTGTTTTCTTGGTACTAGATTTTGCTTGTTTACTTTTTTTTCCATTTAAGCACTAGAACTTGGACTTTCTAAAACTTGCATGCATACACAATTAATATATACACACAATATTTATTCATATATATATGCTAAGCATTGCTAAGACTGACAAAGACCAAAAAACTGCTAATGAAGAAAATGGATGTGATAGCTCTTTAGACCTCCAAAGCAGTGACTTAATAAGAATACCAAGGACTAACAGAACTACATTACATAACTATTTTTTATTTTGTTTAAATGAAGGAAGTTTTCCTTTGTTTAAATGCATAAAGTTATTTAAAACAGGCACTTTATAAATGGCCATCCCTCCTTAGAATATAATTTCCACCATGCACATTTTCCACATCCTGTACAAGCACGAGTAACAGCCAGTGAGAAGCAACTAAGCACTGAGCTACCAATAGGTTGCAGCTCACAAGATTTCCAATGCCTGAAGTTTCTCCATATGTTGCTAAATTATCTTATAATGAGGATATTAATTTTCTGAAATCTAAACTGGGTATTAGGCAGTATGGAGCAAAAATACCAAATTTTAAAGACTTATATTTCCAGAGGACTTATAGATCGTGCGAAGTTGGATCTTCCTCCTCCTCCTCTTTTGCAGTTCTCATTTTCTCCCTCAAGAGCTGTCAAATACCTGGCAGCTCATCCCAGTCCTCAGCCTTGCAGCTCATAAAGCTGCTCTAATTCAGAAGTGTAAAGAAAACCCAACACAGTGACTCTGAGAAAGAAAAGTCAGTGGTTGTGTGACAGACACAATCATCAGTTTTCTCTAGGATTTTTTTTTTCCCCTGACTTCCATCATTCAGATAAAATGTCATCACCAATTTGGTATGCAGGTCTGAAGGAACATGTAGTAGTCAGAGATTTGCTGTGTGACCAGGGGAAAGGGTCAGAAAGGGAAATCCAGCACTGAAATACCAGCTCATCAAACAGCACACTGTGGAAGTTGGGTCCCTCTGCCTCCTTTATTTCACAGAAGGTATAAATAAGTGAAGTAAAATATATTAAAAATAATATATATTTTTTCCATTTGAGTTCTCATCCAAAATTTCTCTCTCCCCTCTCCAACCTTTTCTTACTTTATTTTCAGGTTTAATTACAGTGCAACTATTGGCACTTCCTCCACAATCTCAATACAGTTGCAGTGGTATAAACAGCCCAGGTGTCAGAGGGCTTGAAGAGATTTGGGGCAGCACTTACCAAAGAAAATTAGAACCTCTAAATAGAAATTCTGCAAAACCATATTGCCTATTTGAGATGCCACCTAGATAGTTTCCAGTATACTGAGCAACTTGAATAAAAAAAAATTTTAAAAATCCAGTGAATATTTAAATTATCTGTTCAATAATACAGCACTGACAGGCTCTTGCAAGACATCTGGTTATATAGATACTATGCTGGTGCTCCTGAGAAAGATGATGTAAACTTCCAAGCATCAGTGAAACAACTTAACCAATCTTTTTCCCATCAACAATTATTACCTTTACCTTTTCCAAGAGGAGCACAAACTTATATGAATCAGCACAGAAAATAACTGTCAGTAAGAGACAAGAGCTTCTACATGAACCAAATTCATTTTTCAGAACGCTCAAGTTTCACTCCCTCTAATTACTGAGAGCTCTTTATGCCATTAGAGCTAACTATCAGCTGAAGACATGCATGTCTTACATGAAAGTGAAGGCTTTAGAGTATTAGTTACACTGACACCTGAAATGAATGCTGCTTCTAACAAGCCATCCCTGCACTTACATTTCATCTGTTATCCCAACTTTACTTCATCAGACAGGAGATGGAAGCGAGTGTGCTCAGGAGAAGTGAATTTATTTGCCACTCAAACTTTGTGCTGATATTTTCTATCTAAATTTGAACTATCTTCAATATGGATAAGCAGGACTCATTAGTATTTTTCAAACTTCCTTCTCTAGATTCGTCATAGGAGAGTTCTCAAAACACAGTTGAACCAAACAATTAGAGATTAGAGGAAGTTAGAACAAGCTTTATTAATATTAAAGTATTCCTACCAAACATGTGACTAGCTTCTCTGAATTTACTTTTAAGATGGTAAACACACCCCCATCAAAGTTGGTAAAGAACCTCTCCAGCTTCTTTGCTCCCTCTTAAGATGTTAGGCAGACATGGAAATTTTAAATTAATTTGACTGCTAACTTTCACAGTGATAACAGGGAAATTGCAGCAAACAGCCAGACTAAAAAGAGCACACTATCACTCCCTGGTAGCTAATCTGAAATATCTGCAGTTCTTGGAAGTTATTCCTTGTAAAGATGAACAATGAGAGCCAGTAGCCCTCCCCTGGCAGGCTCAGAGACTGACTATCACGATCTTATCTTGATGGAGATATTTCCTGATGGAGGGAGAGCCAGATCTCTGGCAGCTCCCACAAAGCACATTATCTGGAATAAAACCCTTCCCCTTGCTAGCAGGCACTGTGCAACCCTCCTTGCAGCTGTCTTATCTGTTCTAGATTATAAAGAAGCCTTTCATGAGTTAGGCATGGAAGCAATTTGGAAGCTTTCTCAAAAGCTTGAACTTTTAGACCTACTAAATAAGGCTTAATGTTTATAAATGACATGTCAGAGTAACTCAGGGGACTCTGGAAGAAGCTTTCCTGTCTTTTTTATTAGAGAGACAGAGCCTTTTTAGTGCCTGGAAACACCAAAAAAAAGTCATCAATTGACTTCACAACCTGGAATGGTTACAAAAAGGCATTGCAGCAAAGGACCAAACCTCAAATATATGGTTTAATTTTAAACATAAACCCCAAATATTTTTTGCCACGCTACTTGAGTTACTACCTCAAAGATGTTCTCAAAACAGTAAACCATAAGATCTTAAAATTGTCACTGAATTCAAATGTGTCCTTTGAGGACCACATCAACCTACCTTCAGAAAAAGGTTTTACTTGGATGGTATCGTCCAAAACAAAAATCCCAAAAAAGCAGGATCAGGGCCAAGCCTAGGTCTAAATTTCTGTGAGCAAATTGTTACAGCTGCTCGCACATTTCCTTTGATAAATGCTAATTTACCTTTTTCTAAGCTCAAACCAACCTTTTAATACACAAATACTTGGTACTGGAGACTGTTATGAACAAATCAATCTTCATAACGTCCTTGGAGTGTGGTATGAGGTAACAAGGTCTCTTTGTTTAGTATTCAACATCATGTGGCTTCAAGTTTTTTGGACAGGAGATGGAGCAAAACCAACCTGTGCAGTGCTCACATAAACTCATGATAGAACACATCAAAATAAAGCAACTTACCACACTGCCCTGTATCTAAGTAATTCACTGAAATTCTGGTCCTCTGGCTTAAACAAACTAGAAAAAAGCACTAGAACTGTTCTATTTTGGTTAGTATATAATAATTTTAGTTATTACTTTATAATACCTATGTTAGGAAAAAATACAATGACAACTGATTGAAAATATTAATGAAAACTGTGCCTAAAAAATAAAAATCGCTAATATTGCATAATATATTGTAAAGCCTTAGCTTTCATCAACCAACACAGTTCAGAAAAGACCCAGAAGAAATTTTTTACTCACTTGTTGAATTTTTTTACAGTATGGAAAACTATGTTTTCCTGAACTCCAACCCATGAACATGAAATACTGCGTGTCTTCTACCTAATTGTACTATTGCTAAAAGCATTTTATAGTTTATATTTGGTAGTTCTAGAGGCTTACTCAACATGTATACTCTGCCTAAATTGCTCTCACTTGAAGTCTGAATCTGCTCTTACAAATCATCTGTTTATTCCCAGTTTTTTGTTATGCACTAAGTACTAAAACATCTTTTCAGAATAGCTTGCCACTGTTTTTCTTATGTTCTACCAGACATGTGCTACAGTTGAAACATCATGTAAAACACAAAGTTGGTATATCACATTTTTACTTCTTTACCCTTCCCTCTGCTCCCATGAGCTATTTGATCTACATTTAGTATTTGGAAGGACACACAACCAATTCTCACCTCAAAGATTAGAAAGCAATTACAAAGCACAAACTCCTGTTTTCTACAAAACAAGGATAACACCCTAAGCAGGATAACCCTACACAGCGCCTCAGGTTTCCTCTCATGAGGTGACATCAGAGGCAGAAGACAGAGGGAAATTGCTGGGGATGGTGATGGTCTAAATGGCTACACCAGGGCTGTACTTCTAAAAGACTTTCAAAACATATACTCACAACAACAAAGGGGTTTTATATTTGTTTGTGGGCAGCATTCACCTGTTTTTACTCACAGCAAGATACTGCCAAAGAAGGTGGTCATATCCAGTACATTGCAAGAGTCTTTCAAAATAAAAGTGTCTAGTTTGTGGATTTTTTTTTTACCTGCATGCTGGATGTTTGTTAGGTTTGAAGTGTTTTCAAAAGGGAGAGGGAGAAAAGCACATCCTAAGCTTATAACAGGCCTTCAAAATTCTGCTGCTTACCAAAGGGCATAACCCATTCCTCCCTATCTCCTTTGGTTATCTTCAGTAGTCCAGGTGTCACATCAATTGCTTTAGGCTTTCTGTATCTCCCAGTATTCCTGGTATAATCTTTTGAAAATAAGGTTCAGGTGCATTTCCTTTTCTTCTTTTGGTAATTGTGTCTGTAAGGTAACTCCAGAACTGCTGGATAGAGAGATTATCAAAGAGATAAAAATCTATGCAAGTAAATCTACTGGTTATTTCACTGAAGAAAAGAAGATACAGTTTAAATATATTTTAAGAGTGCAGAATGATCTCCAGCAGATTTTCTGTACCAACTATCAGAAGCTTTATAAAAACACTCTAACTCTGCTTGCTGGTTTGGAACAAGAACTAAAAGGAAAAGAGAGGGTTCAGTTCATCAACACAACCCCATTTTTTGTTGCTTTTTCAAATTATTTGGCTTAATTCTTTGTTTTGAACTGCCGCTAAAGGAAAAAGTTGCAAAAGTTACTACTGATTTAGTCTGATTTTCTCACAGAACAGGCAAAATACTGTCCACAGTAATATGATCTGTTATCCATATAACTATCTCTACATAAAAATACTGAGGTAATTTCTGGACACTGCATTCTCCATTCTTGCCCCAGAGTGACTCTGTGCTGCAGTGTAACAAGCTATTCTAACCTAGATTAAAGAAATTAAAAACTAAAATTGAAAATAAATTAAAATCTGCTAAGAGCAGACTTCTTCAAGGGGCACAGACTTCAGCACTGGATGAATTGACCTGAGCACTTGCCAGAGCAAGGCAGCCCAGAGTGAGTGTTTTTCTGCTCAAGTTAAGTGAATACTTGCACTCCAATAGCTCAGGCCTATACAATGGTAACTCCCATACTTGAAATAGCTTGTAGGCACCTTTAATTTGGTGTCTGTTAACATTCTTGGTCTCAGTTTCCACAAAGCTACTTTCCATCATTAGGTGATTAATTAACTGTATGTAGATAAATCTCACATCTAAATCAAGTTCATAATCCCCAAAAACCAACCTGCATAGTTGATGCATGTTCCATGGTTTACCTTCCTTAGTTTCAAAACAGACTGAGACTGATGTTTGCAGACTAATGCACTCAGTCAGGCTTATTAAATATTTGTATTGCTCCACCTGAACAGCAAATCATCTCCTGCTGCACTGTGTTTCTTTGTGCTGAAACTCTCAAAGTGGCTACAAATAATTACTCTTTTCATATGAATACTTATTGGTCATATTTAGCCAGTACCACTATTAGAAAAAATAAAACCATTATAAAAATCAGTGTGTTAAATTGTAAAAATCAAAGGTTTAGCTATCAGTCTCAGGTTCTCTAAATATACAGTAAAGACAACTGGGAAATTATTGTCAATACTGAGGCTATATTAGACAGATAACTGAATTCAGATTAATGAGTTCTGGTGCTTTAGCTTGCCACAGTTTTGGGTCTTTTTATATTAAAGTTTGTTAATGATTTAGCATGCTTTAACAGCTTCTGAAAGGGCTTGAGTAAATAACAAAAAGCCACAGAACAAAAATAAACCAACAGAGCTCCCTCAGACACTCTGAAACCCGGAGTGGGAATGCATTGTTTTTAAAACAAGAAATTCTTTAGTGCCAGTATGACTCCAGCCTCAGCTTTCTGTAGCATGCTTCACTCACCATACATGCAGAACGCACTTTAATTTCATCCTTGGGTTGTACACACACATTCCTGGTATTTTTAGAAGCACTTTAAAAGTATAAAATCTATTCCCTATGCCCTCATCAATTTGAAATTACCATTTTAAGGCTGATTAAATAAGGATTAGTGCCAATGTTCTACTTATTAGTCTGTGTCTTCAGCTGGAACTGATGATGTAGTATTTGTCAATAACTAGTTCACAGCCTTAAATTCTGCAAAAAGAAACCCTCTGCAAGACAGTCCATCTGTCAGAAGATTTTGCAGCAGGCTCCCATGTAGAAGAAACCCATCTATTATGGGATGATACAAGCTTAAAGTGGCATGTATCACAGCTGTTTGATTACTACTGGGAAGATGACTTGCATCCCCCTTACAGCCCTGTATCAGAATCCAGCAGTGATGGATTGAATTTCCCTGCCTCTAGTGTGATGATGGATTACCTTAGCTCTATGTGCAGGAAAGGGAAAGGAAAGGTCCAAAATTAACACCATGGCTAGAAGATGCTGGTCTGAGTGCTGAATTCCAGCACATCTGAATAGCTGACAAAACATTTTGAGGACATTTCAAAAGGTCTAAAACCATGAGATTGTAATCTGGGATTTCTCCATTGGAATAAAAGACCCCTTTTACATGAGCCCCTGGGAGACACAAATCAGGCAGCAGGATCAAAGATGTAATGAGTTTCTTCACAAGTTCTGACCTCAAACATGCTCACACCCCATTCCAGTCACTTCATGCAAACAGCACATCCTGAACAACAAAACTATGAACTGAGATCTACATTGCTCTGTTGGTCTACCAAGCAGAAAAAAAGTATCAAGTTTTTAAAATCTGTGTAACTACACCCAAAAAGAGAAGCAAGACAATCCCCAATGATTTAAATCTTGCACTGAAACATCTTTCTTCAACAAAACTATTGTCAAGTGCCAATATTTCACATATAAATACCACTACTTACTTCAGTATGTTCCTTAAAAACAGTTTTGATTGCAGTCTATTTTTCCTTTGTATTTTGAGGTTCTTGGTGTAATGGACCTACATGTGTTATTACAATACAGAAAACTTCGACTGGACTCCATTCACATAGCACAATTAGCTAATTTAACATTTTCTTTAAATGTATTGCATTGTATTTTGTGTCATAATTTGTCATGATATATTATGGCAGTTACCAAGATTTAGAGGTAAGGTTCAAAGAACAGTAAGTATGAGAGGTTCAAATCTTGCTTTCATCTTTAAAGAAGGGTTTGAAAGTGAGAAAAACAGAACAACTTTCTTTAAAATAGATTTCCCTTTACCACAAATACTTAAATTTCAAGAAAAGAGGGAAAAAAACCCAAACAACACAACCTAAACTTGGCATCTAGTTTATGCTTTCCTCACTTCTATTCAACTACTTCACTTCCATTTATTCTTATCCTCAGAAACTAAACACCTTTAGAATCCATCAATGTTTGCACTTCAATAAACTTTCCAGTATTTTTTTCCTATACATTTATTGTTCTATGTGTAAAAATTTTTCACTCAAGCTTTTTCTCACCCTTTCTTAAGATCTTTTGATTTCCCTCCTTCTGCTTTCTGCATGAATAAAGAGTTCATTTAACATTAGCCATCCTCTCCTCAAATACATAAATTTCACTAAAATGCCCATAAAATGTACTGATTTTCAGTCAGCCTCCTAATCTTTCTTCATAAATTAAATCTTTGAAGCCTGGTATGATTTCTTCGTTTCTTCTCTTTGACCACTGAAGAGAAATTATCTAAGGATCAGTACTGAAAATTTCAGCCTGGGATTTGATCTAAACACTGAATCCAAAAAGCTAAGGATTCTATCTTTTGAATGTGCATAAAGCTTAAACACCTTCTTTTCTCTCTACTTGCAGTAGTAAGTTTTTTATACGACCTCATGCTGTACCAAGTGGGCAAAGAGAAAAAACCCACTGCTATTTTGTTGAAAATCTGCAGCCCATTATCTCCCAGTAAACCATCTTATAGGAAAGAAAAAACTTTAAAATTTTAGCAGGTATTGATCCATATTTGTCCCTATGCAACCCTGCCAAAATAAGTAATTTTGTTCTTATGGGGAACCTTTGTTTTCAGCATTCCATAATTTCACCTCCAGGGAAGTTCGTGTATCCCAAGTCTCTTCCACAGAATGTAAATATTACTCTCTAAAAAGTCATAATGCAGTTTTTTTAACTTAAAAACCAGCAATAAGGTGACATATTTTCCCTGGAGCTTTAACGTGATGACACTGAATTAGAAGCTCCAGTTGAGAAACAGTTAAGAGCAAAGAAATGGTGTCTATATGCATGTTAGTACAACCAGTCTTTGATCCTGATCAAGCCCATGGGCACCATCATTACATAAATATTAAACTGCCTCCACAAAATCATATAAAGAAATGGTTGCTAAGCAAAATATTCAAAAGGAGGAAATGCCAGACTCAAGGTAGCCTGAAAAATCAAAAAAAAAAAATCTTGTCTACTATAATATCATTTCTAATTGAAGAGTAAAATATTACCTTTTGTCACCAGGACTCCTGCCTATTGCAGTCAAAGAGACCCCTACAAACTTACTTTCATCCTTATGCTCACTGAGCAGCCCTGTGCTTAAAATCACAAACCTGTATCTATTATGTGGTACATAAAAAAACCTATTTTCTTTGTGAACATTGCTACCATGTTCTGCTGATGTGTTTAAGAACTTCACAAACCTCACAAATTTATTTTCAAAAACCCTCGTTATGGAATTAAGCATTACTCTTGAATCAGTGTTACAGCTGTGCTCTAAGTCCCAGTTTCTGGCAGCCACATGGAACATCTGTAGGGTGTCCTGGTTTCATCTGGGATTGAGTTAATTTTCATCCTTGTAGCTGAGCTGCATTTTGAATTTAAAGTAAGAATAATGTTGACAAAATGCTGATGTTTTAGTTGCTAGTAAGTAGTGCTTAATCTAAGTCAAGGACTTTTCACTTTCCATGCTCTGCCAGTGAGAAATGGCACAAGGGGCTGGAGGGGAGCATGACCAGGGCAGCTCAGCTGTCTGGGAGGGAGGACTAAGGGGCTTTGAGGTATTTGGCTGCTGGTTGTGATTAAAACACTACAGAGGAAAACTCACCTGAATCCAACATTCTCAATTCTAGACCTATTCAACACTGCAAACCTTCTTTATGAGCCACAGCCACCCAAAGGAGAAATCCTCCATGTCAGTGCCTATCAGACACCTGCATGATTAACTGTTTATACATGTTGATTACCTCATTTTGCCTTTTATTCTTTCTCTGTCTCATTATTTAATTGCAATGTCATGGATGATTTCATCCTGATTTAAATCAAATAGCAGAAAACAAAATAATTTCAAAACACAGAACACTCAAAAATTAGTTTTACAGCAGATACCTCTTCAAGTTACACTCTGGATAGTAAAAAATAAACAAACCACGGTTTTGGTCACAATAAATAACATTTTCATATAAATCCAGAGGACTCTCTTTCCAAGGGTTTTTAAATGTATTTCAAAACTCTTCAAGACACCACTACAGAGATAGTGTATGACTTTTTGAACCAAAGATAAAAAAGCATAAACACACACCATACCATTGTAATTGTTATTACTTTCACACTTAACTTTGCTTCAATCACTTGCATTTGCAATGCAGCTGTTTTGACAGAACAAACAGAACCACCTTCTGCCTATACTTCAGTTTGTCTATTTCCCTGCCATTTTTCAACTAATAAATAACTAATAATTTTAAAGGGGACTAATATGTGAAACTGTTTTATTAGTGAGTTTCTATTTTGCTCATAGAGCAACAAAAAATGCACATTCATGGGTACATTGTAACAAGTCAGTCACTGCTGGAAACCAGTCAACAGTTCTAAACTAAATTACTGCAAATTCCATAAAGGGGATTAAATAACTGAATTTTGGCTATTGATAGCACTTTTATACCTGCTAGTAGCATTATGCCTTCACAGATGTTTAAAACTCATTAAAAGAAATAAACTGAACAGCATTCCTTTTCAAGGCACAGTGAAATCACTGAGGGGCATCCTCATCTTCCATTAGCTTACCTGTTCCCTACAGTGCTCTCAGGTTTTACACAGATCCTGAGTGATTTCATTTGTGTGACTGACAGTGTTCTTATCACAAACAGAAAGCCTGGAGGAGCACCACTGTCACAAGTGAAGCACAAGGGGATGTGAATCTGATCCCCAAACTGCATCAGCCACCTCAATCCCCTGCAACAGGAACCTCCAAAAAGAGCCAGCTGCAGCCAGGGCATCTCATCACCACTGTAAAGCCAGCACAGTTCCCAGTCTTTAGTCATGGCACCAAAACCAAAAAAGGACTGTCATGGTACCACAGCACTCAGAGGGGTGAGGGACAGCAGCCAGCACAGGGGCAACAGATGGAGGGGAAGAGGTTCCCCAGGAGAAAAACCTGAGTGGAAACTCTGGAAAATGTTTCTGGAGACACACAGAGGGAACAGCTTCCCTTAAACTTGGGGATATCTAAGATTCCCAGGGTACACAGAAAGAACAAAAGGGACTCTGAAAGAGAACAAGCAGATGGGCATGGGTTGAAATCCAAGCCTGAAATCAGGCTGAGCATATTCTGGGTAAAATCCTTATGCTGAAACACACAACTTCTCTGCCAGATCACCTTTCCTCCAGCAAGGCATGGAAATCCTTTAACTTGCAAAAGTCAGCACGTGCAATCCAAGCATTAGCACAGTCTGCATTGAAGTCTCCACATTACCAGCAATGTGTCCTAAACCACATCAGCACACACCTCACAATACATGGGAAATCAGCTTTTAGTTGGTGAGTCTGATTCTAGAGGCCAACCATTCCCACTGCCACCCTCCCTACAAAATGAGAAAATGAAGCTTTACCCACTTGAATTAGTTAATCTTTCTCAAAATACCTCCACCTGTATGGTAAAAGGATATTTCACAAACTGCAAAGGCCTTTGCTCTGACACAATAATCACTCTGATGTCTTAGGGGTGTGTTTCAGATACAAACATCTGGCAAGTTTCAGTTTTCTCATGACAGAGATTCAGCTGGCACTGTCATGCAGCTAACATGGGTGTATTCCCTGTGGATTTCAAGTGGTCTCTGGAGATCAGTGTGTTTGTAGGCTCCAGTGTTTAATATTACCACCCAGTGAGACTGACTTTCTGCAGCTCCTCCAATCTGTAGAACCAAAATGTGAATATTAGGCCTCCCTGAAGCATGCTCAGCCTGACAATTGTCTGCATTCTGTATTCAGATACAAATTTTACACTCTCCTCACACAAAATTCTCATATTTGGAGATGTAATTGGAAGGAAACCCATTCTTCCTAAATACTTGGGGTAATGCACTAAAGAAGATTGATTTTAAACTTTCCAATATTATCTCCTCTCAAAAAGAAGCCTGATCCAATGACACTGTCATGTCACACATCAGTGACTGAGTCCTATAATCAGAGGAAACAATTTCCCATCAAACTGAGGCCCTGAGAAATATCCCTTACATTATCTGATCCCTGGGTCAAACATTACTTGGAACAATCCTGCCTGAGCTCAGTTTTTGCCCCTGGGACAGGGAAACTGGGAGCAGATTCTTCTCCATTATATCATGATTCGATGCTTCCACAAGTCTTGATGCAGCCAAAATTGGATGCAAAATATGGGAAGTGGTAAAGAAGCCAAAAGCCTCTTCTTCCCTCTAATCATCTATTTCTGCACTATGTAAACTGACACAGAGTAGAGGGGCAGCACTTTGGTTTTATCTAGTTACACTGCCTTGGAGATTTGATACTTATTCCAGGGGTAAAAAAACCCACAGAATAAATCACAAAAAAAGCCCCAAAGAAATAAGCCCAAAACCACAGCATATTCCCCTTAGCAAAAAAATTCATTAATAATAAACAGAGAATGAGAAGAAGAGGGGAGAGGAAAAATAAAGCCAAGACTGAAAATGAAAAATGGTAGAAACAACAACATGTAAATTCAAATTATTTCAAGTTTAGAAATGCAAGGGGAAGGATAAATCTTAGATTTTAGCAGACAGGAGGAATGGTTCCCTAATTCCATCAGGTCTGTGAAAGTAAAGCCCCCAGAATATCTGAAATAGGGCCAGTCAGCCACCAGGACAGTTCCCTGGCATTGGAAACCACAGCAGATGGGGAAAGGGCAGAACTCATCTCTCAGAACAAGCCTCTCAAGTCAACAATAGTTCACAGCTGACTTGGGCAAAGTCAGGCTTACATCCTTTGTTCTGAGCTTCCTCTGCTAACTGCTCACTGAAACACTCAATAGATCAGCACAATTCTTCTAGAAGTGGTCTTTATCTAGATGGGCTGAGAAAATGTTCTAGCTAGCAACCTGCTTCCTTCAGGCAGAAATTCAAACTCAGACATTCACTTGTTTGCAAGAAGTTGCTTGTAATTTGAATAAAGAATTGGATTGGAATCAAATTTCACACGTGTCTATCTTTGGGCGAGTCCTATGACACTGTGTTAGTGCTGCTCATATAAACTTTCTCAGGACAAATCTGATCATTCCCCCTTCCTTTGGTTCACATCTATCAGCATTCCTGAGAGACACAAATATATTTCTTGAGGATGAAACTGAACTGGAAATACTCCATGAACACCTGTAGTGCTCTCCAGCCTCTGACAGATGCTCCAGTCCATGCAACAAAAGCTTTCCAAAAGGCACAAAGCTGGTCCTCAGTACCAGCCCTTTCAATCAACTGCCCCCTTTCTCTAATGCCACTTGAGAAGGCAGAGATGGCCTTGGAGTTCACAGCAATAATGTGCTCATGTTTTCACACACGTATTTTCAGTTTGGTCTTTCCCATACAGTGCTAGAGAAAAGCTTTCTAATTTCCACCTTCTCACTTGTGTCCTGTGCATTGGCGTTCCTCAAGTACACAGCACTGGAAAAATGGAAACCAAGGCTTGGTGATCATCAAAGGAAGAGCCATTTGCCCAAACTAAACTAGAACACTGGCCAAAATGAACTTGTTAATACAACTAAATCACCTTTGCTTATATTAAGAGGGGTTTTTTTTACATTTCTGTCCAGGCATTTTTCTCATGATGCATTCAGCACAATTTAATTGCTAAATAGAACATAGGACATGATATGAAAAGGAATTCCAACTAATACGCATCAAAGCAAATTAATTAAAATAAATAATTTAAGTACATTTTGAAGTTTAGGAAACTGTAAAATATCTTAAATTCTCATAGCCCCCTCAACTTCACCTAAATGACTGCTTTTAACTATTTATGCCAGTTTCAACCTAAGAAAATTCTTCCCTTTTCCTCCAGGAAGATCCATTACAACTGCTGCCCAGAGAAAAGCTCCAGAAAATATTAATCTTAAAAACCAACAACAACAAAACAAAATAAAAAACCCAAACAAACAAACAAAAAAATCCACCAAAAAACTTTCATTGTCTGCAGTTCATGACTGATTTTTTTTTGTACTTTAATCAAACCATGTCCATCATGACACCAAAATAACTATGTGAAAATTGGTGTACTGCTAACATACGTTCCACTAGTAAGTTACTAAGAAGGTCAAGCTACCTGACCTAGGTAGCCGTGCAAGTGATCAAATATTAATTTTTCCAACTCTCTGAGAGAGAAAGAGTGAACAATCATCAAGGAAAAACACAAAAAAAAGAAGAAAAATCCTACCTTATTTTACAAGTCTGAACGCAACAGTTGTATTTAAGAGAATATAAAGCAAATCTGAATTCTTCCGCCCATGCTCTGCTGCTGCTGTTTGTTACATTCCCATGCATATTTGCATGAGCAATACTACCTGATTTTTCATTGATCATATGGATACTTTCATTTGTATTTTTTATAATTATCTCACTGACATTCTTTTATAATTTGTTTTCCATAAGATAGAAGAGGAATCAAATAAAACTTAGTTTAAAAATTCCCTATGGGCAGATTTTCTAGAGAGCATTATCTTCTCTGTTTTTTACCATGTATAAACCTCAGACCAAAGATGTGTTTTACAATAGTCTGAAGAAAAAACAAATTTGCAAGTAGATGGACAAACACAGAAGAGACGTGGCAGAGTTGACAACCATGCCTTCATTAAAAACAAACATGCATTTTGCTTTTTCATAGGATACACAAAGAGATGGTTACTGCCAGCTCATCGTTTGACCTTTGCTGCTATCATGTCGAGCAAAGGAAGGAAGCATTTCAGCCAGCAAAAGAATCATTTAAAATTCCACAGGTTTCAGGCAACATCTTGACAGAAATCACGAGTACTGCCTTCCAGTGATTGAGCTCATTGGGCCTCTTTGGAAAACATGGCTAAATAAAGAATTCATTATCTGCATTTTCACATTTATGGAAGGAAGGAAGTGGCGGAAGGAAGGAAGGAAAATCTAGAGGCTGGGCAGGTTTAAATATTTGTCTCAGAGAGTCTATGATTTTTCCAAATACAAAAGGATAACAACTTCACTCTGCAATGGTGATTTTCCTTAGATTTGCTTTCCTGATACAAACATCTAACCCCTCACATCCAGAAAAATTATCCATTGACTATTTCAATTTACCCAGGGCTTAAATACTACTCTCCAAAAGCCTGTAACAAGCAGTCAGAAGGATGAACCAAGCTAATAGCCTTATGGTGTATACATCATTTGGCCTCTGCATTTGAGAGTAAAGGTAGCAAACAACTGAACAAATTCACAGGAGATTCTAGAAGTAAGAGCACTTTTTCCTTCTGTAAGGTCACATTTGCTGATTCACAACTGTCAGGGGAAAAAATAGTGCTCCTCCTCCAGATTGCCTGGTAAAGCATGACTGAAAAACAAAAAAAAACAAAACTCAAAATCTCTAGATAACTCAACTCCAAAGAACTTTTCATATAATGACAAAACAGACTGATCAAAATGGAAACAACTCCACAAGGTGTCAAAATTTTGTTTATGAACAGTCTGCAGTAAAGACCCACTTTCTGAGCAATATTTCACTGCCTTGTATTGCATATTCCCATTAGACTGTCATCACACCTTCATCCTGGGAGAGGAGCAGGCATGGATATTCACAGAATTGTGTTCTTTGCCTCAGACTCCCCCCATCTGCAGGAGTTATTTACTGAAACATGTTTACCTACAGCAGAATGCAGGGGTTTCACTGACAACCAACTGATAGGTGACAGCTTGCCAAGACAAAGATGCCTCCTTCAACCAGCTGTGTTTCAAGGTAGTTTGTGAGTGTCAAACTAAAGTTTCAGGGATAACAGAAGGTAAGCAAGCAGCTGCTTGTTCTTTTTTTCCAGTAACTTCTGTCCACACACTATGGAAGGATTTGAATACATCTATATTTCAGAAGTAAAAAGTTAGGACTTGGTTTCAGCAGACTATTGCAGTGTTTTTTTCTTGTGTTTCTTGATTTTTTTTTATTTTATTTTTTTTTTAATTTTAAGAGCTCTGTGGTTGTTGAAGGTGCATCTTTACTCAACTCCTCTGAACACATTTATCATTTCTAACAGGAAGACACTGTAGAATCACTGGGCTTTAACAAGTCACCCAGAAGGTACTTGGTGCTTCTGTTTTCAGGCTCTCAAAGGAAAATTTTGCAAGATACTGATATATACTGGCACTGCAAAAACAAGGGAAGACAGATCCCCAAAACCCCAACTTGTTCTGTATATACAGAATTAATCTTCATATTTTCAGTCTCCCCCAAACCATGGCCCAATTATTTCAATTTCTGGGTTATAGATAAAGTGTGGCAGATAGAAGGCCTTCCCTAGAAGTGGTTCTTTTTATCTTATAGCTGATATTTGATTGTCAAGGACAAAAATAACCATTTTTGTTTGGCAATAATTATAACTACATTAAGTGTTATAGCTTGAAACATATCCAGAACACCACAGCATTCTCTCAGGTAACCACCACAGACCTCATGTCCAAGACATTAAAGCATCTACACTCACTTATTTAATTTTATGAAGCCTTGGAAAAATATCAGAATTTTTCCTCTACAGTACCCATTTTATAAGTAATTCCAAATTGATAAAAGCCTCAGTCTTTGTTTACAGAGAACACTGTAACTATAAGCCTGTTGAGGATGGAGAAAAGCAGAAGATGAACAGGAATGATGAAAGAGGATTCAACTTAGAATATCCTGTGGACCTATAAGGAAGAGACACACCTGATGGATAGCACAGACAACATGAAATCTGTTTTTTTTTCCCAGAAGTAGATCCTGAATTTGCTACTTCTTTTTGGTAGAAAGCTCAGTAAAACATATTAAGAAACAAGACTCTGATGGGAGTCTGCATTTTACCAGAGACCAAAAATAATTCTTTAAACCATTGAAAAGGATCCTACCAGGGAATGGGCACTTGATCTCCAGCTGCATTGCCCCTGCATTTTGTCAGTTAAAACAGGAAAGGTGAAGATCAACCACACTTCATCTTTCCCTCCACCCTCCTTCCATCCAGCAGTGCTGCTTCTTCCTTTATTAAACAAATCAGAGCTAGTTTGAGTGTAAAATCAGTGCAGTTTACAGTTCTCAGAAGGGACTTTTTTTTTTTTTTGATAAACTAATTGTTACTCCAAGGCTGTCAAGAAAGAGAAGCAGCAGCAGGTCCTAATTCCTTTTTGCACTAGGGTATGCCAGATACTGACCCCAGAACTGCTGAGCAGGAATACTGCAGGGGGATAGCAAGGCAAGAGAGGCACCACTGCAATGTACATAGAACTCACTTCTGCTGCCCAACATCCTGAGTGCCAAAATAATAGTTTGGCATCCATGTGTTAAAAAAGAAATCAACTAAAATAACCAGTGCTGAAAACCCAAACATTAAAAATAAACAAATGCCTACTGTATTGACATGTTCTGCAGTCACAGGGCCTGAAACTCCAGCCCTTTATTGACATGTCTTTCTGTGTGATTTTTTCCCTTCAAAATAATTTTTCAATATAATATGTCAAATGTAAATCTACCCACGCATTACATTGATGGTACAAACACTAAATGTATAAAGCTTTATGTTGTAAAAGGCTTCCTGGTGCAAATTTTGACTAAGAAGAAAAAAAAACAACTAAGCCATATCCTATAATTAGATAACGCAGTTAAACAAAAAACCATAAAAAATACAAAAAAAAATAAAACCCAACAAACATCAAACCAAACAAGCATTAACAACAAAATAGCACCACAACCCTACAATATGATCTCAGTATGGGAAACACAGAACAGTAACAAAGGCAAACATCTAGGCCAAAGTTGTGGGATAGTTCAGAGCAGCATTGAGTAAAGAAATAAATGCAGACCCAAGTGTTTTACTAAAGCCCATCCCAGATTTTCTGTGTTTCCTGGCATGGACAATTTATTTTTAGTACATTAATCCTCTAGAGAAAGAAAATGAGCAAGCCCACAGTCTTCCACTTATCCACCCATGAAGGACATCAACCCAAGAGTTCCAGACCAGCCCACAAATTTTGATGCCCAGTTTCCTTTCTATCTGAAGCCCATTCTCCTCAAGAACTGAGAGCAGAACAGCACCAAAAGAAGAAAAGCTGAGTAGATTTATTAGTGCTGTTTGTCTGGTTGGGCTGAGGGGCTTGTGCCTCTACATCTCAATAACTGTATTCCTATAACATACATAAAAATCATACTGGGAGAAATCTGCTCTCCAGAAAAGCAATTTTTCAATAGTTTTGCAGTGCTATGGTTGTGCACAAACATAAGCATTCATGTAGAGTTTGTGGATTTATTATTTCATCTCCTGGCACCCTAATTTCTTTCAGCATAAAGAGGCTAATTTTCTTCAAATAGGACTTGATTGTCGCTCATGTAAAAAGCTGAGTTGATTTAACAAACTCTACTTAATGAAAAATTAAATTATTCAGAAGGGCAGAAGAATATATAGTGTACAGGGCCTATTCCTACATCAGCAGCAACTGCACCTCCAACAAGGTCAGAGAATTCTGTTCCAGAAAACAGAAGTTACATGTTAAACCCTTCTCTAAGAGTACACTGATTATTACAGATGTATTCAGTATCAAGAAAAAGTATCTGAGAGCAACTTCATTTTCTTCACCAGTGACATTTTCAGAAATGGAAACACAGTTCAGTGAATAAAACTGAATTGCTAAGAAGAGGTAGTGGCAGAAATTGGAAAAAAAAAAAAAGCTTATAAAAAAATAATAATAATTTCTCCACTTATTTGACCCTACTTCCTTATGTTGATGGCTTGGATAAATTGATCCTTAGTATTTCCTTTCACATATGGTTTTTGGTCTTTTATTGGGACAAGCAGGCATGTGATACATTTGCTAAGTATAAGATTTCCTTCCCCCAACCTCAGTATTGAAGGTCTGCTGATCCTTCCTTGAAAAACATTTCTCTTGTTTGGCATTTTATCCCTGGTTGAAACAAATTCTCACAGTCCCAGAAGTCTGTGATACTTGTAGCTTTTTTTTGCCACTGTGTCTTTGCAGCTTGTGCAGGCATGAACTCAAAATATTACAGGTAAGATTTAATCCCTTTTAGAAATTCATCAACTTTTGGTCTTCTCTTTCACTTCAATCAGTGGCAGGCAGAATACAGCTCAAAACTTATTTCTTCTAGGGATGAAAGAGCTTTAGCTGCTAAATATTTGTCTATTAAATACAGAGGTTACCTGCTTCTCCTGTTGTATCTTATTTCCTCACTTAACTGAAGTCAAATTTACTGACCTGCATCCTGCTAAAAACAGTTGAGAATAACCTCAGGATATTAGAGTCACAAACAATTGAAATCTATTACCAAATAATCACAGGATAATAGAAGAGAAAGAAAGCAAACCCAACTCTGCCAAGCCACACATGAAAAAATGAAAACCCAAAAAAAGAAACCATGACACAGAAATGAACTGTAAGTAACTCGACCTCACTTTCCTCCAGGCTCATTTTCTACTGTGGGGAAATAGCTGTCCATCTATTTGGAATTCATGGGAAGATTAGGGCCAAAACACTCCACAGCCAAGGCAGAAATGGTAATTCTATCCAACTCTTATATGTCATGCACAGCTAGCAATTGTTTACTTGGCCTTTACAAACACGCCTGGCTACAAAATAAAAATAAAAATAAAAGAATGAAGAATTAATAAAATTAGTTTCTGGCAAACATTTTGGACTCAAGAGATTCAGTTTATTTTGATTAAAATTAAATTTCTAAGACCACCTCTTTCCAAAAATGAATTGGTTTCTATGAAGGAATGTAACTAGAGGGATATCCTTGAAAGGACAAGGACACAGATTGAGGTAAAGATGCCATCTGTACCCTACATGAGGCACTGTAAACATCTTTCAGTTTAATTGTATATTTTACTGCAAATACTAAAACTGAAGACCTTATACAGAATACTAAGCTTACTGAAACAGAAGGAAAAAAAAAATCTTCTTTATCCAGTCGTATATTTTACATGTTTTGCTTTGCTTTCTCCAGAAATGCTCGTACAAACTATGGTCCCCTGAAAGTTAAAAAAAAAACCCAAACAAAAAAAA
>VZSJ01002606.1:44288-61488 GCA_013398405.1 Pheucticus melanocephalus | reverse complement strand
TCTTTATCCAGTCGTATATTTTACATGTTTTGCTTTGCTTTCTCCAGAAATGCTCGTACAAACTATGGTCCCCTGAAAGTTAAAAAAAAACCCAAACAAAAAAAACCACAACACAAAACAAAACCACCCAAAAGCTATTGAGACTATATATCCTTCATTTTTAAACTCTTATATTCAATGCTAGGACAATGTGTTAGTAATACTCTACTGTGAAGCAAAACCAAAGTATGGGGCAGATTACAGACTTCTCTTCAATCATTTTTTTGTTGCTATGCTCTCTTTTTGCTTTACAGTCTGGAAAGGTAATATGAATGTATTCAACAAGTAATCTATATTGCAGAACGTGGATGGAGAAAATTTTAAAAAATACTTCGCTATAAGTAAAAAAAAAAAAAACCCAAACAACCCACACTTATTTACCACATTTTTTTCTCCCTGTCCCTTGAGGTTTACATGATTTGTGCAGTCAGCAACACATTACAGAACTACATGAGGATAAAAAAGCTGAAATATCAACCAAATAGCCCATATTTCAAAAGGCATATTTCCAATATTAGGCATTATTTCTTCAGCAGTGATGAAGTGCATTCATGAATAAAACCCTTGCTCCATTGGACTAAGTTTGTTCTTGGAAAGTAGGTCAAAATTTATTCACATGGACACAGTGCAGCAATTTTCTAAGGCTGGAAATGTCAGTGCCTATCTTGATTTGTAAATCTCCAGGCAAACTTCTGTGCATGAACAGGTATCAAGGCATTTCTGTGAACTGCAGAGCTCCCAGGAATTGAGCAGAAGCAGTGATACATTCCAGCAGAAGAATGAAAAAGTTAAACTAATGCATTTCTGCTATGTGCGTTTGCCATTTTACCTCTTGCATAAGGGACCATGTGAGGCATATATTGCCAACAGAGTATAAAATAATAACAATAAGTAAGATTTTCATTAAGTCTGGACTTCACTGCTTGAGAAGATTTATTATTACTTGTTTATAATTATGAATATATATGTTTTAAGCATGAACATAAGAAACTAAAGTGGACATGGCATCATTGTACTCCTATTTACAGCCTGATGAGCTTGTCTCATTTCCCACCTTCTTCCCTTCTCTTTTTCAATATACCCTAGCCTTTTTTCAATATTTTTCCCTTGCTGCAGCTTTGCCTTTCAACTATCGGACCTTATTGTCCACACAACAGAATCTCACATACCAAGAGCAGTCACTCCACGTGACATCTTAATTTTGCACGCTTCCTAACACAACTGTTTTTATATCCAGAAAATTTTTCAAGAGGGATAAGCGAAGAATCAGTTTGAACACCTTCCCCCCCCAAAAAAAACAAACAAACCAAACAACCAAAACCCAGCGAGTAGTTACAGCTCTCAACTACTTCCTACCTTTCGATACAAACCTGGTTGGTACAAAGGGGTGCCTAATCTCACTTTACTCCCAATTCACCTGGAAAAAGAGGTGTGGGGCAGAGAAAAGAGAAAAAACTGCACAAGATTTAAGTAATTTACTGGCTGACATACTTTGATAAATACACTTCTGCTGCATTGTTTCATGCAAAAGTTAGGAAGATGGAGAAGAGTGCAAGTGGGAAAAACTGTCAAAATCCATTACCTCAGGCAATATATAATAATTAAGGATATTTAATCAAGCAAAGGAAGTGGTAGCTACAGATTGTGTGGACTTTTTTTTGTTTTGTTTAAAAAAAAAACTTACTTCGGTAAAACTCTTAAATCCAGTTGAGGCTGTTTATGCATTTATAAACTGAGAATTTCGTACAAAGTGAAATCTTAATTGCCTTAGTGTTTCCTGTGTTTAAGTGCCTTCCAGTACATTTAAAGAGTAATTCCATAAAGAATAAATTATATCCATTAACTGACTTTATTGGACATACTTGAAAGATAATATGATTGCTATAATTGATTTTCTTTTTTTGCACAGTTTTGATGAAAGCCAATTTAGTATTGAGTTCTCTCTAGCAGAACTTCCTGGTTTTAATAGTGCACACTTTGATAATTTTAAAAGTAGTACTCATTAAGTCCATTTGTCTAAGACTTTAATAAAATATGAGGTACTATATCAGCATGATCTATGTTCATTGCATTAAGTGTCGTTTGCATTCTGGATGTATCTACAATGAAATATTCATATTTATGTTCAGTAGCTAGTGTATTCTGTTAAGCTGGGTAGATCCACCTATTCATTACAGACAAATTCTTAGCACAGAATACACAAGAAAAATAAGATTCAGGTGGTCTGTCTCTGCCCTGATATCCCCGGTGGAAAAAGTTATAAGAAATGAAAAAAAAAAATAAATTAAAAAAACCCAAAAAAACCAACAAGAAAAGAAACAACCAACCAAATAACCAGGAAAAAAAACCCCACAACCCAAAAAAACCTCCCAACCAAACAACCTCCCACAAAAACCCCAAACACAAAACCAACCAACCAAACCAACAAACACCCAAACCATTTCCATTTAAGTAGATATAAGCCTTTCTAGAACTGCATGGGTCTGCTGCCTTTCCACATAGTGATTTTAGTTGGTAACTTGTCACTCTAACAGAGACTTGTTTTGTGCTGTGCTTCTGCTGAATTAGAATTTGAGAAATATATTCCACTTTCATAATACTCAAAGTTGTAAGCAACTTTGGAAAAAAAAAAAAGTAACTTTCTGCAGGATTTCATTCTTCAGCAGCTGAACGGGCTACAGCTGAAATTATAGCTGTCAATTTATGTTCCTGTGTTGTCAGACAAAACACCAGTGTCCTTAAATTGATGAAACTCATTGAAACCAATTTTCAGCTCCTATCAGTCATATCTGGAGCTGCACTATTCTGATGCTGGGCACCGAAGTGTAGCAAATAACTTGAGATAGTCAGAGAGTAAAAAATATTCACTGAGCCAATAAGAACAATTGGTCAAGCCATTAGTAACATCTCAATGAGACCAGGTCTTGGGTTTTTATTAAAAAAATTACTTAAAACTTAAAATTTTTAATTATTTAGCACTATAAAGTTTTAGTTGCTGCCTAATAAAAGTAAATGCTAAGTTCTGTTTTAATATGCCTTGAAATTCTTCAACATAACAAGCAGGTAAAATGTTTGTGGTGGTTTTTTCTGTTTTCTTGTGTTTGTTCTTTTTTTTTTCATCGCCCACCATGCAATCCAGCTGAGATTGGATTTATTAAAATACTCTTCTGTGTACAGCACTATCAAAATCTCATAGTGCAAGACGCATTCAGTGTCAGCATGGCTTTATCCCCTCCATTTTCCTTTATACAAGTTACATTTCAAGTTAAAGACTTGAAGAGCTGGAAAACACATTGAGGGAAACAAAAACAATTTACTTACTTATTCACTCAATATCTTGCTGAGAATAATGGCCTAAAAAAACCTGCCTACCAAATTAGATTCTGCCAGTGCACACAGTTCTGCTCAGGTCCATATCCTGATTGTGCCAACAGATGTACAAACACAGACTCATCCCTTAAAGAGGCTGGGATGTGTTGTAACAGCAGCACAGAGCACATGGTCATAAATAAACCCAAGGTATTCAGAACTAAGGGAGCAAGCACAGGAAGGACACGCAGTAACCACATATTTGCACAGATGATGACACAAAAAGTCATTTTTCTAACAGTCTGCTATGATTAGAAGATAGTGGAAATTAATACACATTAAAAATCCCTTTCATGGAATTTATCATCTTTTTTTTCAGAATTGCTGCAGTCATAAGTGGTTAGGAGAGAGAAAAGGAAGGGATGTACAGAGGTTGAGATGATGTGTTCACATGTGAAATTAGACCAAGGTGTGTAAGTTGGCAATCAGGCCAGAAAAACTGGAGACAGAGGCTCCAGAAATGAGGCAAAACTGACCCAGTCAGAAACTCAGCAGCTGAGCAGAGAAGCAATGAGAGAGCTCTGAGAAACCAGACATATCCAAACAGAAACAGTGGCTCAAGCATCAAGCCCAACATTTTCCTGCTTTGTTAGGTTGAGAAGAAACCCCTAATTCAGCCAAATTTGAGTTGCATTGGTAAACAGTGCTGCTCCCCAAGACCTGACATTCTTAGGCCTCCTACTGGATCTCCACAAAGAGTTCTGGGCATAGCATAAGCCACCAGGTAGCAGATACCCTGATTCCAAATAACACATGTGCCCCCCATTTAAAGGATATTCTGGCCATTACTCAAAGCTATCTTTGTCAATAGACACAACTTACTAAAAAAAAAAAAAAAATCACTTAAATCTAAGTGTGAGCTACAAGCAAAAGGCATGACCCCACCATCACAAACCCCATCATTAAAGATTATGCTTAAGTTTCATAGCCAACAAAGACACACTTAGCAACCCCAATGACTGTGCCTGGTACATCATGACGTGCTCTTAGAACTCTATCTCTGCAAAAAGGGAGCCCAAAATAAAAAACAAATCAATAATAACAATAAAAGTTACACAAAGAAATTGTTTTAATGGCCTGACAGCCTCTCTTAGCATGAGAGAAAAGACTCCACAAACCCCAAGATGTCAGAAATATCACAGGGTAACACAAGCAATTTCTACTCAGCTCCAACTCCGGGTTCAAACTTGTAAGAGTGGTAATCAAGTATATACAACAAGATTAGTTCCTATTCTTGATTTGGAAAAGGTGCTTTCCTCTATTTACATATACCTTTAAAACAGCACTTTCAATTAACACCTCAATCCACAAACAAAAGACTCAAAGTTACTTGTCAAGCTAGATACAAACTTTTTAACAGCTTCAACATTTCAACATTTATAAATCTGTTTTTTTATGAGTTTTACATGAAGTCCAAACACTGAAGAATCACTTTGCAAACCCATCCAGGCAGTAGAGCCCTTCCTCCCATTTTTTCCACATAGCCTCTGCAAGCAGCCATGCCTATCTGTGAATTCTGTGAATGACAGCCAGCAAGAGGAGATTAAAAAAGTTTATTGTTTAGAAAATTAGGCCTTTTATTTGATGGATTGGTATTTTCACTTAGAGCCAATCATTTGATAGTCCACATACATCACCTGTAGAAGTGGGTTAAGCAGACTAGCTTTGTGCCTAAGCTGAGCATGCAAAATCTCTGCATACATCTCCAAATATAAACCAATCTATAGTTGCAAAAAAATCTCAACTTGACAATTACTGCTCCTGTTGCCTTTATTTTTGGTATAAATAATAAGCAAAGGTAATGTGCTGTATGTGCAATTGATAAGTTAACTCCTACAGTATATAATGTATTCCTCTAATAATAATTGTCTAAACAATAACTGTCAGCACTCAAATCTACAATAATGATGCCTTGTTACTATATCACTGTATTGGAGGATTTTTCTGCTCTCCTGATGTCAGCAAAATTCCAATTCAATACAGTTAAAACAGTGTATATTATTTGAGTTTTCCTTTGTTAATTATAGTAGAGACATCAATACTGTGGCACCTATAACAAACACACAAGTAACTCAAAGTACATTAACACAGATGTGGATAATTATTCTTTAACAAGTTCATTGATTGCAGCTGATAGATTCTGTTCATTACCAAAAGGAGGCCTATGGCAGAATAAAAAAAAAAAAGTGTGCCTCAAAATTCTTCCACTTTCAATGCTGTTACATAAAAGTTTAATAGAATAAATTGCTTCACCCACACAAATTGATGGGTCCCATCTTACTTGAGAAAAAAAAAAAGTTTCTACCCAAGCCTTACCTTTGGCAGTCACTTCTAAAATGAAATGGGAACCTACTTCATAAATCTTGCAACAGGTGCCAAAGATTGAAAACCTGCTTGTACAGATTTCAGCCCCTGTGAAAATACTCTGAAGCCTTGATGAAAGACTTCTTGGTTTTGAGGAAAAATGATGGCCTTACTGCACAAATGTTTTACAGATTTTTTTTTTCCTCTTAAAACAAGGAGTTCACACAGTTTCTTTCAAAGAAACCATAGCTAATTTTCATTAAGTTATTTGCAACAATATAGCTCTCGTTTATCCAGTTATGAATTAGGATTTGGACACAGGCAGGCAAAAAAGGAAGGGCGCTCAGAAAGCTGAAATGAGAGATAGGACTATAGGTGAAGATGGCTTCTATGGAGAGGGATTAGGGGCCAAGGAATAAAGAATAAATCTTGGAAGAGAGGATAAATAAAGTTTCTTAAGGTCTACGTTTCCCTCTCCTTGGTGCACAGACACCCAGGTCCCCTCCAGAATAACTAACTGCATCTCAGCTTTTTTCCCCATATGAACGAGGAGCTGTGAGTCTTTAACACCCACAAGTAACAACCAGGGCAGGACTGTAAGAATAGCACAGTTTTTAGTAGTTTTCACACAGTCTGAGGTCTAAGGAGTCCCCAGAAAAAAGAACAGGTTTTTCTGTTAAGAAACCCCTGGTGAGTTGTTTGTGTTTCCTTTCCATTATCTATGGGGTTTATATTTTTTTTTCCAATACAGCCAGATTTTGACCATCCAAAATACTCTATAGCAACAAGTTGTAATAGTTTTACTTTAATCTGAAAAAGTACTCTTTTGTTTTTTTCCTAATTACCTATTTCCTAAACAACCAAGAAATCATCATTCAGCACCCAAAGTAAACCATAATGTTTAATTTTAACATTACTACTTTTTCTTAGGGACTCAGTATTTTAATATTCCTCTCTGTTACAGCTCCTCCCTCACTCATCTCTCATTTCCAGCCCACTCCACAAAAAATATATTTTCCAAGTATTTTTCCCATTCTACATGTTCCTTGCCCATAAGCACATAATCCACATAAATCTGTAATTTCACTTACCAAGCATTAAGCCTCCAGAACGCAGAGATTAATTGCTAGAAAGCTCTTAAGATGACAACAGGCTCAGCCCCTGGCCCAAGACACAAAAAGCAGCTCTGAAAATGAGCTAATAAATCTCTTTTAGGGGCACACACCTTTTTGCAGTGACCATACAAAGCACCATCCTCTCATGTGTTCCCTATCACATCCTGATTTGCCAAACTGCTGTAATCTGTAATTCCCACTTGGAATGCTGGACTGGAATCCCTCACACACACACAAGGCTGGATTGCTCACAGGTGCTTCCTATTAACTTCAAGAGGCATAGGATTAAAGTTGGGGTGGGGTGGTTTTTTTTGGTTTTTTGGGGTTTTTTTTGTTTGGTTGGTTTTTTTTGCCTTTGCCCTTTTATTTCTTCCTGATGTTGAATTTTACTGAACTACATCCTGAGATGAGATGCAATTAGGCAACTTAAACTCTGTGTTAGTGAAGGCTGAGGATAGGATTTTTGTCTGGGGTTTTTTTTGACAGACATGTTAAGAAAATTTCCACAGGAGGAGTTTTTGGCCTGTTTGGGGTGGAAAGGAGAAGGGCTGTAGCTCAATTGACAGTCAGCTTGAGGCAACTGAAAAAAACCTGAGAAGGAAACCTCCAATTATTATTTATTGAGATTCCACGGAGAGACTAGCTTTTCAAGGTATTAATGCCTTGATTTAGCTTATTATATACCAATTTGAAGTAAAACAAAACAAAAAAAGCCCAAAAAATTAAGGCACAGCAGACATATTCCTAGGTTGACTTGCTGTGTAATGTTTTCAGAATGGGATGGGAACTAGCCTAATACAATCTGAAATTCCAAACACAGAAAAGCAACACGAAATATTAGAAAGAGAGAAGAGGAAAGATTGACAGAATTATGTGATTTCATGATGAAATAATGTGAATAGCAGTACTGAATGGCAACATAGGCTTCAAGTCATGAAGCTGCTGTGCAGCTCTCTAACTCAGTAAAGCTGTCACCACTGCTGGGTGACTTTGCAAGGACATAACAGCTTTTGTCTAGGCTTGTTTTAGGCTCACCTAGAGCATTATTTTAGCACAATAAACAGTGACAGCAAACCTCTCATTATCAGGTAACTCCTACTTGATTTGATTTGGTTTGGCTTTGTACAGTGGTGGGGTTAAACCTCACTGTTATTGATACCCTGAAATATTTTTAGCAATGAGGCAAAACAGTAGCTAGCTGTTAGTCTTCATCTAGCAAGCTACTTATGAATCTAGCATAAAAATGAAGATAGAGGAGTGAAGTCATGACACAAGAGCAAAGGTTTTCAAAGTACAGACAGAATATCCAGCATTGTAGAAAAAAATGTTTGGTAATCAATTACTGGTCACTACCAGATGCAACCTTGAGATCTGGATCATAAGAAAAAAAATGAACAAAAATACAATATTTCTAAAACATATCAGCTAGGATGGAAAGCAGTGGAGAAAAGGATAAGGTGCTGCAGCAAGAAGTTCTATCAGCCTCAAATGAACTCCAGTGTGGGGGGAAACAAATCCTTTATAATACCCTTGTCCTAGGAAAGGGCACAGAACGCTGGTGACTCACTGCAACCCACTCCTCCCTCCATTCCTGCCTGAACCTGTCACGGCCCCAGAGGGAAAGGGGATGGCAAATGTCCCATCAGAGCACAGCAGAAGGTGTAGGAAGTGTCACCATTTAACACATATGACTACTGAGACTGCAATGCAAAACTCTTACGACAAATTGCCAGAGATGATCCTGTTTTAGAAACAACTGCTAGACACTACCTGTGTCTCCCAAGCTTCCAAGAGCAAAGGAAGTATTTTTCCTCCTTCCTCTCTCTACCTTTTAAACAATTCTAAGCTCTTTTTGGCATGCATTTGCCTATAAGCTGAGACATAGGATAAACAATTTTCATTTCAGGTAAACATGTCAGATTGAACAAAGCGTCTGTAAGGTCAGAACACTGAATGCTTCAATCCCAAAGCAAAGCAATGAAATGTAAAAAAGCTTCATTACATGTGGTATTTTCAAGGTCCTCCATGGCAGGAAGGAAAAGATGAATCTCACTCCTTGTTCTTAGAAGGCTAATTTATTATTTTATTATATTATATTAAAGAATGCTATACTAAAACTATACTAAAGAATATAGAAAAGATACTTACAGAAGGCTTAACAAGATAATTAAAAACTCATGACTCTCCAGAGCTTTGACACAGCTGGACAGTGATTGGTCATTAAGTTAAAACAATTCACATGAAACCAAGCAAACAATGACCAGTTGGATAAACAATCTCCAAACCACATTCCAAAGCAGCAAAACACAGGAGAAGCAAATCAGACAATTATTGTTTTCATTTTTCTCCGAGGCTTCTCAGCTTCCCAGGAGAAAATCCTGGCAAAGGGATTTTTCAGAAAATATGACTGTGGCAATTACACCCAAGGGATACATCCAAGTGGCTACCATGAATCCAGACCATGACCAAGCCAGGCAATACTCTTATTTTAGTAGCACTGTACAGATGTCCTGAGAAGTTCTGTCCACATCTTTCCACTCATTTAACAATCCACAATTAGAAATAATAGGTTTGGGGGTAGTCCTTGGGTTGTTTCATTTTTTTGGGTTTTTTTTCTTGCTTTGTTTGTACACTTCTTGTTACTGCTGTCCTGTGCCCACTCACATCTTGAATAAATGCAGTGAAACAGATTTATAAGAACAAGGCAAAATATAACTCACTTGTGCTCACGGGGCAGCCACTGCAGGGGTAAACTAAAGCCATCTGTTTGTTACTATTCCTGCTGCTGTGAGACCACGTGCACTTCATTGTTTCCCACATACAAAGCACAGAATTATCAGACACGCTGCAGCACCTATTTTTTCTTCTGTAGGAGGAAGAAATCCTCTGTTGGAGCAGGGCATGGCTGAGATCAGCAGTGGAACACCGTGAGCACGCTTGTGCAGTCTGTGCCCTACCTGGCGTGTGCAATGAAAGGCCCTTCATTTTTCATCAGTGTCTTAATCTGCACAAGTGTAATTACAGCCCTCCTCAGTAACTGTAAATACAAATTATTCTGTTCTGCAAGAAGAAGATAAGCTCATTTTTTATGTTTCAACAAAAACAACAACAACAAAAAAGAATGTATGATTGGAATAAAAAGATATGTATCCCAGCTTAATGTTAGGATTATGTAACAACTTTTTGAAATGCCTGCACAGAAATTGAATGTTTTCCAGTTCAGCATCCTAACAGTCATCTTATAAAACTACAATGGAGACAAAAGAAACACTTTTCTAATTTGTTACAATACTCTTTAAGGGCTACAAAAGATCAGCCATAGGTCATTTTTACTGTCTTATTTCCATTATAGCATATCCTTTGGACACAGAAAATTATTTAAGTGTCTTATAATTTACCATTACACAACCAACACCTTGAAAGTCTTCACCATGATTTGAAAGTATGCATTGAAGACAATAAATGACAATCTATCTACCAGCTTAATTAGTAAATACTTCAGCTCACAGGTTCTTGCTTAATTACAGTCTTCTATACCACTTTTAATTGAAAAGATAAAGAAACAAAAAATCTGAAGTGTCTGAGATAACCATGTTAGAAATTGGAAGCCTTTAGTATTCAAGACAGAGCCGCCTGTTGCTTAATATTTTTATTTCTTTGGAAACAGCATAAGTTTACTACTGCTAACCCAGCTAGCAAGTGACAAACTTCTGAATTTGAAATTCTTGAGTGTCATGCTTTCTTCAAGAATTATTAAAATGGAGATTTGCTACAGTTTACAGTTTGTAAACTAAATCCTAAGGAGTCCTACCTAATCCTCATTTTTTTTCTTCTATAGTTAGCAAACAAGTTTCAGTCAAGGTAATGTGGTTACAATCTATTTGTATATATTGTTTATCACAACAAATAGCATTTATAACAATGCACGGAGCAAGAAAAATACATTTTTCACTAGTTTTATATGTTTATTCTTCCTGAGACAGGAAGTCATTTACTCTGCCTTGCAGAACATTTAATCCCTTTTACCATTCAGATCCAACAGGATTTAAGGATGTACAACATCTCACGGGGCAGGGTCTGAGAGCATTCCAAGACAAACCCCATTTTAACCAGCTTTACAGCCCCAGCAGGCCTCCACTTCTGGGATGATTTTATCTGTTATTTTTAGAACTGATAATTACTCATTCTGCCTTACTAATTTCTAAAAATTGGCAAAGAAAACTGACAAGTATATGAAATATTCTATTAAAAATTAGGAGACTGATATGATTGCTTCCTCTTATTTTCTAATGGTGCATCAGAGTAGGACTGTATTCTACAGGGGACAGTATTTCTTCACCTTTACCAGTTCAAACTGTCAGAACTATATATATTATTATATTTATATATATATTATATACATATATGTATGTATATATACATATATTTTGTGTGTATATATATGTATAAATAAATATACACACACACATATATATGTGCATATATATGTGTATATGTATATATATGTATATAATTTGTCCTTGATGTACTTATTCCTACTTCCTTGGCACATTAAATACCTTGAAAGTTTTTAGGAGGTTCTCTAAAACAAACCAAAAAGAAAACCAAGCACCACGAAAAAATCAAACCAGCAAAAAAAAAAATCCCACAAAAACCCCAATTACAAAAAATTCACAACCCAGAAAAAAACCCCCATCCATTAAAAAAAATAAAATTTAAAAAAAAAAACCCAATCTATCTGTGGGTTGCATTTGATATAAACCACCCACTGTGCACCTCCTGTTTCAAAGCCTTGGTACAGTTGTTGGTTAATTCTCTCTCTTGTGTGCAGTTTTAGACAATATTCTATTTAAATTGGATACATAGTTCTGTATTCCATTTGCTAAACCTTAGCACTGAGTACATTTAATTCATCCTTATTTTAATTTTTCTAAGGAGCAGATGTTTAGTAGGCACAGGCTGCCTCACAAGAAGGGGAAGGGAGGAGAGTCAAAGTCATTTTAGCTCCCTTGCTGAACTGATCAACAGAAGAAAAGAACTGAGCTAAAATATGGAGAAAAATCAAAGTAAAAATCCTGGTGTAACCTCAGAGAATCAGCAGGTGCTTAATTGCTTAAAAAGAATTAGGAGGTGACAGACAACAGGTTTATACTAGACTTTCCCAGTGTGGCACTGAATTTTGAAGAACACCTTGATCAAATCTCTTGTGTTGGAAAGGCCAACATTAAAAGGGGGAGTGTTAAAATCTGAGCAGATGTAACAGGAATACACAATCCCTACTCTTTTAAATGTGCTTTGCTGTAGAAGATGCAGATGGAGCTGCTGCATCTCCATCCCATAAAGGTCATCCCATCACTGCCTGACCAGCCTGAGCTCTGGACTCACATATTTACTGCTGGGGAGTCGTTCGTGAGAGGAAGGAGGGCAGGAAAAGGGATCTGTCTGCCCACACACAACAGGTTTGTACTCCCTTGTTTGTCTTGGAAAAACACACTGTACCTGTACTAATCTATAAAAGGATTGGGAATTATGGAAGTGACACATTTCAACTGATTATTGATCAGTAGTTCATATGAAAGGGATTCAAAACACTGCTCACATTACACCGTACTTAAATTATTTCAGATTTCAAAGTATAAATAAATCTGCCTCTTTTGACACAAAATCTCCTTGGCTGAGACTTTTCATTCCCACCTTCATGCTTTGTTTGCTCATCACATTAAAATTGCAATTTTTTTTTTACACGGAAAGGCAAAAACAAAGCATAAAAGATATTTACATAATACTTTACATAACAAGCTCCTTTTGAGAAATGAGAATATTAAAATTTCAAAAGTACAGTCACAGCAAGTGGTAGGCGAGCAACGCAGATAAATCAAATCCTATTTCTTGCCATGCTGTGAAAAGACGGCTGGCTTTTAATCATCATGATGTGCCATATGTAAATTCCATCAAAGAAGAAGTTTGGTAAATGTTATATTTCATAACCACAGGGAAGGAAGCTATTTATAAACACCAATTAAATGATATAATATAGTCCAAAGCCATTAATAATAAAACTATTAATGGAGGTAGACATTACTTTCACATGGAGTAGTTTTTGAAGTAAAAACTTTTTCAAATGCATATTTAACTAAGGAAACATTGCATATTTTCTACTCAAGGTCATTTTAACTTATCCTGTTTTCAGTGATAGAAGTATGTTGTTCAAGAAAGAAAATAATACATAAACCACTCAAACCTAGAATCACTTTCTCAAAAAATCTGAGATTGTTTCAGTCAGCAGCTGTGTTTTATATGAGGTTAGAAATCTCTACATGCATGTATGAAGCTTAGATGCAAGTTCATGTTGGGTTTTGCCAGTCTCAGGAAACATTTGGTGATGCAAATGTCTTGAACAGAAGATTGCAGTGAGGTTTAGCACCACAAACCTTCAGTAAAGAATCCATCACAATAATACTATTATCACACTAGAATTGTGCATCACTTGCAGTAGAAGAAAGTAAGATTATTTGAAAGCATCAAAAGTCACTATGTTTCACAAAATTCCTAGAAAGGCTGTTATAATTTATGTCATAGTAATAAAGCTTTGGAGTAGTTACTCTGCTCTGTCTCAAATCAGTATGGAAAACTAAATCTAGATGTTAAAGCTCTAAATACTAGACTAACACTTAAAAAAATGGTTTTCTTACAGAGAAGGTGCTGAATTCAAAGGATTTTAAACAGAATTCTACAGCAAAGCATGAGGGATACTAATAACTGCTGGGCTAAGCCTTCTTGCAATAATGGAGCTGACAGGCTACCCAGTGGATACCCCAGGAAAGACACAAGGATAGATTATTTACTAGGTAATAAAGGCACAGAGGAATTTATTTCTTCTTAGTAGACATCAAACTTCAGACACAAAATTACTAAAAAGCCAAGCAAAGAATCGACTTAAAAAACTCCAAACCAAACAATCCCCTCCCCAACTTTCCAGATATTCAGTAGTTCATGTATATTTTGCTTCACCTAAAAAAACCTCAAATCTAGTCCACAGTCTCACCAGAAAATTTATAAAACCCTGTGTTTCTTTTCCACAAGACAGAAAAAACCCATTTTCAGTTACAGATTTAAAACCAAAGGTTTTATTCTAATGAATTTTGTAAAGGGAGCTAAATATCTCCATATTTTCAGCACACTCAGCAACGTCTGTGTGCATAAACTGAGACCTGTCATGTCTGTCTTGTGATTAGGAGAAATTTAATGCTTCACCTCTTTGTTGTATTTGTTGTTTTGTCATAACTGGCATGTAGATTGAATGGCAGGTGACATTTCCAAAGATTTAAATAAGGTAAGAAATTAATCAAATTAATATATTCACTTTCTAAAGTATAATGAGTCATTTGCATATAAAATGTAAGAGTCTGTAAATATTAAATGAACTCCAAATGCTTGAGGACATCATGAACTCCATTTCTTATATTTCTCTGTGTATGTATGTACATGTGTAGGTGTGTATACACACATATATATATATATATATATATATATATATATATATATACATACACACTGCAGAGAAAGATTTTAGACCCCTGAATTTCTTGCTGTTTTATGCAGTAGTTTAAATTGAGCAAGAGATAATGATTTCTCTCTGGTCTGCCCTCCAGAAGAGAGAAATGCTCTTACAATGCCCAAAGTATTTTCCAAGGGTCAACTCTGGGTCTGATCATGTGAAAGGAGTGAGACATATCCTCACTATACATGGATTTCTGTGGAGATCACTGAAAACCTGGTGGAGAGGACAGGATCTTACCCTTTGGCCACTTTGCAGAGCTATAGCCCTAATGAAAGGTAAGGCAAACATGGCATGGGGCTGCATATAGGAAAGAGACAGCAAATTAACACATCTACCAAGAATAAAGAATAAAAAAAACACTGTCCTGGCTGTGTTGAAATAAACTACAGCAAAGTCACATTTACAAATTAAGCAGTAGGAGATTCAAGGCTACCAGCTAATTCCAATTTAATGATGCTGCCAGTGTGTGAAACAATACAGTGAAGCAAAATAAGCTGATTTGGTCAGTCAATAATTGAAAATCTATTTGCCTAATGTTGATTTACAGTGCAACAGGATTCAGCTACTGAAATTTGTAACTGGTGCTCCTGTCAACAGATGAAAGGGCAGCCTTTAATTTATGAATTGAAGAGAGCTAGGACTAATTAAAGATGCAACATAAAGCTGGGAAATAGGAACTCTAATATGCAGCATGAATTCACATAAATGGAGACATTTTAGCCAGCTGGAGCTGAGCTGTAGTGCTAACCATAGCTCAACTTGGCTTGGCTTTGCACAAGTGGTTCAAGAGATATTGGTGCTTTTCTTCATGTGCACATTCCCATGATACACACAGGACTTCTTTACAAGTCAAATGCTATTGTCAGAAAGAAGAAAAATGAGTAGGGAGGTAACAAATACTACAGGGAGGTACAAAAAGAAAAAAGAAAAACAAAGGCAAGTTTTAGGTTGAAGAATAGCAGGCAGTGCCTACAAGCACAGGCCACCTGCAGGAGACCAGGTGTTTCAACATCACTTGTAGAATGTTTGAAAAATTCCATATTTTCTTTACAACTGCATGCACAGCTCCTTCTGCAGAGACTCTATGTCAACAGTCTGCTTAAAATTAAGACCCAAGTCTATATAACAATTTGCCCACTATTCCTCTGCTTCAAAATGAGCAACCCTCATTTCCCTCCTGGTGGCAGAAGAGGATTTTGTCCTGTAATTCCTATTTCTCAGCATACCAGGGACGCTACTGGTTTAGTAGAATGAATGCTCACCAAATTTATATCATGAACATATTCTCCATAAGGATATATATTTGACAACCTGTGTCAAACAAGGCAGAAGACTGACAAACTCCATTCTATAATCTACCTGATCACACTGAAACATTACAGAGACACAAAGCAAATGACCTTAAATGCCCCATGTTGGCCTGTTATGCCTTATAATTGTTCAGAATTTGGCTAGATACACTAGGGAAGGCACTTGGAAGTTGAATTCCACACTTGCTTCAGAATGGTTGCAGGAACTAGACCAAATTTAGTTTCTCACACACAACTTCTTTTTAAGAGTACTTTAGGGGTGTATGTATAAGCATAATGTTTGTGGATGAGATTATCCAACAGCTAAAATAAACTTTGCAAACAGTAATTGAATGTACAAGTGTTTAGGAATCTGCTGATAGATCTGAGTCAAAGCATCAGTGAAGGCTTGGGATCTTCCAGACAGTTAATGTTTGGAGGAGAAGCTGAATATCCAATCACTATTTATTTGATACAGAAGTCATTGAGATGTACAGAGAGCCTATGAAAAACTCTTTTGTCTGAACACAACAGGAACCTCAGATCTGGTCTTGAGAAAGCATGAACATACCAGGAAATACTAATCTGCAGAATTGTTTTAACCCGTTTACAGCAATGGTACAAGTGTTTCTGTGACATTTTGACAGACTTCTTTAGTAGGTTCTTTCTACTTATTTCCTAGAATTTATATTTCTCTGCCAGTATTTTCCCCTACATTTCCATACTATCTCACTCACACTCCAAGTCATGTTTTCTGCAGTACCTACCTATCATTTCAGCTATCTACTTTATAGCAAAGCTCAATTTAATTTCAGACTTCTTTTCAATGAGAGATAGCTGACTCTATCTTCAAGAAGGTATGAGGCATGTTTACTCTTTACCTTTGTCTCTACTATTTTCATTCTACTCCTTTTAGTAAACACAATTTTGCATACTGCTTGCCCTCACAGAGTTGTCCTTGAAGCCTTCAAAATCCTCTTTCATTTTTAAGCATCACTCTTCCACATGCTTGTTTCTGAAAGCAAAAATATTTGCTATTATGATTCGAATTCTTACAAGAGATATACTGGAATTGCTGTGTATCTCTATTAATCCAAAGAAAAAGACATTTTTTGAGAAGTGAGTGTAAATAGTGTCTCTGTGAAAAGACGGGGAGAAAAATAGTTACATGTCAGCACAGTGGGGATAGAAGCTACAACTCTATTAAACTCTTAATAGAAGTATTTAAATTAAAACACCCCTTTGAGTGAAATTCTGCACTAATGTATGTTACCTGAGACTTCCCCTGCCTCCTCTCTAATCTTCTGTCTCCTCTGCCCATCAAGCACAGATTCAGTGCCTCATCTTTCCCTTTGGTGCATCCTTCTGACCCGCAGGGTCTGCTTCCATCGTCATGTGGGTCAATCAGTCATGGATGGATTGCTGACTGCACTGCAGGAGGTTAAAATGTTTCCCAGGCTTCGGTGGTGAGATGAGAGAGAGGAGGCAGGGGAAGTCTCAGGTAACATACATTAGTGCAGAAT
>VZSJ01002606.1:0-43888 GCA_013398405.1 Pheucticus melanocephalus | reverse complement strand
CTGAATCTGTGCTTGATGGGCAGAGGAGACAGAAGATTAGAGAGGAGATAAGGTGGATAATAGGCTCGGCTTCTGACACCTCTTCTTGTGAAGGTTCTCAAACCAAAATATTGTCCGGAGTTCTCTTCCGTTAATTAAATGGGAGCTGAGGGGATATATAACCTGTCAAGGTCTGAATAGCTCAACCTCCAACACTTTCTTCCACAGAAAAGTCTGACTGAGGAAATGAAGTAAACATTCCCATGAAGCAGACTCCTGTTTCCTTCTCCCTCTCCTTCCCCCGGAGCAGGCATGCGCTCACAAGCTGCTCAGCCATCCCAGGTACTTCCACAAGCAGAGTGAAAACCAAAGAGCCCTCTAGAGCAAACACCATTCATTACCATCAGAGGACTTATCACTGCAGGAGTCACTTTGTTTTACTGAACAGACATGCTAAATCTGCTATTACAAAGTCACATCATTTTTTCAGAGGACAAAGTTGCTGCTTTAGCTGCACGCACCTGCGTTTCTTTGATTGCTCACCTTCAGTTTGCTTTTAGCACTAAAGCCTGGTGCCAGCCTTAACACAGAAACAAATGACCTAATGAATGAGAGATGAATGCTATAAAAAGGCAAATTATTCACTTGTGATAAAAATGCATTCTTGAATGTACATGCACACTTCAGAGCAGGACAGAGTATCCAGCTTCTCACACAGTACCACTTTTTCAGGGTTAAAAGGGTCAAAGAAGCAGAGGCTGGGCAATAAAGCACAGAATAAGGAATATGTGTGTCCTGCATGTGCTCAATACTTGCAAAAAAGGCAGTAAATGTTGCAAAATATAAAACTAACTTTCTTTATAAATAACAAAAGTTCTCCTCCCAAAGCTGGAGCTTGCAATGCATTAAATGCTCTGCATGTGAAGAAATTATTTTTTTCAATATTTCCAGAAATAGCAGGATGTCTCTTAGGTCACACATGGAAAGAACCATCAACAACAAACAAGTCTGAAAACAAGACAGATGGCCTCTGTTAAAGCCAAACAAAGGTTTTTACTAAAAAAAAATACTAAAAAACACAACCCTTGAAGTCTTCACTATCTTGAATAATGAAAAAAATTACTGGAGTGAAACCCCTGATTGAACCTAAACTTGTTTCTATAAATGTAGGGTCTAATTTGTATTCAGGACACAGCAATTTTCTCTTGTTTTCAAGAGAAACAACTCATTACAGAAGTTTAATGAACTCTACTCTATTTTTTATCAGACTTTACCTTTAGGGGAGGAGAAAAGGCACTAAAGACACAAGGTACTCAATGACAAAAAAAAAAAACTAACTAGGATCTCTAAGTTCATTTCTTCAGAATTACGTATCTGCAAACAAGAATGACCTAAATCCTTTACAATTTCTTAGAAATTATAGCCTATTTTTCATGTTAATATATGACTACCTTGCAGTTGACAACTATTGCAAAATTCACAAATTAGAGGTAACAACAATCTCAACCGAGAAAAACTTCAAGATACAGATATCCTCCCAGTGAATACTGCAGTTTTATGGAGTGTAACCATTTCTCTCACTGTCCACTGAGTAAAATTCAGTAATAGTGAACTCAAAAAAAAAAAGGAGCATCAGAAGAATCCTTTGCATGCTTCATTTTGAAGGAAAAAAATTAAGGAGCTTTATTTTTGTCCACTGATCAGTGACTGAAGTACATCACACCCAACTTTAAACATCAGCAATACTGACTGTGCAGTAAGAGAAGTGACCCATCGATTTTTATACAGCAAGTTGCTTTGTTAGAATGGTTGGGCCACACCCCATGCTGCTACTCATTTTCTAGCTTCACTTAAGCTGTGCCAATCAATAAAAACTGAGATTTTGTCCTTCTGCACTGTTTACGATACATATGTTTGGCAGAGGCAACAGCATTCAAAAAATCTACCAGGAGTTTTTGTGGAATTACACAAAAGTATAAACAAATTGGAAAGAGAGTAGTGTTTATGATTTTATATTGAATTAAGAGGCCTTGCAAAGCTAATAAAATTATCATTGAATATAGTACTTAAACAATGAGGTTTTATGTCACTTTTAAATTAAAAATGTTAGCATTTTAAAGAGCACCTTGAGAGACAAGAACATTCTGTGTGATTTAAAGTGTATAACAAATATGACAGACAATATACACAAATGTGCATGACAGAGCAAGTTATCACATTGTCATGTGCACAGAGCTCTTTAAAAAGAACATTATTCTTTTGACAGATTTTTATTCTCAGGTTTCCTACAGCTCCCAAAGACTTACTCCCTCTTTTAAGACAGTGGCAGATTTGGTAAATCCTCCAAGTTTTGGCAGAGGTTTATCTTTTACCCCAAGGAGGTAAAAAACAGAAGGAATGGGAATCTGGGGAAAGACAGAGAGTTGTCCATGCCATGGGGTGTTGAACACCCTTGGGAGAATATGGCCACAGTCATCAGTTTATAAACGGGCACAGGGGCAATGCTGCTGCAGGGTTGTTCTCCCATCGTGACCGTGGGACTGGCACCATCCCCAGTTTCCAACTGGAAATTATGGGACTGTTGAGGGCAGAAGTGCAAGGTCCAGTGTGATGCACAACCAGTAGGCTGGGTGGGATAGTCCCAAATAGACTTCCCTGCATCTACATGCACAAACTGACCACCACTGACTCAAATGCAGAGGACAGAAGGCATCACACGAAGAGCTTGAATTAGTATTGCTGATGGTTAACAGAATATGCTGGTTTGCATCATTCTGCATTTCCAATAAAATTATACAATTTTTAAATACAATTTTTATATACAATTTTTTTTTAAATTCAGCATGCACAAAAAGACAATCTGGATTTCTTTGTCTTCTCTTTCTCTTGATTGTTTTTCATTGCTGATTCTTCCTACAGATAAGTCTGAAAGTCGTGGCACTTTGCCAAAGTGCATATTACTTCTGAATCAATTTAGATGCATATTCTATCTAAATAAAGCACCTGAGGAATCTTGGTGTACTTTCTTTACACATATTATTGTTATTTGAATTGTTTGTGTGCCTGTGAAAACATGCTGAGAAGAGAATCAAAATATGTGGGTCAAAGCAAAAGTTTCACAAATGGGGACAAATGTGGATCTAATACATCACTCAGGAGAACAAAAATCATTTGTTTTCTGGCATAGGCTTTTTTAGTCATCTAGAAAATCAATTTTCAAAAATAAGTGTTAAAAATAACTAACTATCCACATAAAGCCAGGTAATGATAAAGAGAAGGCTCTCTGATTACAGGCCTATTTACTAATCTTCTAACTTTTGTCAGAATATCACAAATTATCCAATTGTGTTTACTGTGACCAGATTTCATCCTCTGGTGTTTTGCACTGTTAACAAAAATTTTACTTCCTTTCTATCTGTTATCACTAAATTGAACTACAGCAAAATTAAAATGACAGAAGAAGACAGATTTAAGGGAGCAATACACAAACATCTGCCAGAATCGTGAAAGAACACTGAAGGCCACAGAAGTAAAAAAAGACAAAATAAAATTTTATGAGCTGCATCTCAACCAGGAGGTACTAATTAATGTTGTAAGGTTATATGAAAAGAGATATAACACAAATAATATATCTACAGACATATTAACCAAAGGCTGCCATGTGCGTCTTCACTGTGAGCATCCACAAAAATGAAATGTGGCCAAACCTGGAACAGACAGCACAGACTCTGAAAACCTTCCCTCATCCCCTCTGGGCAAGTCTAATGTAAAAATGTGGACTTAAATTACTGCTGGTTGAATTTAAAATGTGCCAGGTCAGTGCCAGACTGCCTCACTGTCCAAAGGCACAGCCTCTGTGAGGATAAGGGGACATGAAGACAAGACGACACCAGTGAGAAGCAGGGACTTGCATGGAATAATCCGTATGAGTTCCTTCCAACCCAAAATAGTCAATGATATTCTAATCCTGGTCCACTGAAGCTCATGACTTGTAAAGGAAAGGTTTAATTCCATCCTCACTACTAGAGTGCAGCTCAGGGAAGCTCTTCAGTACCCAACTCCATCCTTCAGAGGACATCAAAACAGGCTGGTACCTCCTGTGACCTTGAGGAGTGGATGAAGTAAATGCTAAAATGAATTGTTGTAACAGAGCCTGCCTGAAGAAAACAACAGGAGAAACCTGGATATTTCTCAAAGAGTTTTCCTTCACAAGCTTGATGTTGCCACTGCCAGTGAGTGAAAGGTAATTAGACTGATTAACTGAAAATCATTGAGGAGCTGTCATTTGCTCCTTTGTCAGTGCTGAAGCTGCACAGGGCCAGGATCACTCTGCTCTGAAAATACCAACAAAGAATACTTAATGAAGAAAGGTGACTGGAGAGTGGAACTATTTGAGTTTTGCACCACAATATAAAACATTTGCTATTAGTTCTCAATGCATAGTTTTCATCATAAGGAGTAGTAGCCACCTTTCAGGTTTCAATTCCTTGGTATTTCATATTATGCCAGAACTCAACTCTTCTTAGATGAATTCCTTCCAAAGAGAAATGAAGAAATGAATAACATTTCACAGAAGAGTTTTCAGCAGAGAGTCTGCCTGGGATTTTTAGAGCAGAACATATAAGAAAAAAAAAAAGAAAAAATAAAGAAAAGAAAAAGAAAAAAAAAATCCCCTTTTACTTCTTCAAGTGGTAATACTGATAAACTCATCAGATTTTCTTCTGACAATACAAGAATTACTGGTAGGTTTCCTTGGAGCCTGATATATTTCTGGTCAATAATTGAAATACTTGGCCAATTTTTCAACAAAAATAGCAAGAATATTCTGGAAAAAAAAGCTCTGTACTGTTGTTATATTTCACTTAGATAATGTTGTTATATTTCATTTAGATAATGAAATATAACATTAAAAAGTTATGAGTTGGGTCTCTTAGAGCATTTTATTCACCTATTTGTAAATCATTTTATTCTTTAACTCATCTTCCACATGAGTAACAATAATTGTAGAGGAAAACATCCTTAGACAAGACTACTAAGATATTTTCTGCATTCATTCACAAATAATTTTGTATTGGTCCAAACCCAAAAAACACCACCAACATTACATGTTTGGCTTGTACAGTTTCATCAGAGATCTGTGCCTTCAAATCCTTGTGTCACCTGTGTGAGAACATCCAGAAGGCATGAAAAAACACACCATGGTGTTGCTCTTTACTACACTGAACTTCTTCAAACAAAATTTTAAAAAACAGGAAAAAGAGCACAAAAATTATGACTGGGTGACAGCAACGGAATTTTTGAATAGTCAAATCAAGGGGAACAAAAAGGGACTGATGAAAAGCTGAATTACTCAGATGAGGAAAAATTAGTTGACTGCATTCCACTAGAATTTGCTTTTTGATTTGGAACTCTATGATCTGGAAAGCAACATATTTGCATTTACTTTTTAATACATTAATAGCAGCTTAATTGTGATGGTTTCCTCTTAAATAATCTCATTAAAAATTAACTGGTGTTTGATTGATATGAAAACAGTTTTGATTTAGCTGTCTAGCTTTATTTCTACTAAAATTGTACAGTTTGAAAAGTAATGTGCTTTTCTTTATTATCACAACAGTACAGTAATTTTGCCAGCTTTTCTACTGAATAATTTGATCACTGTAGAAATGAGCTTTGCTTCAGCTTGCTTTTGATTTGTGTGTACATGCATTAGGATTTTATGGGCTTTCACTAAAAGCTAAAATGTGATACAACAATGTCTCCCATGTCAAGGACAACGCAATGGGGCATTGCTTGTGGAGGAATTCTGGCTGATGATTTGGGGTTACCCTGCCAGCAATCTAAGGAGCAGACAAACCATTCCACATCACCGCTCAAAAAGGAGGACAAGGCCAAAATGTTTTTAGTGGTGCCCAGCAACAGGGTGAGGAACAATGGCCATAAAATAAAACACCAGAAGCTCCATACAACATGAGGAAGAACTTTTTACATTGAGAGCTGCAGAGCACTGGGACACTTATCCAGAGAGGGTGTGGATTCTCTCTCTCTCTGGAGACATTCAAACCTCACCTGGACGTGTTCCTGTGTCACCTGCTTGAGGTGACCCTGCCTTGGCTGGAGGTTTGGGCTGGGTGATCTCCAGAGGTCCCTTCCAACCCCAACTATCCTGTGATTCTGTGGAATATGCTTCTGAAGGATATAATTATTCCTCTCACTGTAACTGATGTAATAGGCAATTTAGAACTTTGTTCTTTTCCTTCTTAATTATTCACCCTCTGTAAGAAAACCTTAATTTGGCAATCTATTTAAGAAATGCGCACAGAAACCATCATGCAAAATGTTAAATTTTGAAAAATAAAACACAAAAAGAAGGTTTGCCAAAAGAAGCCCCTCAATTTCCACATAGCTTTTCCTGCGATACACATGCATATTTAATACAGGTGTGTGCTTTAAGAATTTAATCTTATATTAGTGTTTCTGCACAACTCCCTCTTTATTCATGGCAAAGGCAGTTTACAGGAAGGGGAAATTCCATGTGCTTTTAACCTCATAAATCTACTTATAGCCCTAAATTTCATTTAAGCCCTGCACTGGCAAGAAATCTTATAGACTGAAGGTAATTTATTTTACTTGTGAATTCAAGTCTTTTATTTAATGACTTTTTCCTAAACTAGAGATGCAGCTTAAAAGGAGGGATTATCCATTATCCCTATCCATTTTTATCACAAAGAGACCATACCTCCATTCACAAAAGGTAGAGACACAAAAATCCAAGTTGCCCTAACGTAACCTCACCTATAAAAACAGTGCTTATAGCATAGTAGTATGTGAAAATTATATAGAAATCCAAGAACCTCTGCAATTCAGAGAACAATTTACAGGACAAACTGTTGTCACAACTTAAAAGTTACTGAGAATTGCCTTGGAAATTATGGCTAATGGATTATAATAGTCTTTGTCACAAATTATCCTGAGTAGTTTTGGTTAAGCATCATGTAGCTTTATATAACATTATATTGCATTAATATGCTATTTCATCAAACTGCTTAAAAACCAATATTAATTTTAATGGACCCAAAGCAAGAGATCTCCTAAGAACTTTAATAACATCTGTTTTGGTATGGGTGTGCTGCACATGGCTGGAATAAAGTCCATTTTCTTCACAGTATCCAGCATGGGGCTGAGTTTTGGACTTGTGCTGGAAGCAGTGCTGATAATGCAGGGATGTTTTCCTTACTGCTGGGCAGAGCCTGCACAGAGCCTTTTCTGCTTCCCACCCCAGCGAAGTGGCCTGGGTGGGGTGTACAAGAAGTTGGGAGAGGATACATCAGTCAGGTGGTGGTGAGCAACTACTCTTGTTCGCATCACTTGCCTTCTCTTGGGTTTATTTCTCTGTCTTTGTTATTTCCCTTTTATTTACAAACAATCTGATTATTATTATTATTAATAATTCCAATTATTAAACTCTTTCTTATCTCAACTCCCACGGGTTTTCTCACTTTTACCCTTTTGATTCTCTCCCTCCATCCTGCTGGGAGGGAGGGAAGGAGTTAATGAATGACTGCTTGGTTCTTAGTTGCTGGCTGGGGTTAGACCACAATACAGTAGATAACTATTTCGCCGAAGAAGATAGAATCTATAACATAAATATCTACTTGACAGAGAAGCAGAGTTAATATTTGTCAAAGAAAACCCAAAAAAAAAACCCCTAAAATGCAAAAACATCCAAACAAATAAAAAAAGAACAACAACAACCAAAACCAAACCCCATATAAAGCCTGGACTGAGCTACCTATGGTCAAAGAAAATCTAGAATTTTCTGCTTCCCCACAGAGCCCTAAAAGAACACAAATTTTCAAAACAGGTATTGCAAATGTACTGAGCAAAGACTTCAGGGTGGAGAAAGACACAGGAAAAGGAGCTGTTAAATTGCCTTATGCAGCTTCTTGCATTCTCTTTGGGTAAAACACAACCCTGCAGAATTATAATAGCTAAAAGATTTTCAGTCACTAAAAAATTTAAACAGGAAAGTAATTTCAGGTTGCTCAATGGTGAAATAGCCAGCAACATGCAAAGAAACATCTACAGCAACCCCTTTTTTTCTTCCTGTGCTTGAATGAAGAATTTTAACAACATTCAGCAGATGCCATCATTATGTAAGACTATCTTGATTGCTGTAACTCTGCAACAGAAAACAGGATTTGCATACAAGTAATAGCAAGCCACTCCTTGGAAAAAGGAAATGGTATTTCCAAGTGGACTTGTTAACACCAAGAAATATGGGATGCCTGCTGTGCAAACTTATTTAAGAGCATTGCATTGTAAAATATTCTAGTTGAAGTGCTCCCACTGAAAAAATGTCATTTTTTTAACCAAAACCTTTCCTTTTACTACAGAAATGCCTGGTATCATCCCCATTTGATCTTAAATAAATATGTATTATCATGCATTTACATAAAGAAGGAAACACTGATTATCTTAAAATGATCTTAGTCTAGACCACTTGCCAGCATACTATGTATGCAAAGTCAATTAGGTCACAGATTTGAGCACTTAACATTTCTCTCTTTACAGCTCTTCATATGGTGTGAGAGGGGAAAACAGTGACAAATTTGTGCCTGTGCAGTTTCATGAATTCACCAGGAACAAAAAAAGGATGGGGCAGGGCGAGATGGAAGGGAGAGAAGGAAATAAAAAGAAAATATGAAAGCACAAATTGCCCTACAGTCAGAAGGATTCTGTATGCCAATTTGAGGAATAAATCAGAAACTGTTCCAGCTGCCATCCTTATCAAACTTAATGATGCTCTGCACAATTTACAGGTATCAATCTGATCAGAGATACACAATCCATGGGTTCAAAGCTGCACCTCAGCTTTAGTGCCATTCATCTGCTACAGGTAACATGCTCCAAGATTAAAACAAATAGCATATTACATTTAAAGCAAGAGCATCTGCTGGAAGTACATTGCAGAACAACAGATGTTACTACACCAAATAATTATCAATCTTGTGCAGATCCAGTGGCACTGACAAGGCATTCAAAATGCAGCTGGACAAGGAAAGACCTTCCCATCCCAAAGTTATTCATGGAACTCTGGGTGATTTAGCAAAATAATCTTGAAACCTCTGGACATCTCAGCAAACCTTACCTTTAAAAAGCCATTTAGATTCATCACACCATTCTGTCTAGGAGTAAAGGATTTATGTTGTTTACTTGTCTTTGTGTAGCTGCAGGATTTTATGTATCCCAGTATCCAACAGTGCAGATACTGGCAGCAAGAACAACAAAAAAATCAGTGCTCAGATGTGAATACAACATTATTAAGGATACCTCAGCACTATCATTCATTTTAAAGCTGCATTTTTAAAGGCAGGATGCAATCAAGGAAACAAAGACCTCTGAAATGTTCCAGTTGCTTTCAAGAGGCTACACTCTACTCTTGCTGGAAAACAGCCGCATCAAGGACCACAAAAGCACAGGCTGCTGGTGAGGGGGAAAAACATGAAACAATTTTAATTATATCTTCCAGGAGACTCTTAGAAAGCTGTAGATGACAGACATTCTAGTACTGGATCTTGGCTGAAGCTACTCTAATCCATTGTATTTTGTGTCAATAATCACAGGTTAATAAATAAATGTGGTTCAGTCGTCTATTTAAAATACAAGACTCTTACAGAAGTAATATGCCTAAATCTTGATTAACACCTAGGATGTAAAAGGAAACCAGGCTTGTTTGGTTTATTTTTAGAGTTGTCCATATCCAATATGTCAGCCTATAAATACTGTCTACAAGCAGAAATGAGTATGAAGCATCCTTATGGCACAATGGTATTTCAGGATCTTTTGACATTAATCATGGTATTGTGAACTACATGTGCAACTCCATACTTTGTTACTATTTGCATCAAACAATTTTTTTCTTCCTTTTTTTCTTTTAATTTTTAAAATCACTTCACAAAGTGACATATTGTTGTCTTATCCTTGCTCTGTAAATAGATAGACATACAAAATAAATCCAGTATGGTAACAATATGAATTAAATAATTTTCAGAGAAGAAAAGCAGAATAGTAGCTCAGAATATATATGTATTCATAACAGTAGCTATATATATGACACAGTAGCTCAAAATATATTTTCAAGGTTTGTTAAATATTTTCTAGGTTGGCTACTTCTCATTTGCAAATCAGATATTTTACTGATTCAGACACTTTCCATATGGAAGGGAATCTGATGTTCACACGCACACACACACAAATTATATTCCCATCATAGGCTTCAGATACCTGAAATATGTTACCTTGCTGTAGTCTGATTATAGTGTGAGAACCCTGATATTCTCTTACCTAGAACATAAAAGAGAAATTGTTTTAGATTACTTCACAGCATTGTTCAAATCATACATTTTGCAAATTAAAGAAAAATGAACTACATACAACAACAAATTCAGTTTTGACTATTTAGTGGTAAATGGTGTTCAGTATTAAATGAATGCAAGATATTTGGCATCATCCTCTTTCACAGCTTTGCCATTTTCTCTCCTTAGATGACTGCAAACTTTGTCTTTTCCATCAAGGAAGGTTACAAACCATGTAAAAATCCAAGTTCCATGTTTGTATATATCTTGGTATGATTCAGGTTCTTAATTTTAAAACTTTGTCCAGTGTGCATCACTTGTACAAATGTAAATGCATATACATGGGTTTTTTGAAAGTAGAAATTCAAAGGCTTCTATCAACCTCATTCTACAGTGGTTTGGTGGTTTGGTTTTGTTCTTTTGTTTGTTTGGGTTTTGTTGTTGATTGGGTTTTTTTGTTTTGTTGGTTTGGTTTTGTTTTGGTTTTTCTGGTGTAACGATAATATAAAAATACTTCTGTTTAATTTTATCCTCCACTTTCTTTTTCAACAATGACAAAGATCCCATAAGTTTTTGTCAGCAGTACCATGAAGCTAAAGGAATGTCTGAAGTAGTAAGGGCACTTTCTGTTTATAAAGTGGTAATAAAGTAGTAAATACATAGATTTTGAACAAATTTAACCTTTAAATGATATACATTCTTTTAAGCAAAGTAACGTCACCTTAATGATGCCAACAACAAAGAAATTACAAGTTCTTTCAACTGCTTGAACTATGGAATATATGGATTCCTGGAACAACTGAAAATTTCTTCCTACAAGTTATTTATTAACACTTGTGTGGATTATTGGAGTCTCAACCAAGACTACAGAACTTTCACCAAAGTTTTCCTTATGACAAAAAGGAAACAAAATATCTCTTTGTTTATTTAGAGCTGCAGCCACAAACCATCAGCTATTATATAATGATTTAAAATTTTTGGTTTGAAATTTAGTTTACCTTCTTATGAGCAACACAGCAAAAATGAACACAAACCCATCCAACTTATGTCTTCAACACACAAAGGTTTTCAGATGATTTAAAATCCACCAGCACAATATTTCTCACTGGTCCTGGCCCAGTATCACTGACACATCCAGCAAGCACAGGCTGGGTACATTTTTCTTTTTCCAGCACCAACAACTGCGGATCTGCTTCTTCCTTTCTCCCCCCAGATGCTGCAGTTTCTTCATGCTCTGTTTGTGCAGCCATGCAATGACCCAAAACTTCCCAGTGACATTCCCCACTCCAAACTTCAAACCATTTAAACTTGAAAAACAGTTTTCTGCTTACTTTTTAAACTAGATCATTTAGACAGGTCTGGGTTAGTTTCTGGTAATAGCAATGCTTGAAATGGCACAACAGAGAGTGTGACAACTCTCAGTGGAGAAAGCCTTGCTGGCAGATGATCCCAACGTTTCCTTTAACCTAATTCTGTTTATCCATTAGGCAACCTAAGTGATTTCTCAGTGAACAGCTATGGGACAGCAAAACTAGCTTTTTTTTTTTCTCCCCTGCTATTGAAACCTGTGGAACAGAGCTTTCTTTAAAACCAATTCCTTTCCTGTTCACTCTGTTGAGCTCATTATCTTTTTAATAACTAACTTAGCTACTTTTGTAGATTTTCTTTGATAATTGTGACACAGTTGGGCTGAGTGATGGTCTTGGGATAGAGAAGAAGGGGGAAAATGGTAACATTCCCAATGGTAAATGGTTTCTATTGCCACCAGATTTTATTCTAGAGAAAAGCTGCTTGGCTTCATCCTCACAACTTCCAGTAAAGGTTTTACTACACTTGAAGAATTATAAAATATTCTGTCAAGAATATAAACTCTTAGGTTTTTTTAAACAACAAAGTATTTAGATCTTCAAATGTTAATGTATTTTATTTAGAGATTGTGAAACACTTTGAAGGATGCAAAAGCGCTGTCATCTGAAAATATTTCAAGATACAAAAAAAACCAAAAAAACCAGGGCTTCCATCAGGGCAAGCCAAGCAGGTTCTGAGAAAGGAAGACTTTGCCACTGGAAGTTCTGCTACTGCCAATGTAGTCACAGTTCTAAAAATCCTCCCTATTCAGTGGCCATGCCATTTGTCTAAGACACAAAAAGAGGAGCTCCAGGGTTAAGACTCTTTCTGTTGCATCCCTCTTCTTGTTCCTCTCTACTCTTCTTATCAATCTGCAAATTCCAAAATGTGTTTAACTTAGGATTTGTGTGTATTATTCTGCTTCTATTCTGTTTCACAGCTGCAGCCACCAGCACAGTTTCTTTCAGGTCGTGTGAGAGAAAACTTAAAACGGTCTTTGGAAAAGAGAAACAGATTCTAAGGGTGAACACAGGGATTTATTGCTGTCATCTGAAACATCAAAACATTTGCAGGTATCAGTAGCTGAGACACATGTTACAGACAAGAAAAAAAAAAGGGTATAATATTATACCCTGTATTTTCAGCTGTGAAACTGAGCAGCAGATGTTCATGAGCAACAAGTGATTTCAATGTAACAATTAGTAAAGAAAATAGCTTTAGTGTGGGATTGCAAAATGGCACTGACATGCTGTGGTTTAACACAAAGAAACAGAAAAAAGTAGACCAAATAAGAATTCTGTGTCATGTACACTGAAGGAACAGGGAATGGCATAACGATAAAGCATCACTGGAGATTTTTATAAAGGTTTAGAGTTTATTTCCATATGATTTAGAGAGATCAGAGCTTTAAACTGAAGGTGTAAATTGAAAGTTATGTGTTTTATAATCAATGAACCAGGAACAAGAGGAGTTCAACAAATATGTGACCAGTCAAAAACCAACAGCAGTCCTACACCAATAGCAGAATAAACAGATACATTGTTCTAAAAACCCAGCTGGGAAAATCCATTATAAAATAATCCACAGTAATGGGAAAAACTTATGATTTTAAGTCGTGATCACTACTAATGAGTCAAACTACTAAATTACCTTCCCTTAAAACAGATGACATTCAAAATTTTAAAATAGTGATTTTATATATTCTGTCTTAACAACCTCCTTCATTTCTTACTGTAAATTAATCCTTTGAGCTCAAGTATGGAATAGAAAAACATAAATATTTACATCTTCACTACAGTTATGCAGACTGCACAGATCCCAGCCTTGCTCACAGCTCTCAGGCTGATCAGGCCTGCTTGCATCATATGAATTCTCCTTGAGCTCAACTTTGAGTTGACTTTGAAGTTTATGAGCTGAAAAGCAGCTAAATTAAGCAGAACAAAACAAGCAAATGACAGCTAAAGAAGCATTAGACCCAAGTATATTCATTCAATTAATTTGCAGTTTTACCCACTCTTCTGTTCAACTGCTTTGTCAAAATTTCAACAGAAGTACCATATGACTGAATTTATGCTACACACATCAGTAAGATAAATATCTGAAATAAAGGACAAAATAAATAATTCTGCACAACAAGACCCAGCAAAAGCAAACAAACTCATTCAATTTTTTTCAGGTTTACTTTTAAATGTATGCATTTGCTCTTTACTGGCATTTTGAAATGCTGTTATTTTATAAATATATGAAAAAAAAAATCCTCTCATAAAGAGACAGAAAAATATTCAAGAACTAAAGAACAAATGTATAAATTATAAAAGGAAGAAGGCATAGGAGACCTTGCAGGAAACTAACAATTCTTCTTCTTTTTTTTTTGTTGTACTCTGATACAATTCAATCCAAATAACATGTGAGCCCAATTATGATATGAAATCAATCCTAAACAGGGTAAAGTGCTGCAGTTTTGTCCTCAGCTCCATCAAGGAACCCCCACTTGCCTTCTCTCTCTTTCAATCCAGTTTTCCACCTTAGATGGTGCTTGAGATACAGATGGATCAAAAAAGAACGCCAATCAAATATTGGTATGCAAACTACAGAACATTTTAATTTTCAGACCGATTTTTTAATTACCGTAGATATGTGCTAAATTCTCAGTAGAGATAAAAGCTACTGCAACTGTACTTTTCTAACCAAAGAATGCAAGAACTCACTTCTCACTTCACAAAGCTACCTAGAGTAAGAGGAAAAGCAGTAAGACAAAACAGGGGTGAGTCTAAAGAAGATGATGAGTAAGCCTTTAGGAGTATGTTTATATAAAGGGTGATGATCAGTCTAGAGTCCTGTGGAGAAAAAAGATACTTTGCTCTTTCCTTTTTTTTTTTTTCCTCCCCATAAAGAAAAAAAAACAACACTGTGCTTTAGTAATCACTTTCTGCTTATGTACCCACAGAATCTCTTATTGCTGTGGAGACATTCTTTCAGTAATCAAGCTAACTTAGTAAAACCTACAGCTTGTCACTTCCTGGAAAAGGTGATAAGTGCTAATTTTCTCAGAGGCATCATATTCATGCAAAGTCTGGAAATATAATCATGGGGATAAATAAATATGTCTTTTGATCCAAATACTGTCCCACTCCTGCCCTCTAAATCACAGAAATACTAGAACAAATCAAAGAAACAATGAAAAAAATGTGTTATACCATCAATGTTGCTCTCAAAATTGCTGACTACATCTCCCATTAACTCTATTATTTTAATGCAATCAAGGACATTAAAGTTTGCTGAGCACTTTATGTACTCAGTATTGCAAAGCACATGCAATAACAAACTCCTATTTTCCACAATTGCCAAGTAAGCATTAACAGAAGTAATTCTTCTTTATTAAATGATTTTCTGACGAGTTTTGAAAGCTTGGATGCAGATGTACTTATCTGTCCTCTAAAGCTAAGATAAACTACAGTGCAAGCTTTTTTCTTTGCACGCATGCATGGTTGATTTTCAAATCATGCCTTGGAACAAACTAATAATTATATATAACTAGAAACATAGCAAAATGCCCCCAGTTCACACTGCTGGCTAGAAAAGCATTGCCAATGACTAATTCAGATGAACAGTAATAATATATTAAGAAAAAAACAAATATCAAATATACAAGTATCACAAAAATTTTACCTTCAGTATATTAATCAACTCACTATGGCACAATCTTGGAAGAAGTGTTAGGAGATATCAGAACCAGATATTCTTTGCTTAAGGATTAACCAAACAAAAAAAGTTGAGAGTGTTTTAAATGCATATGCCAAGTTTAAAAAAAAAAAAAGGACAGGAAAAAAAGTAGTCAACCCAAAATATCTAACTGATCAAAAATACTGGGATTTTTCTCCATCTGAACTTCACACGCCTCTTACATAGATTCTGTGTCCTGTCAGACTGGATTGTAGCCTTGTTTCTCAAAGCCAGATGGGCCAGATGTAGACTCTCAACTGTAATTTGGGGCAACAGCCTAATTTAAACCTTTAGAGAAATCAATGCTTAAAAGCTTATTTGCAAACTCTAAATTCTGAAGTAGGATCTTCACTACTTTCATGCTTAAATTGTAAGGTAGGCAAATTGCAAAACTACAGGTTAGGGTAGCTCTAATAATCACATTAGGTCCTATGCCACGAGTTTCTTCTGAAATGATGCAGAAATTGAAACAGTAATAACTATTGTGTCCCATTTATACTGATATATAACTTTTGCTTTAAGAAATGGTAGCTACAAAGTCTGAATATGATTCCAAATTACATACTATGACTTATGTTAATTTAGAAACACTTGGGAAATAATAAGAGGAAATATGTGTGTGTTAGATATAGGCCTGGATTGAGATGCAATAGCCAGACACAGGAAAACACAGAGAAGGTGTGATGAGGTGACCTTAGCTGGCTGCCAGCTGCCCACACAGCTGATGATGTCCAAAACAGGACAGGGAGGAAAGAATATGAAGAAAACGCTCTTTCTGGTTTTTTGTTTTTTTTTTTTTTTGCCACAAACAAAAACTCTGGGAAAATTAATTTAATTTATTGGCAGTTAAAGCAGAATTGGATGGTAAGAAACAAAGACAAAAAGCACAGAGCACTCACTTCTTCAATCCCAAATCCTCTGCCTCCCCCACTGGAGCAGGACTGGGGAATGGGAGCTTCGATCACTCCACAACAATTCCTCTCTGCCACTCCTTCCTCCTCATGCTTTTCCCTGGCTCCAGCATTGTGTTTCTCATTGGGTCTACAGGGGAACATGGATCACCTCCTCGTGCTCTCCCCTTGGGGCTCTCAGGACTCTTTGTCACATTTTTCCTGACAATCCTGGCCGTGGGCTCAGCCGTGCCCTGCTCTGGGTCAGCTGGATCCTGCTGGGCCCAGCAAAGGGCAGCTCTGGCTGCCACAGCCTGGGCACCTGCAGGCCCCCAGAGTGGCTTCATAATCAGGATTCTCTGCAAATTCTCTGAGGAAGCAGGGCAGCACAGTCAGCTGTAATTTGTCATCAGGCAGATGACAAATCTCAATTCCTCTGTCAGTCTCTGTACACAAGATAGGTACTCTGAGTTAGTGCTGCAACTGCTCCTGCAGCTGAAAAAAAAGCTAAATCTTTCTATTTATCCAGCATTTTGCTTTAAGTAGACCTCTGAGTCAATTATAAAAGTATGTGCATGTGAAATTTCTATCAATAACACTAAACAGATGATGGAAGTAACACTATGGGGGACACTAAGATTATTTTCTTATTGACATACACAATAATTGATTAGGTTTCTCAGCTTCTGTTGCTAGAAATTCTAATGTATTACACTTAGGATTACTAGTTAGCTTCCATTTCCTTTCAACTTTTGCCTCTGGATAAGCTCAACTATTCCCAAGAAGAAACACTGATCAAGTACATTTGTCATGCGAACAACTATAATAAGGTAATTCATCATAGTCTGCCAGACTCTTATTCCAGGAAGACTGCTGCATTTTTATCCTTACTTAAAAATCTGCTGTCACTCCTGCTGGAAATTTTGGTAGACACTTTGGACATGTTTAAAAGCCCTTCCAAACTGATAGTGGCAGATAATTAAGTTATCAGCTATCAAAGTCCTTTTTCACTCTCTGCAATGTTTATGACACCATGAACCTTTCTGTCTCGTTTAATCTGACCTGTTCTGAACATCTGATCCCTTGTTCCTTCCCTTTTCCTTTCCTACTGGTAGCCAGTGACCAATGTAATTCACTACAACAAATGAACCTGTTCTGGAGGGTCTAATTGAGCAATTTTGTTTTCTTTTCAAGGTCTGAACTCAACCACATCCCACAATCTATTCTTCAGCACTGCAGTGGCAAAAGCTTTACTTGAAGGTGAAGAGAGCTAAGATTTTAGGCTTCCAAATGGAAGAAGAATAAACCAATGCTGGCTCATAGTGCGTGGATGAAAGAGGGAGTTGCTATTTAGGCCATCTGTAATGCTTAATGGTTTTTGTATATTCTCTAGTCAAAGCTTAATTTTTATTTTTTTAATTTATTTTTTGCAACCTTGGTGCTTAACCTCCATGTTGAGAGTAAAACTTCATGAACTCTTCCTGCATTTTCTCTTACATTTCTCTGGTAGTACTCTGCAGTTATAAGTATTCTCTTCTTGTAAAAAAAACTTGCTTTTTGTTCACAAAAAACAAAACAAAAAAAAGGCATGAGGTTTTAGCACTGGTAAACAATTTTACAGATGGAAACGCACTGAAGGAAAAAACTTCTGAAAAAGAAGCAGGTTCTAATTTCATCTTTCAGAACAGCATTAAAAATAGCAAGGAGAAAATAAACTCAATCTTGCAGATCTATTGCCTCACACACAAACACAAACAGGGCATAGTTTTAATCCTTGCACCTCGTCCATCAGCCCCTTTTATCTGTGGTTTTTCAATATAGCAACGCAAACTTAATGACAAAGTGATCTTAAAAGCTAGAATCAATTTCCACTGGAGTCAGAGCCATCAGAAAGATAGGGAGAGAGGTTAGATCTGATAAGCAAAATTAAAAGTAACATCAGTTAAACCCACAGGTAGATACATAGGGTATATTGCTAGCAATGCCATGCAACCTGTGTGCACTTGGTTTATTAACAGCATTTCATTTATGAAAGAAGAAGCAGCATGACACAAGATTTATCCTGAAGCAAGGCTTCATCAAGTGTGAAAGATGGGGATTCAGCATCACAAGATAAATGAGCACTACTCCTAACACTGAAAAAGGGAAGGAGCCCTGATAGCTCTAGGTGAAGCAAGGACCATTCTTAACGCTCACTTCACTTGTATTAATAAGTCTTCAATAAAAATGACATATATTACAAATAAGAAGTCTAAGTATGCAAGGAACCAAATTGGTAATATTTCAGTCTTCAAAGTACTCCACCTTCCGAGCTTTGTTTGCATGTGCCTCATACGAAACAGGTGAAATGAATTTTAAAAAGACAGAAATAGACTTAGGCACTGAGAGATTCTCATGCATTTGGAATTAAGAACATTTGTAACCATTTCACTTGGATTTAGAGTTTCTCAATTTTGGTCCCTGAGAAGGGAGATTCAGAAGCTAAAGTAAACATTATTTTCAAAACCAATATTTAAGTAGTATCATGCTTAGTTCTTTTTCCTAGACTTTTCACATTAGCTAAAAAAATCACAGAAACAAGATTTCCAGTGGAGATCCTGAAAACAATTAGGCTTTGAAAGATACAGCTCATATTGCTAATATTAATTCCAAATCTTGATATTTCTGTTCTCCATCCCTAGATCCACAGCTGGATCACTCCTTACCCACACTGTGGTTCCAGGCTTGAAGCAAACAGATGTGCCAGATAAGCAGATGTCCTGGAAATCCTGGCTGTAAATTGCAGCTCTTCCCTATCCCATGACCAAATGAAGTGGCATATGTCCCTCACAGGTGAGGAAAAAGTTCAGAAGTGCAAATGAAAGCTACCATGTGTTGAATGGTCTTTGCCCAGCATATTCACCCAAAAATAGCAGAGCCTCTCATTTTCAATTTATAGGGTTTTTTTGGTTGGTTTTATTAATCTGTTTGCCCTTACCAATCACAGCTTGCCTGAGCTACCAGTAGTGCTAAGAAACAGAATCAGCAATTTCAGGGAAAGATTTTGAAAGTCTAAGAGCCAAATGTTCATATTCCACTTGAAGACAATATCTTATTATAATTCCTTCATATTATGAATAGAAAATCTGGAGCCAAGACTTTCTACATGTGGAGTGCTATGATGCAACTATTTAGTATTATAGAAAATCTTATTGCTTATATGGCTTTTATGAAAATCTGCCCAGACTCTAATGAAGGTAAAACTGCTGGAGTACATACAATGAGTCAGGACTGCAAATAATCCCAATTTATATTTTAAAACATTAATTTTTGATATAAAAGACATTTCAAAGTTACAGCACAGAGAAACATAGTTCTTATTGCCAAAGGGACCTGGGGACCATGACAACAAATTTCAGGACGTTGGATTTTAAACTGGAGGCATTCCTGTCACAGAACAATCATTCTATCCAGGGAGTTATAAAACCAGCCTAAACAATGCAAGGCCATACAGTGTTTGACCTCTTTCCCACGAGCCAATAAATCAGGGTGCCAAAGAAGTACCACACTATCACACTGATGAAACCATGAGGCTGATGAGAAAGCCTCCAAATTCAACTGGGAAGAATTTCATTTCAAGTTTCCAGGGGGAATTCTTGATGCCAGATAGACTGAATTCCTCCTCAACATCTCTCTGTCTGTGGCGACCATCAGTTTTAATTATTTCTGACATTTTGTCTATCATACTGGATCCCTGGAGAAAAGTAATGAGTCTCCTCGTGTGAAAGGTGAAAAGAATGAAGATCACATTAACATGCTTGAAATAAATTACCCACATGATCTTGTAACTATAAAACTCCAGAAAGGATCCCATTAAACCACTTGCAACTACCAGTGCAACCGCAAAAATCTCCTCATTAGCTATAAAAGTTAACTAGCAGCATCTTAATTCTGGCATTTCAGTTTCATTTGCTGATTGTGCATGCTTGTTCCAGATTCAATAACAGCAATTGTCTGATAAGAATGACCATGTCAGTACCAGCCAACCAATGAGGGCTGCTTACCTGAGGAGCTGAGCACAGCCATTTCTCAACTGTTTCTTTAGGAGGGCTTGCAAAAGAACTTTGGTAAAGTTCTCTTTAACTTTTCCCTGAAGGTCATGTTTGTACTGTAATAAAACTTACTCAGCCTTTTTTTGCAAAGAATATACCAATCAGCTCAAATCAAAAGCATTGGAAAGTACAAATTACATTCCCTCTCCCCCTGGCTTACAGGGAGAAGCACTGTGTGATAGTCTCAAGGAAAATGAAGCAAAGAAGTCCAACAGTCTGTATTGTCTTATCTTAATAGAATTTTAGAACAGCAATGAATGCCTTCGAAATACAACTAAGGAGAAAAGCTAATTGGCAGAAGATGATAAATTATATTTTCATACTCAACAAAATAAGTACAAGATAATTTATTATTATATTCAAAACTACGACTCAGTGGGTAAGGGCAGAAGACTGCAAAAAATAATTTAAAACACTTTTCTCTGAGAATTACTGTTTTATGAACTACAAATGTATCAACAGATTTTATAAAAAACACTGATACATTAAAATAGTCCATTTTCTCCCTATTTCTATAGATAATGCATTTACTAAGCAATGCTGTGGATATATGCACACATCTACATAAATAAAAAGTAGCATAAAATAAGCAAATACATACTCAATTTTCTACTTCATGAAGTGACTTGTCTACCTTTTTTTGGTAATATTCATACAATACCTCTTTTCTAAGGTGCATAAACCCAAATCTCGGGGTAACATTTCATGCAGCTCTGCTGATTGGCAAATCAAGTTCAGACCCAGAAATGTAAAAGGTGGTTAAGAAATAAAACGTTACAGTAAATTTCATCATATTTCTAGCTGACAAAAGCTTCAGGATCCAAGAACACCGAGTTCATTTTCTGTGATCTTTTGGCACCTTTAACCATTCCTAAGTTTCTTTAGCAGAACTCCTGCAGATGTTTTTGTCAGAAAAATACATTAAGCAAATTAACTGGTTGCATTTCTCCTGGGGCCAGGAGCTACACCATATATTATAACGAGGTGATTATGTTGCCACTTTGTCACTGCCGGACTTCGCATTAAGTGTTACTTGACATATGCTTTCATGAAATGATTTAAAATAACAGGCAGTTAAACACAGGCAGCAGAACAGTGGTGACTTCACTTCTGCAGCATACACAATTCTGAAATAAGTTTTATTTCTGCTGTCAGACAGAAAAGATAACTTATCAACAATTTTAGATGAGTAATTAATACCATGCAGACAAACATGAAATAAAATTCTAAGCTCTTTTATTTTTTTTTTACTTATTTCCTTATGTTGTCAATGGGCATTTGAGCTAAATGTTTACAAGTAATTATCCAGCCATTATTGGAAGCAGTTTATAGGAATCTATGGAGTCCATAACTACATAAATATGTTAACTTAATAAATTTGGAAGTTTGGTAAAGTTCTCTTTAACTTTTCCCTGAAGGTCGTGTTTGTACTGTAATAAAACTTACTCAGCCTTTTTTTGCAAAGAATATTCTGCAAATTCTCAGGTAGAGGCGCAGCAGAGCACTGTAGAATCATTTAACTATAAAACTAGACATGCACAAAAGGTTTGGGTCTGTATAAATAGTTCTGACCCTCAAAAAAAACCAAAGTAAACCCATAATTTTTTCAGCCACAAAATTAAAACAAACCCATAATTTTGTCTTCTTCAGCTGAAGAACGAAACTCAGAAATAAGGTTTGGGCACATAAGAACAAAAATCAGATGTCTATTCTAAAATGCATCTCTTGCCTTGCAACAGTCTTGAATTATAAACAAAAAAGAGACATATATTAAAAAAAATGATCTGCAAACAGGAAGGAAATAAACCATTGTGAATATATTTCAATTTTATATCATGTTTAGCAATTGCTGCAGTGCTTATCAGATATGTTACACTAGTCAGAACTGGGAAAGTCATAAGCCATGATTTTGCAAAGTTTCCCCTTCAAGATCTTTACTGAAACTAAATACAAAATCCTACTGGACTTTACACTGATACAAACACATTTTCTGGTTAGGGGTTAGCAAGCACAGTTCTTTGTTGCACTAACTCATATTTACACTGTTCTTAAATCTCACCTTGAATAAAGAGGGAGTAGCTATTCCAAGAATAACAAGTACTGTTGTTATTGAATGTGCTGGGATATTTATTACAATGTCTCTCATCACACATAACTATGCAAAGCAGTTATTATTTTTATCATCTGCAGTTATTGAACTTCTCATTCACCATCACAGAAGCTCATGTTTAACTTTAAGCTGGTTTTAAATATTTCTTTTTAAAAACAAAGACCTTTTTCTATTTTTTCTTTTTAAGTTTCAGACACTTGGGAACTGCATTTTACTTATTAAGCTGCCCTTGGTGTGACTTCTAAAACATGCAATCTGCTCCCCCTCAAAAAAACCCAAAAACAAATTAAATAGACATGTTAGGTTTTCATATATAATTATATATGTGTAAAAACATGAAGAGCATTACACCTTTTCTTTTTTGAGAGTTATCATTAAGAGGGGCACTCTTCAGATGAAAGCAAGAATAAAAAAAGACCATTTCCTAGTTATTTTAAAGTATATCACCTCAAGATGTGGAATTCCAGTTAATAAAACCAGAAAGAAACCCTATAACATAATTTATTTAGTATGAATAAACATCTAAGTGATTTGATTGGAAAAAAAGGATCAAGTGTCTCCATTCTCTAGACTTTCCTCTTATAGAACAGACTTTCAGAAATAGCATTCCTTATGGGCTATATTTCATGATCAGAGGGATCTTTATTCCCCTAGCTGAAATTTAAGATAAAGAAAATATCAGAATTAACCCACTCATCTGTAAAGATACTGTAAACCACAAGGTGCTGTACCCAATGGCAAACTGGTGTTTCATGCTTTGTGCTCCCAGCATAGGAAATGGAAGAGTCATAAATCATCATGGAATTTACTGGGTTGCAAGACACATTAAAGATCATCAACTTCCAACCCGCTGTCATGGGCAGGGACCTGAGGCAACCTTCCACTATCCCAGGTGGCTCAGAGCCCCACCCAGCCTGGCCTTGGACATTTCCAGGGATGGGGCAGCCACAGCTTCCCTGGGAAACCTGTTCCAGAGCCTCACCACCCTCACAGTAAAGAATTCCTGCCTGAGAGCCAATCTGCCCTCTTTCAGTTTAAATGGAATAGTTTTAGTAGTGGTTCCTGAATAAAAATATTCCTTTTTTTTTTTTTCCCCTGAGAATGGATTAGTGGTCAGTGGGAACAGTGTGGCTTTACTGACTCTTGCTTTGTATCAACTGGCAAGATGCAACTCTGCCATTTTTCAGAAATAACATATAGCTGGTGCTATAGTGATTAATGGAAAAGGGACTATCTCTGTTCTGATTCTTGATTTATCCTTCTAAATGCAATCTCTAAGTGCACAAGGATCTCACTCTGCTCACTAAACTGAGAACTGTTGTCCTTTCACAGCACAGAAAATAAGACCACCATCTGTTTCTTTGTAAATACTTTATCTAAAGAGATTGTTGTAGAAGCAAAGTAAATTCTGAGAATAAAATAGGAAAAATGTAATTTGAAGTTGTCACAATACAAACAAATAGGAGATGAAGATGGATGAGGGTGGGTGGTCTGGGAGCCTGTCTAAAACCATATGGCCTGATCTAAGACCTAAGAAACAAAGCAAAAGTTTATGGTTTCCTAAAGAGATTTCAGTTACAAAGACCCTATGTAAATCATTAAGACTGCAGAAACAGAGTCCTATTGTTACCACTGCTTATAGTTCTTTTAGTTATTTACGGGTATGTAAGTTTGTTATTTAAATATTGTGACATTTGCAAATGCATTGTATGTTACCATAAACTCCAATTTATAGCAAAACAAACTGCTTCAAGCTGTGCTGGATGGAGCAAATGGAAGCTGCAGGTGTCTAAGGAGTAAATGGATGCCAGCTTGTTAGCTGAGGTGAGAGGCTGAGGCAACGAGCAGGCTGAACTTGCATAATGAAGAGCGGGTTTCAGGAAAGGCTGAAATTCTGCAGGCAAATGAGAAAAAGAAGCAGAAGCAAAGATAATTTTTTGTTTCTTGAGAGGGTCTGGACATATTAAGGTAAAGCAGGAGCTTATGGTAAGAAGCTGGATTTCTGGAGGCACTGGAGAAGGATCACTAGAGCTGGTGAGTAATTAGGCAGAAGCCAAACACCTCAGAAATACATGGAGGTGGTTTGGGCAGCAGGCAATGAGGATTCATGGATAAACCCCAGTACCAGACTGCCAGGCCACAGAACAAGAACAGTTTCAGCACCCTTTAAGAAGACAGAGAAAAGGAAATGCTAACGATGGACTAATTAATACATTAACAAGCCTTTTAGACTGATGGCTGAAACTGCTTTTTCCCCAATTAACTCTTCAAAAGGAGTTGCTGTTCATGTTTCTTCTGGCCCCCATAACACCACTTTGTATCAAAACCAGCACTTGGGTGGCTTCACTGGTATTCAGTGAAGAACTAATTCAGTGTCAAAGCAACCTGGCACCCTGCTCACCACCTTACCTCATAAACCTTCCCTCCAACTCAAGGCAAGTCCTTATGGAGGGATAGAGTGACTGAGGCAGCAACCACTTTCCATGGGGCAGGAATATAGTGAACTAGAGGGTGTGCAATGGTTGGAAAAAGAGTAAAAACTCGGAAGGAGTCAAACTTCCTCTGCTATCCAGTAAAGCTGGCATACACTTGGCCTTCTTCAGGACCAAAGCAGAAGTGACCACAGACATTCAGCATAGCCACTTCTAACAAATATTATTCACAACACAAGCTTGCTCAAAATTGTCTGTTAACTAGAAAATTACCATAATGAGAATCAAGGACTGACCTATCCACAATCACCTTTAGAGGAAGCTCTCCATTTTTTTTTGTCTTATACCTGTCTGTGTGTAAATCATGGATCAAAAATAAATGAGAACTTGCACTCAGCAAGAGGCACTGGGTTTAGTAGGGAAAAATACATTTCCCTCTCAAAATACTGCTGTTCTACAAACAGTGCAATCATAAATCTTTGTTTCAACCTTGTGTAGTCTTATAACTCTGGCAATCTCCACTATAAAAAGTGTGCACAATTTTCAGATACAAGAGCCTGTTTTACCACCCTACCATTAACATTTTACCATTTATACAGTGCTCTTCACAGGATCTGTGAAGCTGGCATTATGAACAGCAGGAAGGAATAAATGCAAAACAAGCTCTTTCTTTGGCTTTTGCCCAGCTAAGTCACAGAAATGCAGAAGCTCACAGTTCGATCGTATCAGATTTTTACCACAGGTGAAATGCTTCACTTTTTACTTGTGAACTCTATCATATGTGCAGTGCAAAAAAGTATAAATAACAGGAGACAAAATGATCTTGGCATCATCCTTTCAAATTCCACTCTTCCATCCATGTGTTTTTTTAATGAGAGATTTCATTGGTGGCAAGATATTACACGAACTCTAAAGCAGTCTGAAGAAAAAGGTAGAAAACTAAATTTACAAACTCAAATCGCTTACAAAAGAAATTAGACTTTATTTCAGATACATGTACTCTCCCTCACTTGAACCAAAAACATACTTAAAGCCTAAGCTGATGATTTCCTTGAGACAAATTAATGTTATCTTTACCATGTGGCCATTAAGCACTCAGTCAGTGGTGACTGGAACCCTCTTGAACTTGAGTTGTACAGTGTCAGCTAAAACACAAGTTCATGTAATGGGAGTGCCCTCTTGTTCTACAAGAGCAGACAGTGCTCAGAAGTTTTATCTATTTACTTAGACACTTCACTGTCCTTGCTCCTTGTCGCTGCCACTGAAAAGCATCTCTGAACTTGGCATTGACACTCAAGTGAATTACATCACTGTATTCTCATTTATAATTGACCAAAAGTGATGCAAAGAAATACAAAATACAGGGCCTAAAGCTAAATTCCTAAATCCTTACATTGTCAGCTGTGTTTCAACAGACTGACCACCTGCAGTTCTAATTTGCTGAAATGCAAGCTGAGCAGCACCTCACATTGTCCGTCCCAGCTCCAACCCGAACAAACTTCAAACCATTAAAAATTATCAGGTTTCTAGTTACAGCAACTAATTTCAGTTTCTTAAATTCTGAAGTACTGACTGAAGCACCTTAAACATTATGAGGAGGCAGTGTATATTATTAAATTAGTGGCATGACAGAGCCCTTCTCGGAATGAAGGATGCAGATGAATTAGCGGTCATGTAATTAGAGCACGGAAGGAAGATCAGGAGAGAGGTCCCAGAATAGCAAGTCCACACAGCACTGCTGGAAACAATCTGTCCTGTTCTGGAAGCAGCCTAGCCACATTAGCATGCTGCTCTGCTGTGCCAATAAAGCTTTTGAAGTTAGAATGCCCTGAGTGTAACTGGATAAAATAAGTGACTCAACTAGGGTCGGGAATCGACAAGTCTTAAACCGCGCGTTTCGGAATGTTCTGTTCCAGAGCTGAAACAAGCAGCTTAATTCTGCCTCTGCCTGACATTAGTTCTAGTAAAGTTTTCCTGTGATTGAATCTGGCCGTGCTGCTATGCCTGTGTCCCAGACAGGATCCAGTTACTGCTAAGCTTCCTCAGTGTGAAAAGAGATCAGATGCAGTCTCTGACTTCGGGATTTCCAGAGAAGTTTTTAAGAAGAAATTCTCTTGGAAAAGAATACTACAAAAAAAGAAAAAAAAAAAAGTTTCCACTTTCTCACCATTCAAAGGAAGAAAAAAAAAAAAGGACAGCAATAGCTTTTCTGGACTCTCATGTACTTACTTACAAATCTCAGCAAACTGAGCACCACAAATCAGAGCTCTGGCTTTATAGCTAAACTTTCTAAGCCTCTACTGAACTTAAAGAGAGTAATTTTAAGATGTTCTCATTTCAGTTGTACTTAACGCAGCTCTACTGCTCAGATGTGGTCAAATCATATCACATCTACAACTGCTCTCTTGGTGTCACTCATTACCCTCAGCTGCAGTGCAGTACGTGGTCAAAATCAGTAAATGTGCTCACTCTCCTCATTTTGGTGCAGATCCTGGCTTCTCTTCTAACACAGGAGGATCTCTTAGCACCTCTGCTTGTGTCCAGCATTCTCCCCTCCCCAAACTGTGGGTGTCCAGTCCCTGTCAAATAACCTGGCAGCCAGTTTTGTTAGAATGCCTCTTGTCAAGCACGCTAGATGAACCCTCAGCTGGTTGCTGGCCCACTTGGCAAAGCTGTTGCTTTGCTCGGCCAGCTTCTTCCCCATATCCACTATAGTGCCCAAGTGGACCTATTCAAATGCCAATGAGTTTTTTTAACCTCTTCAGTGCCCCTAGCAAGGTACTGCCTGTCATAAACAACACCCATGCAAATAGTGAACATCACAGGAAAAGGTTAGAAGCAACACAAAATAACCAGGTAAACCAATTCATGGTTTCATAAAACTAATCCAAAAAAATCTTTTGCTTTTGAGGGTTTGGTTGTACATAAGGATAAAAAAAAGGATGAAAATCTGATGCTGTTATTCTGTAACAGAAAACTCAGGTGGCTTTGTGTACCCTGGAATAAAGGAAGACATAAAACTTCTGCATAAACTCCTGGGATGCTGTAAAACAACAAGTTTTCAATTTCTGACCCTGAACACTGTCAGTAAGTATGCCCTGCTTGTTCAGCCTATAAATTTTCAAGGTTATTCTGAAAGTAAAGGACAAAAAAAAAAACCCAAAAAACTTCTACTCCTGAGAAAAAAAACCCCAAAAACTCTTAGCAACAAGGAAGGGATTTTTTTTTTTAATCATCCAGACATTATTACTGATACAACTTAAAAAGTTAAATAGGCTAAGGCATGATGCATATCATATTTTTAATATATTTAAAATTCAGTTTGATTAAAGTCCAGCGGGCAGCATTGCAGGATATAGTCATAACTTCTGTGGTAGTTTTGAAAGATGTTGCTGGATATGAGCTATGGAACCAATTAGAGCTCCAGTTCAGTCTAAGGAAAAATGAGTCTCCAAAAATAGAACACTTGTATCACATAAAAGAAAAAGCAGATATACCCATAAACCCAAACTAGAACACCAACACGAAATGAAACCAGATTTTCAAGGAAATGTGATAAAGGAAAATGAAATACCTGCAAATACATTGTGCAGGGAATTTTACACTGAGCATTTCAATTATCCAACACAGGCATGCCAGTGACTGCTTTACAGATACAGCTGAACTGCCTGGAACCAGTAGAAAGATGAAATTAAATATCTCTCTCAACTCCTTTCCCTTCCTTTCCTTTAGACACTGAAACCCTTAAAATCATTTACATATACAGGCTCTCTGCTTCCATGCAGTCCCTTCGAGTGAAGAAAAGACAGCAGAAAAGAGGGTGAAAACATTGAATCAAAATGTGGCTTTTGGTTGTTTCTGAAAATATAACAATGTGATGATGCTACAGTAGACACAAGAAAGAAAAATTAAAATGGTGATCTGAATGCCTCTGGATGGAATTATTATTCTCAGTTCAGCTACCTGTTAGATCACTTCCCTCAGAGTTGTGAAATGTTATGCTGCATCTTTTACTTTCATCAATTGTAGCGCTCCAGCACTGTACAAAGAAAGAAGAATCATTGATGTTCTAATCTCTACTTATTTTTCTTTTAGCATTTTTAATCCTTTTCAGCTTCTTTTGAGGTACAGCCTCCTTCCAGCTCACAAAGAGGGCTAATGACATCAATAGACTGCTCATGAGGGCACTTGTAACAAAACATTTGCAAAAGAATTCCAGTGCTTTTGAAATAATTCAAAAATTTTCAGGAGAAAAAACTGAGCTAGATTCATCCTCCACTCCCCTTCAGATGTAATAAAAAAAAAAATAAAAATACACACACACATTTTTTTGTTGTGGCTTTCTGAAACATTATGAAGAAAAATCTCTTGCTTGTCTTTGTGTTGATCAGTGAGAATGAAAAAGACCTGCATCAAGTTGGAAACAAGTCAAAATGCTCTTTTTCTGACTTGTTAATGAAATCCTTCTTATGTACAAAAGGCATTTACTCACCACCTTAATAGCCACACTGCAAGTAGATTTTATCTTGCTAGAGATTCATTTATTTCAATGAGAAACTAATCTCTTTTGTGGGATTCATATAAAGGATTTGAATTTAAAAATAAATAAAAGGAATTGTTTACCTGCAGTAGGTAATAATACCTTTGGAAATGCCATATATGGATATTGACTATGGAATCATGAAGCATTAACCTGGCACACTTAGGCGAGTTCATGCTGCAGAAATATAACGAATCTATGCTTTAGACCAGCACAGAGCAAAATGAAGACAAAATTAAAATTAGACTCCAGTTGCACTCAGAAAAATTAAGGGAAAAATTGCAAAAAACATTTTTAGAGAACAGGCTTGGAAATGTATGTAAAAAGCTGCTGCTTGAAGCCTGGCAAATTGCATTTGAAGGGACTGACCTGACATAAGGTTGGCAATGGATGCAACTGGAGCTTTAATTGACTAAGCTTGGACATCTGTCTCAACTGTCAATCCTCCTAACAATAAGATTGATAGATGCAAGCTAATCACCAATTAGAGGCAGCTCCTTCAGATCCAGGCTGGGGCTGGAGAAGCTGAACCCACACAGAGGTGGATAAAACGAGTGTGCAAGGGAGAAAAAGAGAGAGAGATTTCTGCCTGTTTCTTTCCAGAGACCTGGAGATCATCTTAGGCTGAACTCATAGAGCAAAGTAGCACAGTAACGAAGGAAAAGGAGAAATGCTGGCTCCATGACTGTGTGACCAACCTCCATCTCCTCTCAAGGCACTTTGGAGCAACACCCAGTATGGTTTTACTGGCACAGCCCTTAGCATCCCTCACCTCCTAGAATGCAAAGTGTTTCAGCAGTGTGTAATGTGACTGCATTAGCTGTCTGCTTCTCTTCCTCCCCCAAATGCAAATGCATTATCTAGTCCTTGTATCTCTTCCACATCCTTCTTAACAGGTTACTATTTATAATAAAAATCATTAGGATTCCTTTAGCTCCTAATATGTTTAAACTCCTTCTGGACTGTCCTTGCTGGCTGCTGGTTAAAGACTATGTTCTCATTTTCTCTATAAATTTTCTACCATTGCTAGCTTTGGATATATTGCTCTTAGGAAAAAACTCCTTTTTCTTCCTAGTTTAGCAACTGATTTTTTTTTCACTGGCTCAGACTTTTAAAAACATAGAATCATAGAATACACTGAGTTGGAAGGGATCCATCAGGATCATGAAGTCCAACCCCGGCCTTGTGCAGGGCACCCCCAAGAATCTCACCATGATGATGAACCTTGTCTCTACCCTTTCCCTCCTCCAGATTGTGGAATTATGTTTTTGTGAACACAGACTGTGGGTTTTATAGTTTAATTTATTGATATTTGGGATTCACATGTAATGCCACCATGATACAGAATGAGAGCACGTTAATGAATTATAATTATATTCAGGACACAACAATAGTGCAGTGAATTTATTCTTCTTTCTTTTTCTTCTCTCTCCACTGTTAAAAAGTTATTTTTCTCAGGACACATGTTAGTTTCTTTAAGTACCCCTTTTGTAAGTACATCTGCACAAGTACTTAGATTTGGATTTATGTGCTTGAAGAAGAAATTTGTTAAGAAATGTGGTGGCTTTTAGGAGGAAATATTTGTTTCTATTGTATTTTATCTCACCATTCTAGCCTTCATGTCGACAGAAACTGCTCGTGGAAGCAGCATTTGAGGTTATAACAAAAGTTTCTGAGTTTGAAAAATAATAACTGGCAGCACAAAACCTCCAGCATGGCATAGACACATCTGCCACCTAATAGTGCAGTGCTGTTTCTCCCAGAAAACTCTAAATGGTATCTGGGGTGATTCAGTAGCATGGAGTAGATACTGAGAGGTACACCACATTAAATGACCCCTAATATGCTTTCAGGATAATCTACTTCTAATTTGCCTATGACTTGGACACATATATCAACCACACCCAGAATAAAAAGCAAGTTTTTAGGGTGCCTCATGAGATGCTTTGCCATTGACCATTGGAGCTAAGTTTTTTCCAGGACTAAATGCTTGTTAAGTATCTCTGTGCAGACAAGGTCCTCTGTTTATTGTTAAAAATAAGCATTATTTAAAATATCTGAATTCATTCTGCAATGCTTTATAAGGAACTAGTACTTTTGGGGAGGGGGAAGGGATGAAGTGAAAGAACTTAGGCTTGCATTTTTATATCTCAGTGGTTAGAGAAGTCTCCACCTACCTAAAAAAGCCAAGACAGTGACTTCCAGACATTTAGGTCTGCACCACATAAATCCTATCTCTGGCACACAAATATTTTGCAGTGGCAGATGACTGTCCTGCTGTTGGGTGGTAATGGAAATGCCAGAAATACCTGACGTCCCAAGGGTTAAATCATTTCTGTAACAATAATGATCAAGCCATTAAATGCACATGAATATTTAATTCCAGCTGCACTTAGTTCCAGTCTTAATTGTCAAAACCACTTTGCTAAAAATATGCAAATAAATTATCTGTCGTCCTCATTTATGCAACATCTTCACCTCCAGATTTAGGACAAGGAGTTAAATCCACCAGAAAGCCATTTTAGTGACTTGCTCTGCCAATTTTGTCCACTATGCACTAGGGTTATGAACTAGGACTAAGAATAGTTGTGGCATCATCCATTCTCCTTCACCACCCTTTCTTTTGACCAGAATTTTCACATCTTTCTCATGATCTATTGAAAATAATTCCTCAACAATGACTTGGCTTTACCTCCAATGCTTTTCACTTGATCCAAGAAAAAAACTCCGCTGTCCAGTTTCAGGCTTTTGAAAACAGGCTTACATTCAAAGTGTGGGAGCAACTCAGGGTTAAAATCTGGAGTGTGGAGTGCAATTCGCTTTAAACATAAAATTATTTTAATGGCACTATTGAAAGTGCCCTAAGCATTCTCCAGAAGCTATTAAGCCATTCAGTGCATCCTGCAGTGCTAGAAACTCCACATACTCTGGCCCAATGACTACTCCATGTGGATCTTTTATCTGGAAGATCTATATAGCAATGAGAAACAGCAGTGACTGGCACATTGCAATTAAAAAAATAAAATATATGGCTTATTTTTAATTAGTTTAACTGAGTTTTTAAAGAAAAATGTCTTTTTTTCTGCTACATTTACTTTGTCAAGACACAAAGAGATGAAAGACTTACAATGATATTACTTGAATAACTAGAAGAATAAAAGCAGACAAATAAAGCTAGATAATCAACAACTATTGGAAACAAAACTTGAAAAAGTAAACTTGAAGTTGTACACTACTGCCATTAGTAAAGAAAGAACCAGAGGATTAAATGACAGGGCACCTAACCTTAAAGGCAGGCAAAATGCACACCTAATGCTTGTGCCTTGAGGCAAAAAGTCTCAATCCATTGAGTGACAAACCCATTTTCCACTGTTGCCTGCTAGAGGCCAAAGAGCATTTTCACATCATTTTTTGTGACTCGGCAGAGCAGCTGACTTCTTAAATTTAGTACTTTTTTTTCAGAGCACAAATGAAGTTAGTTTTTCTTTCATTGGGAAAATTTGGACTTTGAAAAGCCTAACTAAGAGACATTTATTACGTTTCATACAGCATGTTCAAAAAGATGCGTAAATTTTAAAATAAAATACGGCTGCAGATGAGTGTGACAACATAACTGAATCTTTTGCATGGAAGATCTATTGTAGACAATGTGGTTTTATTATATTTGAAGGACTGAATTTTATCAAGCTGAATGAGTAGCAAAAAAATGTTTTTATTAGGCTGGCTTAGAAATGTGATCAAATTTGGACTAATGTCATCGAAGTCTAGTGTGCATCCTAAAAGGAAGATGAGAAGATCAGGCTCTTTCACCCTCATCCCACACAAATACCTACTACAGAAAACAGCAGGTGTGACAAGCTTCAAAAAGAACAATATTGATGGGAAAGGTGGAAAAAACCACAGCCTCAGAACGTATTTGTGAATATCTGAGTGTGAATGTTACATTTTAAAAAATCTGTTTGTACATGAATTCAATGACAGACAGAAGAGGGAAGGTTTTTTTCAGGAACACTGGACTTCACACAGTTTCTTTTTTGATAATATATATGTCTAACTGTTACAAGGCTACACTACCACTATCTATTTCTTTTCAATCTCAGAGAGAAAGTGAAATTAATTCAACACAGAAACATACATTGCCATGAACTATTCCTTCATTTGTCTTCTAATGTTTTTCTAAAGTAAAGCAGCAACACAAAAAGATACTCCCAGGTTATCCAACTCATGTATTAGTCCAAAGGAAAAACTTAGGAGCATTGTCACAAAGTGTATGCAGAATTACCCTGCCCTATTTGCCCTAAACTTCCTGCAGCAGATTCCATACAGGCAATCAAGCTTTCAGGCAGTCTGGCACTGACTGTCCTCTTTTCAAAAAGAAACTACTATCCTAAAATGAAAGTGTGAAAAATCAGTTCTTGGCCAAGGCATCACATCTCAACATCTTATGTTTTCAAGCTGTAAAACAGCACCACATTATTTATGCCCCTCTGCCCACACCAAGATATTTCAGGTGTTTAACATTCCTGGTGAAGAGGTTAACAAAACCAAAAGGTAGAATTGCCACAAGTTATTGTGCAACTTTAGAGAAAAAAAATCAAAGGAGTTCTATGAGCTCTGGCCTCAAAAATCAGATTTTCTTTTTTCCTTTTGTTAAAAGGTTTTTTTTTACATTTTGCAACACACACTGTGTTAAGTAAATGCAAATAATACCAGAAATCAACATTTTCTGTAGGATGCAGTTTGTTCTTGTAAAATCACTATTATTCAGAAGCCCTAAATATAAAGTCTTGGTTCATAACTCTTGGTATCTATATTGTTATGTATTTTACTGGTAGTATTTTCAAAAAAAAAAAAACAGCATGTTCTCTGGAAAATGATAGAAATGAGCATTTCCTATGAAATGCAACTTACCTACTGTAGCTCTAATAATGCAGGGAATAGGAAGGAAGGAAGGAAAAGAGGAAAAGGAAGTCTTCAAATTGGCACTTATACCAGGAATGGATAAAAAATATCAGAACTTTCTCCATTTTCTTTTTTTTGCTTATTCCACTCAACCCTTTTTCATATTTTCCTCTTCAACACAGAAATATAGGTCTTATGCACTGACTCCGAGCTATACTTTAATTCAAGGAAGCAACGTGCTGAGCAATAGACTCTCTATTGTCCAAATTCCCCATCTACTGTGACAGAATTTACAACATCTTTATGTGGCAAAGTATATCTTTCATCCCAGATATGATTAATGCAGAGAATTCCAGAATTCTCTACCTCTAAATGTGCATTTTAGCATTCTATTTTATGATTTGAGATATACTGGCACAGAATAGGAGTAAGGGTGAAGGCAAACATTTATGTGCTCCTAATCACAGGGAACATGTAGGTATAAGAACATGAAGCAAAGCAAGGCAGGACACACCTTGTAAAATGGTGGCTTCCTCTTTTTCTCCATATACACTTAAAGCAAGAACATGAATCTCTCCCTCAACAAATGATCATCATCTGCCTAAACACAGGTATGTTGGAAAGCATTTCTTTCTCAAAACATGAGCATGAAGCTTAACAGGAAAGACATCTTTTTTTTTTTTCTTTTTTTTTTTCTTGACAGCACTTTCTTTATATCCAACTCCTCTGCTTCTCCATATATGGGTAAATTTTCATATGCAGCAGACAATGATTTAAGTTGGGGAATTATAAAGCTAACACAAGCCAATTGCCAGGAGCTAAAGTATGAATGTTCCCAAAAGCAAAAAAAATAAACCCAACCAATAACAGTGGGCTGCATTACCAGAAGCAGGGCTATGAAGAACAAATCTAGATTTTACTTAAGTGCCAACAGCTGAAGCTCTGAATAAATTTGGATAGAATGCCAGATAATTTCTCTTGAAATCAAAAAAATCTTCATCAGCATGAAGCTGTTAAACACATCTTTAATTCCCATATGCAATCTCAGTAAAATTTCTAAGATTAATAATTTCTGAGTGAGCAACTGCTAGCTCCTCACATGAAGATAATTTTTATTAAGCACGATGTCCTTATACTAAAGGCCAACAATTCTCTGCAGCAACTGAGCAAAGGTTAGTTTTCACACCTTTCTGGATCCTACATGCATTTCATTCCCACAGTAGATGGAGGAATTTCCAAAGCTGAAAGCTATTTTGAGCAGCTTCCAGAGACTCTCTTTGTAACACCTTCTTAACTGTGATTTCCTAATCACTATGCAGAAGATTTCACTGCCTAATTAAAGGACTGGTGCAGTGATGAAGATAAAGAATACAGAGCAGGGCTGCAAGCTAATCTACAAGCAAAACACAGGAGCTACTTGTCAAGAGTAAGGGCATATTTTATCGACAGCTGTGTCCAATAAGGATGAGTTATACAGTGAAGGTTTAATATTAATGCATTTCAGTCTTTCCCATTACTTACTCGTTATACATACCTAGGGCATTTCTAATTCTCTCACTCTCCCTTCTTATTGTAATGCAATTAACATTTTAACCCCTCTGAAAATCCTTGTTTTTACATCATCTCAGACTTTTCTAGACAGTGCTTGACAGAGCTGTAGGTCTCAGCAGTTATGTTTTTGGCCTGTAAAATGCAGGTAGGAGTGTGTAAGTCTTGGTGATGAGTGAATCTTCTATTTGCACCTTTAAAACTTCCTTTATGTCTGTGTGTGCCTCTCTCTATATATATAGAAGTATATAAGTCTCTTTATACAATTTCCCCCCAAAAGGATATCAATCATGAAACAAGAACAGATTGCTATTATACACAGAAGACATTACTTACTGTTATGTAAAACAACTATTTTTAAAAAACATGTGGTTATTGACCTAAACACCAGCACTATGCTCCTTTGTATAATCATGGTTCAGCTCCTTTGAGAGCTAGACTGCCTCTGTTCAAGCCATCCATTCCCTGCATGGAATTCTGCCCATTTACAGCAGAACTATCACCTGGGAAAGACTGAACCTCCACCATCCACGTGACATCCATAAGGGAGCTCACAGCTGTCCAGTGAGGAGGAAAGAAGCAATAACCATGGAAGAATAATCTTATGGCTGAAAGCAGCAGTCTATTCTACCTCTACACTGTAATCAAAAAATATTAAATCAAAGTAATCCTCATGGCTGCTAATTGTCCATTCTGTATTTGGAGGCAATTAATTTGGGACACCTGGGACATAATCTGCAGACACAAACATCCACAACTACACCACAAACAAAGAGAATGCTGCTATCAGCCCATAAACCTCTACACATATGCTGAGAGTGTCCAAATGAAGACTCAGCTGATGCTTTTAAATTGCTGGACATACATTGTCCATGCCTGTGTTTGCCTTGCACAGTTTAACAATAATATTAATATGGCTTCAAATCACAGAGGAACTTTAAAACTGGATTTGTCATATGCACATGTATTTTACAATAAAATTCTCTTGCAACAGAAAAGCTCAGGTTTGCATCCTCGGGTGCTCATGATCTCCCTTTCTGACACTTTGGAGCTTTTCAGGGGGAACAAAGCTCTCAGGACCCCAAGTGCATTTCACCTCCTGGGGCTTTGTCTAGCTAGACTCAAAGCCAACACAAAGCACAGCTGGTGACCATGGAGACACTGTGAAGAAAGAGAGAAGAAACCTCAGCTGGGACTGCTCCCCATTCCCTTGAGAGCTGCTTTTATGCTGAGCCTCTCATCCTCGATCCCTGTCTGAGCTGTGCTGCCACAACCCTGCCAGTTCCTGGCCATGACTCCTGCCGAGCTGGACCCTGACCTGACCCAGCCCTGGCCTCCTGGTTCCTACAGCCTCAGCACATGATCAGGACCCTTGGCTGGATGTTCTCACTATCCTCAGGCCTGCCTGCATTGCCCAGATGGGCTATGGGACAGGGCTGCTGAGAGCACTGCCCTGCCTGCTCTGCTGCTCCCAGTCCTGGGGCTGTCACCCAGGGCTGTCCCTGAACCCCAGAACCACCAGGCTTGACCCCAAACACCCCCCCCAGACCCTAATCCCCAGCCCACCTCCAGCTCTGTTGCTGTCCCTCAACTACCACACCTACCCCATGCCAGGCTGCAAGTGATGCCCAGCCCCATTCAGGTTTAGCAATGGTCTCTGGTGGCACCTGGTAGGAGGTGTTGGCAGGGTTCCCACTCCATCATCTGGTTATTGCTAACAAGATTATTCCCAAAAGGCTGTACTTGCAGATAGGAAAGCTCATCCAAAAAAGGTGAGAAGTAAACCTTGGTGTCCTGCAGTATGAGTGTCTAACTAGGAGCCAACACATAAGAGGTGAGCAAGAGGACAGATGTTTTAAAATCCCCACAGGAAAAGAGCCAGAATCACCCTCCTTTCCTGCAGAAATGGAATCACAGAATGTTAAGGATGACTTTAAAGGTCATCTAGTCCCAACCCTTGTTGCCATGGCCAGGGACACCTTTCACCAGACCAGTTTGCTCAAGGCCTTAAATAATTTGGCTTGAACCCTGCCAAGGCTGGGGCATCCACAACCTCCCTGGGCAATCTGTTCTACAAATAAAGACTTTAGGCAATCAGACCCATTGTGTTATCTCTCAATGAGCCAGGAGCAGCTAAAGACACTTGAGTTCAGACCTGACACATACAAACATTCCATATACCAATGGTCAACCTATGCAGTGATGAATTGCCTCCCAACCCTGCAGTGGGCACCAGGAGCTAAATCTAAGGATGTCAGAGGAAGCTGGATGTGTGCTGATGAGCCTGCACCAGTGCAAGTATTCCTGTCACCTCAACCCAGCCAAGGATTCCCTGCTCTGTGGAAAAGCCTGCGGCAGCAATACCCGGAGGCCTCCATGCGCTGAAAAAGGAATTTAAGTCGGGGTTGTACAAGCTAAGCAGAGAGCCAGACACCTACAAATTAGGCAAAATAGCCCTGTCCCTTTGAGGATCGAGTTGTAAGATACAAAAGCTGAAATACTTGGGAAAAAAGCGCACGACGAAATCAGTAATTCTGTCTGTGTTCAGTGTGAAGGCTGGACTGAGCGCTGTAACTATTACATGCAGGAAGGCAATGGGGAAGCTGGAAGGAAATTCTGAATAGCAGCTCATGCAGTCCTCAGCAGAAGTTAAACGCTGTGAGGTGACACCAGTCTGGGAGCAGGTAATTAAAGCCTGAATTAGTGTCCCTGCCTGCAGGGGACAAATCAGGGTTGCATAGGCAATCCTCATCAGTGTTTCCTAGGCTGCCAGGGCTTGCCTTGCCACCTTGAAGTAGCCTTGGCATATGTTAATTTTCATTCCCTTTAATGTCATATTATATAAACAATCCCTGTATAAAGATTGACTTCTGATATTTGTATTAAAAAAAAAGGAATTATCCTCTTTGTTTTATTTGAAGGATATATTATAACACCTTCGCCGCTCAAAGGACACACTGTAATTAAAGATTGAATTTTCTCAGGATTTTAACTAAATCTGTCACTTAGCTTATGAATTAAACATAATTAAACACAGGGTCTCATAAGAATTGTGCTTCTGCGCCTGCTCACTTCTGTATTATTTCTTTCACTAACAAATTGCTAGTTTTCCAGTGTTCTGCATAATTAGAAATAACTAACTTAGTAAAAATACAATTAAAATATTTTCTTCCTTATTATAGTCAGAATTTTGACTTTCTTGAAATTGTAGTTATTCCATTCCTTTCTACGATCAAGAAAGGCAATAGCTTGTCCACAGGCAGCTTTGGCAGGGACTAACTGGTCCCTACCAGAAGATAATATCCTTTTTATTTCTCCTAATCCCTCAGAAGACACAGGGAGCCTTTGGGAAAGAGAGCTGCCATCTCACTGAAGCTCAGCATGGTATGAAGGTTACCTGTGAGCAGCAGTGGCTGATATTCCCACTTCTGGGAGAGGGGCTGCTCAGGGAGGGGGCTGCCCTTTCATTAAGAAGTTTCAGAGAATAACTCAATTATAAACCAGCTCTTTGATTTCACAAAATAAATGAAACCTAGAACTTTGGAGTTTTATTAAGTACAGTAAATAAGATAAAATAGATCAATGCAATATCTGCCCTACATACTTTCTTACCACGTGAGTGGAACTCATTGTTTCTGCATTCATTCTACAGATATTTCAGCATATTTAACCCACATTTACTTGCCATCCCAGATACCTGCTACCAGCAGAATTAGCAAATGACCTTACACGATCCACATTACAAGCCCCAGCTCCTCTTGGCTGCTACTATTTCCTTTTCAATTCTCAGGTATTCCAAGCATTTTATGGTTGATTCTTTCATTGACTAATAGCAAAAATGAAACTGTGACAAAAAAAGGAAAAAAACCATAAGTTTTACAGAAACACAGAATTTCTTTGACCTTTGGAGGTCATCTGGACCAACCCCTTGCCTCAAAAAGCACCACTTAGGGCTAATTGCTCAGAACCATGTTGAGATGGCTTTTGGCTGTTTCCAAGGTTTGAGACTACACAAGCTCCCGAGGAATTTCGGCTTTGCTTACAAAAAAATAAAAAAAGGAAGAGGAAAAAATAAAAAAAGGAGTATGCTGGCCACACATTAATTACAACACTCTTAACCCATCATGCAAGGTCAATTCTGATGATTTATCAGTGTCTATAAGGTTGAAATTCAGCTGCATGTTGCTGTGCAAAAGAGGGAGTGCTAATGCCAGGAATATATGCACAAGTACAACATAAATGCAGGTTTCACTTCTTCCCAGATATTAATCTCGAAATTGCTTATTTATAAAAAGTACTTAAAGATTCATAACCACTTGTGGCTCCTTTTCTCCGCAGCTGACAGCAAAAATTAAATAGGAAACATAATTCTTGCTCAATTTTAAAGATTAATACATATGTCTGCCATCATACAAAGTATGCAATTAGAAAAAATATGGAATTCAGAGTGTTTGAAAAAAGATAACACTCTTCAAAAGCGGAATTTATTTTTCTGTCAAGTACTGCCTTAGTTTAGAAATGCAGTTCATAAAAAAGTCATCCTCTCCATATCTCAGTTCTTATCTCTCTCATAAGATGAGTTAATGATGTTTTATGGCAGCTGCACTAACTTTTCCCTTTCCTCTGCTAAAATAAGGCAGTGCAGTAGAATGAGGAAAAAAAGCCCTGCTTTCCTAACACTTTATGGCTTTTGTTTGGTTTTCATTTTCACTTTATCATGTAAAGATTTTTCATCAATTTTGCATATGCTTATACATTTCACTCCTTTTCCCAATATAATTACTTCCTATTTCCTTAAAATTGCTCTCCCAAAACAAGAACAAAAGTTCTTGAGGCAAATTCATTATAGTTCAAAGCTCATTCTTTTTTCTGACTGTCTTTATGAAATCGAAATAAACGTAATTACCTTGGGGACCTGCAGCCTTCTGTCAAATTTGACTGAAATCAGCCAAAAGCTTTGGATATTTTCAGAGGAAGACAGAGCCAGGCAAAGTCATAAACACTGAAAAGTTGTATAACTCTTCCTTTAAAAACCAAATCCTACTAAGAAAACCCAAAACCAACCAAGCCAACAAAACCAGCATTACCTTAACAAATGAAATGGAAACTGTCTTGCCTCTGAGCTATGCTTCAGAAGTATGAAATTCAAAAATTCTCCTTACTCCAGGAGAAATATTCATTTAAATTCAGTCAATTTTAATGAGCACTATGAAGTCTATTTAGAAGATTCATTTTCATAAACCAGTCTGAACTTCCAACTTTTGCTCATGATGTTCTATTACTTTTTAATGTTATTTTAATATATTCCTAAAAAAAAAATAAAGAAAAAAGGAGAAAAGATAAAAAATGCCACCATTTTGGTGGCTCTTTAAACCAGACTAGAGGTAGTAATTTTCAAAAAACTTTTTTCTTTTAGTAAATTCAAAGTTCCTTATTTCAAAGTAAAAATAATTTGGCTGAAACTCCTCCTAAGATTAGCTTTTGTTAGAATCCTAGAGCTCATAAATGACAGAAACATCCCAAAATCTGCAAAGATAAATCTCATCTTTTAAATTACTGAAAGCCTTCATTAAGCCTTAATATATGCTGTCAGTTTCAAACTAAATAATAGATGAGATTTTAACATAATCAGAAGAAAACTGCTGGTACCTGCCTCTGTTACTGTCACAGTTAAATTGACATGGTAATTTTCAAAATAATGCCTTCTCTAAGTCAGTTAAAGAATGACAAGCACTCACCATTTAGAAAACTTTTCTCCACATAGAAGGAAGCCCCTTACTATTAATTCAGTGGAATGAATGAGCAAACATCTCTTTTGCTTTGTCCACTGTGGAAGTAAAAATCAGTGGCTGGGTTAATCAAATAAATCTGAAAAAGTCATACTAACACTTTTGTCTTGGAAAAGAAAATATTCTCTTGTTGAAGTAATGCTTCACAAGTATTTTATTATTTGTTATTTTGTTATTCATGGCTGCAAGGTAAAATCTATAATAATTCTTATTAAATGTGGATTTGGGGATTAGATTATAGGTTAAAAATCTACACTTAGCATTACATGTGCTGTGAGGATAAGGACTGAACAATGCAGACAGATAAAACCTTGGATCACCCTCACTGTTACCTGGTATTCAAAAAGCCATGTGCCATCAATAAAAGTTTGGTCTAGGAAGTGTTGCATTTCTCTTCTGGAAGGTCACCCTTGATGGTTTCAAAGTCTCTTTTAAGACAGTCATGTTTGGTGCCCATCAGCTGTCACTATTAGAGACATTTCCAATCCTACCCCATTTCACTATTTTAGCTGCAAAAAGGATTAAAATGGGATGTAATCATCTCAAGTACTTCACAAGTAGCTCAGAGTTCTAGCTCCTAGATCACTTGATAAAACCAGAGAAAATATTTGAACACTCAAGGAAGGCAACAGCACTATGGATAATAAAATGCTATGACTCAGAGCCCTTTTTCAGTGTTAGGATTTATTTTCTGGTTTTCTAAAACAAAACAAGAAATTTACAACCGAAAACACCTGCAAAGATTGCAACCCCTCTGGGCTGAGTTGAGCTCCCCTGGGCTTTCTCTACAGAATCTGACCAGACCTTGACATCTGGAAATTCTTTCAGGTCATCCAAATGTGCCTGGCATCTAGGCATGAAGCTATATAAAAATAATTTAAATAAAAACAAACTCCACCATCTACCTATGAAATGAAATTTATCACTCCATCCTCCTGAGGATTTATGGGTGATGACAAAACACAGCACAGGCTCATTTCTCTTTTCAGCTTCCAAGCAAAATAAACAGGACAGACTAAGTGAACAGGAAAAAGAGAGCTGTAATTCAAACAGTGGGCTCAAGGTGTGGATGTTCTTTTACATCCAATTGCTCCATGAGCTTAAGAAGCTAAACTCACCATTAATAACCAAGACTGCTCCATGATTAGAGAGCCACATCATCCCCTTTTAGTAAGGGGAAAAAAAAAGCTTACTAGGCACTGAACTCTTCACTGACTTGACTGACAGAAGAGAGAGCCCCTCCGTGCCCCTGTATTTGTGTGCTCCTGTGTGCACACACAGGGGTAAGAAGGGAAGCCTTTCACACTTCATTTCTAACCCATTTTCTTCCTTATGCAAAGGTGAAATGGAAGCTGTTCTGCTTCTGCCTTGGCCTCCTTCTACCCAAGCCTTGATTATTGTTGCTGCTTCGTGTCACATCCATCCAAGCGGCACGTACTGCATATATCCAGCATGAATATTTCATGAATATTGGGGAAGCGATTGCAGTGTGAGACACAATGCATATTTCAGATGACACATGACTGATGTGTTTAGAGATCTGGGTTTATTATGTACTTGCAACATTCATCTACTACCAGAAAGCTGGTCTTTTCCCCTATTGCGCTGAATAAAGTCAAAGAAGGAAAACAAATGTGCACTTTGAATGTATCTGATCTTTTACTGAAACAATGAATTAAGGTACTGTCATGTTTGTTTTCCACTCTCTTTCCCCAAAGACAGAGCACAGAGATAAAAACAACATCAAAACTGCTTTGTATTTGCTTTAAAACACAAAAAAGTTTCATTTTAAAGAACTTTTCATGCTCCACACCATTGTTATGTTTGGATTAATACCACATTTTTTAAAGTAGGACTTCTACTATAGAAACAATTATATTACTTTATTTAATACCTCTGATTTTCTAAAGACTAATCTGCTATATCTCCAAATTATTAAGAAGTTCAAACTGAAAAGGGGATACCCACATCTAGTCAGCAAGCAAGCAGTTTTTAAGACAGGAACTTGGGTGAACATTTGTTTCCATTTCTGCTGTATGAATTCACAGTTCCAGCAGGGGATTTCCTTCATTGTCTTGCTTCAAATCAAAACAAAACAAAAACAGAAATTACTTCCCCGCCCATAAACTCACACACATGATTTTGAAAAGGCCTCATTTGTCCCAGTAAGAAAAAAAAA
>VZSJ01002605.1:68516-120068 GCA_013398405.1 Pheucticus melanocephalus | reverse complement strand
CGGCTCTCCAGCGGGCCAGAGCCACCACGGTGCCGCGCTGGTGGCCTTTGCCATCGCTCCTTTGCATTTCCTTTTCCATCCAGTCGGCTTTGTCAGTTCTTTTCCCCCAAAGCGGCGCCGGTGGCTGCGGCGGACGCGGCGTCGCCTCCTGCGCTCCTCGGCGAGCGCTGCCGGGGGCTGCAAGGACAGGGACCCCCCTCACTGTCCTGGGCTGCTGCTGGCACCAGGGAACGGGGACAGAGCTGGCGTAAAGGAAACCAAAGGGAGGAGGACACGGGACAGCGAAAGGACCACTACTTCAACTTCCTAAAACCTTCTGCTTCGGAAGAGGGGAGCGGCTTCACCAGATGGGACCGGAGCGAGCCCCGGCTGGGAGCGCAGCTCTGCAGGGAGCGGCGGGGAAATCGTGGGGAGACGTCTGCGGGGCGAGCAGTGGCAATCCTGCCGGAGCCAGGCGGAGGGAGGAAAAATCAGAAAGGAGAAGGAAGGGAGAAGAGGGTTTCCTCGGCTGCGGGGCGGCCCGGGGCGGCGGGGCGCGGCGGGCTATTTGTAAGGCCGGAGGAAGCTGGAGACTTTGGAGCGCAGGAGTTTGATGAAGGAGCGGGGCAGCATCTCCTTGTGCTTCTCTGTGTACTTGAAGTAGTTCTGGGGGTGCGCCAGCACGTCGAAGAAAGCTTTGATGAGCTTCTTGTCCTGCAGGGAAGCCGAGCCAGAGGGAGGTTCAGCATCCTCCCCATGCTCCCCTGGAGCCCCAAGGGCAAGGAGAGCAGGAGACATCCCCAAAAGGAAGGATGCCCTGGGGGGTTACAGACTTGGGGGCTCACCTTGAGGATCTCCTGGTGGTTCTCGGAGGCGTAGAGCCTTCCATCCCGCACGATGTCCTCCACCAGCTGCTCGTAATCCTCTGCCAAAACACACAGGGCATGAGCTGCCGCTCGTCCCCAAACCTCTGGCCTCCATCCTTCAGTCCGCTCCCCCCAAACACACAGGAGGTGTGACCTGGGTCCCAAACTGTGAGGGGGAGAAGCACCAGGGTGCTGGGATGGCATCTCCCCATGCTCACCATCGTAGGTGACGTAGGGGATCTGGAAGCCCCGGGCACTGTTGGCTTCGCTGGTTTTGAAGTTGATCCAGAGCTTGCGGGAGCGGGCGGTGAAGGCGATGGGTCTCTCGTAGGTCTGGCAGGTCTCATAGGTGGTGATGGAGGATGGGGAGGCTGCAGGGAACAGCAAGGGGACACAGGATGCTGCTTGCCCATCAGCAGAGCTGCCCCCAGCCTTACTGGGTCAAGGGTGGCATCAGGGATGGGAATTGTCCATGCTGGACGAGGCTGAGCCCCCACTAACCCTCATGTTACATACCAGAGATTGTTACTCCTTCCTTGCTCTGGAAAGTACCGGATGGGGCTTTTAACCCCCAGAATGGAGGCTGAGGCCCAGGTGTGCAGCCCAACCCATGCACATCCCCCTGAGATCCAGCAAGACCCCTGGATGGCAGAGTGATGCTCATCTCCCCACTCACCCCATTCCCAAAACTCCCCTCCTGCTGCCCGGGGATGCACCTTTGTCCCTCTCTGCCAAAGCCCAGCCTTTTCCTGCCCAGCTCCTCCCCTGAGCACCACGGCCTGCTCGGTTACCTACAGTTTTTCCGCATGACCAAGACGTCGCCGCACTCATCCTCGGAGGGGAGGAAGATCTCGGGCACCACGATGAGGATCTTGCGCTTGGGCGGGGGGTTGATGTTCCAGGTGCACTCGACGTTGGCGGGGTAATTCCCCGGGTAGTTGGGGGACTCGATGTAGCCCGTGTACTCGCCCAGCTCCCCTCCACACTGCCGGTCTGCAAGGCAGGGACACCACTTCAGCTGGGAGCCAGGGCACTGGGGGCAGTGTCCCACTGGGGGTGGTTTGCCGGGCAAGAGGGGCAGTGTGGACCTCTCACTAGTCCTAAACACATTCATACTCTTAACCCTAGCAACCCTCTCCACCCCCATCCTATTTCCTCTTCTATCCAAAAACCTCAAGAACAGTCCCAGCACCATTACAAACACAGTCAAAACTTCCTTCCTAATCTGCCTAATCCCAATAGCAATCTACACCCACTCTGGAACAGAAAGCCTCACCTCCTTCTGGGAATGAAAATTCATTATAAACTTCAAAATCCCCATCAGCCTGAAAATAGACTTCTACTCCCTTACCTTCTTCCCCATTGCACTATTCGTATCTATCTACAATTTGCAACATGATATATGGCCTCAGACCCCTACATTACAAAACTTTTCACCCACCTACTATTCCTCCTAATCGCTATACTCATCCTAATCATCACCAACAACCTATTTGTCCTATTCATTGGCTGAGAAGGAGTCAGAATTATATCCTTCCTAATAATCAGCTGGTGACACGGTCCAGCAGAAACCCCCATGCCTGCCTGAAATGACCCCAAACTCGACAGGATTTTAAAATACTTTTGAAGGAGGACCCCACACCTGTCCCCCCCCCCTTCTGCTGCACCCCAGCTCGCCTACTTTTGCACTGGGACACCGAGGTGGAGCCGTCGAAGTCGGTGGTGGTGTTGCCGGGGCAGGAGATGCAGTAATTCTGCCGGAACTCGGGCTGGTAGGTGCCCACGGCGCAGCGGATGCAGCGGTGCACGCTCGTGTTGTAGTAGTGCCCAGGGGAGCACTGCACTGGGGGGTCAGGGAGCACAGGGGGCTGTGTCAGCTGCTGGCACAGCCCCGCTGGGTGGCCCCGTACTGGGCACCAGCTCTGCCCTACCTTTAGTGTCGCAGTCCTGGAAGGAGAGGGCTCCCTCGTGGCGGGTGGTCAGCCCCCCGCCGCAGGGGAAGCAGAGCGCCCGTCCCACCTCGGGCTGGTAGGAGCCACGGGGACACGGCTGGCAGGGCTTGAAGCCATCAGCAGAGTGCTGGCCAGGGGGACACTGACCTGCGGGCAAGGCATTGTTCAGTCCTGGCACGCCACATGCTCTCCTGCTCCATACCCAGATCCTCTTCCCCCTCAGCCTCTGCACCACCAGTACACCCAGAGCAAGTGCTGCCCTTCCTGGGATCCCCTCTAAATAATAAACACCCAAACCAGCAACTCCTGTGAGCCCTGGAGATGCTCAAGGCTCTCCTGTTGAAACTGCAGCCCCGGGCATCCCCTGAGCGTGCCTCGAGCCCCAGCTGTGCCCTCCTTACCGGTGCAGCCGGTGATGTTGGTGGCTCCGATGGGTCCGAAGGTGTCGCCGCGGGGACACAGGTCACAGGAGAGCTGCCCCTCCCTCTCCTGGTAGGTGCCGGGCGGGCAGGGCACGCACTGCTCCGTCTGCCCGTGGTAATAGGTTCCCTGCGAGCAGCTGACTGAGAGCCGGGGGGGACGTCGGTGATGCTGTGGGGGCTGTCACCGCCGGGTCCCCTCGTCACCCCGCCACGCTCCTCCTTACCACACTTGCTGGCCAGGCGCTGCTGGCCCGGCCCGCAGCTCTCCTGCCGCTCCGGGGCCACGCTCAGCTTCCGGGCCACCTCGTACTCCATCCCCGAGAAGCGCAGCAGGAACCGCTCCTGGTTGATGGATTTCTTCAGGGCTTTGATGGCCGACTTCAGCTTCTTCTCCACTCGCTGTCGCAGGCAGTGCAGGTTGCAGCTGGCTGGGTGGTGCAGAGGGGAATGGGGGTGCAGGAGAATGCAGTAAGAAGGGAGGGGCGGAGAGGGAAGCCCAGAAGCACTAAAACCATCCCCCAAATGCTCAGCTGCAAGTGCCACCCAGCGTGTGCCAATCCAGTGCAAGGCGAGGACTGGTTTATCTCTCCTTGCTGCATGGGGATGGTATCGTGCCCCTGGTCCCACCACCTGTGCTGACCCAGGATGGGTCAGGCCAGGGCTGTGCCCACCTGTGATCTCCTCAGGCTTGATCTCTGCCTCAAACTCCAGCGTGATCCGTGTCACCTCTTTGCTGGGGGAGTTGCGAGCCCGGCGCCCCTTCCCCTTCTTGGACGAGTCGCACTTGAGGTTGACGAAGGTGACCTGGCAGTCGGAGCACGGTGCCGAGCCACCTGCAGGGGGGGACAGGTCAGCACCCCCTCCCTGCTGGGGCACATATTGGCACCTCCCCACCACCACAGCTCACCTTGTGTCCCAGCCCTCCCGGCCTCCTCCTGCTTGCCCTTGCTCCGGGGGTGCAGGTGGCACTTGGCATCCTTGATCTTGAAGGAGGCTTTCTGCTTGACGGGGGCAGCCACAGTCTCTGAAAGAACAGGTGGGTGCTCAGCAAGCTGGCATGGCCCAGCCAGGCTGCTGGCAGCCGTGGGCACCCCAGGAGCCCCCTTACCGAGGCACTGCTGGCTGCTGTTGGTGGCTCTGTGCTGGCCCTGCCGCAGGACGGGGGTCCCACAGCTCACTGTGTAGCTGCTGTCAGACTCTGTGAGGGAGAAAGGGGAGTTGGCTCTGCCAGGGTGATGCAGGCAGGCTGTGCCGTGGGGGGATGATGCCCAGCACCCTGCCATAGAGATCCTGCACCAGGGACCTGTCCTGTGGATCTACACCCAACAACGAGCCCTCCTAGGCAACAACATCCCTCCCTCCCTCCTGCACTCTGGCTGTGTAGCCACTCTACTCCCCTCAGTTTGGGCCATGCAAGGAAATGGGGACCCCCCTGCTCATGCTGGTGGTGGCATTAGTACCAGTACCTGGCAGAAATCGGGCCTTGGAGGTGCAGGACAGGGCACAGCTGTCCTTCTTGCCCATCTTGTTGCACGTGAGGGTGGCCCGTGGTGGCACCGAACCTGGCAGGCACTTCACCAGCTCCAAGGGACAAGCACCAGCTGGTGATGACAATCAGGGATGCCCATGGCTGGCACAGCTCAGAGACCCATGAGGGACCCCAGTGCCCTCCAGCTCATGGGGGATTCACCAGGGAGGAGACGGTGCCAGAGCGTGGCACAGGGACCCCAGCCTGGCATCCCAGAGCCCCCAGCTCCTCCCTGGCCCTGCTGGCTCCTGGCCTGACATACCCACACAGTCCTTCTTGTTCCAGTGCAGCTTGCAGCCAGCAGGACAGGTGCACTGGTAGCTGCCAGGAGTGTTGATGCAGCCGAATTTGCAGCCCCCCCTGTTGATGCTGCACTCATCGATGTCTGTGGGGACAGAGGAAGGGACAGTGGGTGTGGGGCAGTGGCTGAGGGGCAGTGGGACCCCTCGGCTCTCACACTGAATCACTGCATTTCTCAGGGCTGGGATTCTGGATGGATAAATCCAAGCCCAGCTGGGACACCTCTGCACCTCAGGGCATTTCCAGCAGTGCCAGCTCCAGGGGGATAAGGGACAGCCCAGCTCCGGTGTCCCCAAGGGCCAGGCAGGGACGGGTGCAGCCCATCCAGGCTGAGCCCAGCCCCAGCCCCTCGTGGGCTGAGGGCACAGCAGACAGAGCCGACATGGAAGCAAAAGGCTCAGCCCTGGTCCCTCTCTTCAGCAGCCCCCTGGCCTGAAATGATCCTCCAGGAATGGAGCTGTCCCTGTCACAGCCCTCCCTGTCACAGCCCTCCCTCACTCGGGGCACTGGTGGGAGCCATCACTCCCTTTGCTGCAGGGCCACCGCAGACAGTGCCAGGGGCTCACGCTGACCGTGCAGCTCAGAAATATCCGGAGGGTCGCTGACGCAGCCCCGGAGCAGCCGGGCTCTGATCCCGGGCCGCCGGCACCGCTGCCACAACACGCTCGGCAGCCCCTGCGGAGCGCGTTTCATCCACCTCCCGCCCCCGCCCTTGGGAGCTATCTGCCTTGTGAAATTTAAATCAAACCCTTTTGATGTTCCCCTTCCCACCCCGTCACAGCTCCCTGCCAAAAACGCCGGGGATTTCTCCCTCTCTCTCTCTCTCTCTCTCTCTCCCCCGCTGCAGACAAGTCGCAAATTGTTCCTGTCGCTCTGTTTGAAGTTGCAGACACCAGCGAGTCTGGCTGTGAGCCCCGTCCCTGCCTGGGCTGTGCGTGGAACCGACCTTGCCCACGGGCCCTGGGGGTGGGCAGGCTCCCCAGGGGTGCCACGGCAGCCGGACCCGGGGCTGTCCCACCCCTGGGACCCCAGCCCGGTGGGCGAGGGGCTGCCAGCCCTCAGCTGGCCCTACCTCCGCAGTGGGTGAGTCCATAGAGGGTGTAGCCCTTGTGGCAGAGGCACTGGAAGCTGCCGGGGGTGTTGATGCACAGGTGGTCGCAGGTGCGGTCAAAGGAGCACTCGTCGATGTCTGGAGGAAGGGAAGGGGAGGAGGTGAGAGCTGGCAGGGCAGAGGGGCCGTCCCCTCTGCAGGACTGTCCCCTTCGTGCTCCAGCAGGCTGAGGGCTGAGCTGGGATGCTGTGGGACCCTGCCCTGGCATCCTCCAAGGGTCCAGAACCAGATTGCTCTGGGCATTCAATACAATTCTGGGCATTCGGGATGCTCCGGAGATCCAACACCAGCATGCTCCAGAGCCCCGGACTCCCTCCCTCCCCCAGGCTCCTCCTCACCCACTGCGCCCTCCTCATCCCCCGCCACGAGCTCCTGCAGCCCCTCTGCACCTCAAACGGGCCAAACAGGGCCAGCGCCCCGTCCCTGGCACGGGAGGGCTGCAGGAGCCCCGGCTGCTGCCCGTGCGGGGCAGGGAGGGATCGGGAGGATGCCAGGGAGGGATCGGGAACGCTGCGCGGGCAGGTCCTGCCTCGGGGACGGTGCCAGCAATGCCTGCTCGGCCCCGCGGGCACCTCGCTGGGGCAGGGAGGCCCCGGCTGGGAGGTGAACCCAGCCCGGTGGGCTGGAGCATCATTGCATTGGCTTCATTAAGTTAATTGCTGCGCTCACGTCAAACTCCCGGAGCACAGAGCCTGGACGGAGATGAAAGCAGCGGCAGCCCCGGAGCCTGCCAGCCCCCTCCTTCCCCGGCCCTGTGTTTTCAGGAGGCAACGCTCAGGCTCAGGCACACCTGCCGTGCTGACCTCGGCCATGGGCTGCGGGGGCAGCACTGACCTCCTGGGCTTATGGGACGTGTGCACAAAGATGTTGGGACAGGGAGAAAAAGGTGGAAGAAGCAGCAGGGAGCAGCCAGCACTCCCTCTGGAGCAAGCAGGAGGCATCTTCTCCCCATTCCTGCCCTCCAAGAACTGGGAAGCCTGGCAGCTGCCTGATTGCTGCCTTTAACCCTGCAAGAGCCCACAAGTCCCCAGCTCTGAGACTGAAGGGCTAAGCCCCAAACCAGAACCTGAATCCAGCACTAATCCCCTGAAGGATGCATGCAGTCCACAGGAGGGGCCAGAGGAATGAGCAGCTGGGGCAGCACTGCTGCAGCAGCAGCCATGGGAGTGCAGGGAAGGGCAGGGCAGGGGCCCTGGGCACTCAGTGCCCCTCACCTTGGCAGTTCCTCTCGTTTATGAGCAGCTTGTAGCCCTTCTTGCAGCTGCACTCGAAGCTGCCCACCGTGTTCCTGCAGATGTGGTCACAGCCGCCGTTGTTGAGCCGGCACTCGTCGATGTCTGGTGGGGACAAGGGACACCCAAGGGTCACTCCCTGGCTGGATGCTCGGCCAGGAGAGCCCAGGCTCCCCTCTGGATGCTGTCCCCACCACGAGGGACAATGGAGGAAACCCTCTGGGCTCTGGTGGTTAGCAGGGGAAAGTGGCTGATGTTGTTTGTTTTCCCACTAATCACAAAATTTACTGTTAGGAAACAACGTGTGAAATGGAAGGAGACCAGGAGGAGGCAGCAGCCTGCCCTGTCCCTCCACCCCCAGGGCTGGGGCAGCAGCTCTGCCTCGCTGGGGCTGAGGCTTTCTTTTTATGACTGTGAGGGAGCAAGCTGTAAACCTGCCTGCAGCCCTAATAAAACCCCAGACACAGGGGACGTGGCTCTGGGTTATTGCACATCGCTGGGAACTGCAGAACTGGAGAGGGGTGGATGCTCTGATAAAATACCAGGGACAAGGGGTTCTGGAAGCAGTCAACAGGTAGACAGGCAGCCAGCAGTGGGACAGGCTTTCCTTTCAGCTGGGGTCAAGTTCTGAGAGCTGCCAAAAGACACAACGCAGGCACTGGCCAGCCCTGAGGGGGGCGAGTTTGGGGTGCAGGGAAAGCAGCCTGGGCTGCCCTCCTGGCAGGGACAGGGAGGTGGGGATGTTGGTGGGACGTGCAGCATCTCGGGGTGTTCTCCCCCATGTGGAACCCAGTGCTCAGACCTGGCTGGGCAGTGTCCCAAGAGGGACCTGTGCATCTCACACCCCAGAGCAGTGTCCCAGGAGGGACCTGTGCATCTCACACCCCAGAACAGTGTCCCAGGAGGGACCTGTGCATCTCACACCCCAGAGCAGTGTCCCAGGAGGGACCTGTGCATCTCACACCCCAGAGCAGTGTCCCAAGAGGGACCTGTGCATCTCACACCTCAGAGCAGATGAGCATTCCCTGCACACCCAGCCCTTCCCCTGGGGCAGCTCAGGCACTGGGATGGGGTTAGATGGGACAGGACCCTCTAGCCCCACAAGGGCTGCCTCCAGCTTGACCTGACCCCCTTTTCCTCCTCCCCACAGGCTTCCCAGGGGCATGGGGCCAATCATGGTGCCTGCAGCAAGGCATCCCAGTCCCTGTGCAGGGGGTGATTCCTGTCCCCACCCCATGGATGCAAACACCAAGCCAGTGAGCACTGGGGGCAATGTCGAGCTGAGCTAAATCTGAGCCTTTTCTGAGGGCACTGAGGACACAACAGGAACCTGAGGCACGCAGGGGTGAGCAGTGAGCCCCCAGCCCCACTCACACCCACCTACCTTTGCAGGTCTTCCTGTCAGGCTGGAGCATGAAGCCCATGGGGCAGCTGCAGTGGACGCCGGTGGCCGCGTCGTGGCACTTGCTGTCACAGCCCCCGTTGTTCACAGCACACGTCTCTGCATGGCAAGGGGACAGAAAGGCTGGGGTGAGGACCCCTGTGCAAAAGGCTGGGGGAGTCACACCACCCAGATGTCCCCCATGCCATGGCCTGGGAGTGGCAGTGGGTACAGAGCTCCCTGCAGAGCCCATGGAAAGCTCCCTCGGCTCTCACACAACAGCAGCGAGGCCACAGGGGCGTGAAACGATGAACACATGGGGCTGGTGAGCCCCACAGACAGGCAGGGCCTCCTGGGGCCACCCTGGGCAGCTCCACAGAGGAGGAGTCCCATTTCCCAAACTGAGGAATTCAAAGTCACAGCACTTGTGCAAAAGCAGCCAGACACGGGTCCTGCCAGGCTGCAGCTCCCAGGGCTGTGGGTGCACAGCCCCAGCCCCCCAGAGGGGTGGCAAGGGGGTCCTGTCCCCCTCACTGCCACCAAGCTACCGAGCCACAAAGCCACGGGTGACCCTGTGCTGTCAGCCCCTGACCGTCACCCACTGCTCAGCCAAATTAGCCTGAGATGTGTCTCAGCCTAATTTGGGAGACACATCATATAATTAAAACACACACTCAGAGGCAGGCAGCATCAGTGGAAAAAAAATCCAATTGAAAAAAAAAAAAAGAGCTAATTATTTCAGTATTATCAAAGTCAGCTGTTGCTGGTAGGACTAGAAGGGACACTAATTTAAATGAAGCATTTTCAGCTTGACAGCTTCCCTGTGAGATCAATCCTCAATTTCAACCCTAACCACCAGAACAATGGTTTGAAGTGCATTAAGTTGTTCACAAAGGATAATAAAATATTCCTTTCAGAAGGCTGGTTGCTTGGATAAATGAGGCATTTGGGCTTCAAGGAACCCAAGATGAAAATGCCTTGAAGAAATTCCTTGGAAAGAGCAAATCCCAGGTTCTCCTGCTCTTTGCAAGCACCACATGGGGTAGGAATGACTGAACCATCCAACCATTTGCCGCGGGGCCCGGGAGCTGGGATCACTCTGTGCTCGTCTTGCCACTGCTATTTTTATGATGTCCCATAATAAGAGAACAAAAGGGACCATTTTATGAAATTAATCGCCAGCACAATTACAAAACCTAACGGCAGGGGAAGGATTTCTGCAGATATTATTCCTCCAGCCAGGTCCTCCCGCTGCCCAGCCGTGCCAGGGGACAGGGACACGGGGCGGGGGACACCGTGCCCAGGGGAAGGGAAACTTTCTGCAAGGCCAGGGAATCATTTGTTTAACACCAGCCTTTGTTCCAGCAGCTGATGCAGAAGCAGCCCGGGGAGGATTGATTTAACAGGGTCACCGCTGAGATGAGAGGATTGGTTTGGCTCAGGTGCTGCTGCCAGCGGGATGGAGCTGCAGAAGCAGCTGCAGCAGGGAGGATGGAGCTCTCCAGAGAATGAATGTGGTGCCCTGGGCACAGTCTCTGTGCTCACAGCCTCCTCCAGCACTGTGCACCCCTCCTGGTTTCTTTGCACCTTTGGGAATTTCACCTGGAATTTCACCCACCCACCATCCCAGGGCAGCTGCCCAGGGTGGGCTTTGGGTATGAGCTCGGTTAGCACGGTCAGAGCACCACTGCAAACCCCTCTGTGAAGGGGGAAACCCTGTTCTGGGTTGGCAGAGAGCTTGGAGGGGGCTGCTGGGGTACCTGTGAGGCAGAGGAGGTTGGTGGCACAGGGCTGGGCTCTGGATTGCCCCGGGGAGCAGCAATTGTTCAGCGGAGCTGGCAGCCCAGGGTGACTCACCAGGCACCCAGGGCTTTGGTGAGGCCTCCATCGCTCAGGCAGGGACAGGACAAAGCTTCACACACACACACACACACACACACACACACACACACACACACATTCTCAGACTCTTTTCCACCCTCCTCCATCCCAGCTCTGCTGTCACTGCCTCACTGCTGTGCCATGGCACTCCTCACCCTGCTCAGCACCTCAGTGCTGGTCACACTCTGGCCTCACCTCCACCGTCTGAGAAGTGACAATCTCAGCAGGATGTGAGCCCACGAACCAGAGGGGATAATTCCATGGTAACTGGGGGGATTACAGCTGGGCTGGCTGGAGCGTGGTGATGACGCAGATCTGGGGTCCCCCCCTTCTCCCACCCCTGTGTGAAAGGCTCTTCAGAGCCCCCCAAAAGCTGCAGTCTGTTCCCTGTGCTGGTGAGCAGAGCTCCCACAGCTCCTGGATGTGCCAGGAGTTTGTCTGCACCCAGCACATCCAGGAACAAGATTCCCCACCACAAACAAGTTGCTGCACCTTCTGCCTCAGTTTCCTTGGTGGCAGAGCAGAGGCAGCACCTTACCTTCGTGAAGGGCTTGGAGACCCCACGGGGATGCAAAGAAATCCCTGGGGAGGTGCCCAGCCCTGCAAAGGGCCATTGCTGCAGCTCTGGGCTGAGAGCCACTGTGCATGGCGAGGCCAAACCCTGGGACACCCTGGAGGTCCCAGAGGGGACCATCCTCGAGTGGCTGGGCTCTAGGAAGGGATAACTGGGAGTGCACAGCACGGAGATGGGCACAGGCATCCCCCTCCCCACCGGGCAGCTGCTGGCAGCGCACTGGGAGCTCCTCCTGCGTGTGGGGTAACCCTGCCACAGCCACAGCAAAGCAGATTTGTCACCCTGGCGTGGGCTGGATCCACCAAAGCAGCGTGAGAGCCCCATCTCATGCAAGCACAGCAGGGGAGGGGTCCCTGCCCTGTCCCCCAGCCCGGCCCTGGCTGTCCTGGCCCTGGGGTGTGGAAGCAGCAGCGGGGCAGGGTTAGTGAGACATGCGGTCAGCGCAGCAGCTCAGCCCCCAGCCCCGCCACCATCTCCAGAGGAGAGACCATCCACCGTTAGACCCCTTGGTAGAGATAGAGAGAACAAAAATATTTACCATTAGAAAACGTCTCAAGGATAACGTGTTGCTGGAAGTGTCTCTCCCCTGTTTAACATTATAAAAAAGTGATTTAGAAACAGTGTCCAGCAGGGAACTTGGTTGGTGTCACACATCAATGGGTTCAACTCTGCTGCGTTTCCAGCCTGGTGGAAACTGTCCCTGTTCCCTTTGGGCTTTTTCTCTCCCACCTCCCAAGCATTCGAGGTCCCTCAGCCTCTCCAAACCCCCTCCAGCTGTGCTGGGCTGGTTGGAGCCCCATGCGAGCGGGAGAAGCGCGTTGTGAGGAGCGTTAGTGCAGCCTGTTAGTGTGGGGAGCCGGGTCCTGGCTGGGAACAGAACCAGAACCAGCCCGAGGTGATCCCCGAGCGGAGCCACGCGGACACCGCGCAGCCACGGGCATGGGGAAGGCACCCACACCCCCCTGTGCCACCTGCACCCTGTGGGTTTAGCAGCCAAGCCAGCAGTGAGCCCAAACCCTGGGTGTGTTTGGGCTGCTCAGCCTCCCCCGGGGGTCAGTGCACCCCAGAGCTCCCAGCACTGCCAGCCCCACAAAGCTGGGGAGCACTGCAAACTGCCTCATGTGGGTCAGGAAATCAGCCATAAAACCTGAGCTGGGTTTAGTTTCCTTCTCCAGCTAACTGCATTTCTTCTCTGTCCACCCCTTGCCACTCCACCACAAGTGGGGGGCCAGCAATAGCCCTGCTGCACCCCAAATATGGGTGGGAGTGAGCTGCAATGATGCCCTGGCTAATAAATCTTCCTGGAAAGCCAAAATCTGCATCAACTGTGACAGCTGTTTTTGCATCTCCCCGCGGGCACTGCACCCTTGGCTGCCGGAGGGCTGTTTTATGTGCTTTTTGTTAATTCTTTTTTTTTTTTTTAAGGCTGTTTTTGGAGCATAAATATAAATATATAAGGTCATTGGCTTCCCCTCCTGGCTCCCCCTCCCCCTCGTGCCTGCAGACATGTTGGGAGCCATTAGTGATGGCCCCTGTGCTTAGAGGCATGTTCCTCATTATCTGCATTTTTAAAAGCAGCAATAAAAAGCAGAAAAATGAAAAACACCGGCCGTGGCCTAATGAAACTGTCACTCAGAGGGGCTGATCGTGCTTCCTGCCTCGTGGTGTGATCTGAAGGGAACCTGGACCAGGGGCCTGTCCCGGCAGCCCATCAAACACACCGCGTTCAATTTCAAAGCCCATGGCCCGGGGAACGACTTTGCGTTTCCCCTCACTGGAAACTTTATTCCCCTTGAAATGATGAAATATTTTGGAGGAAATGGGGAAGGGGCGGTGAAGGGGGCGGCGTGGATGGGGGAGGGCTGTTTGCTGTGCCCGAGCCATAAAACAAGAAAGGGTGGTTATAAATATCCGAGCAGGTACCTCGGCTGTAAAGCTGCTGGCTGGGCATCCCTGTAGGGCAGCTGGAGGAGCACAACCCCTTGGTGTTCCCACGCTGGGGCTGGGGATCAGGAATCCCCCAGGGAGTGCAGGAGCTGGGCAGGCCCCTTCCTGTGAGAGGGGATTGCAGAGCCCAAAGGCATGAGACAGGCGTGGTGTGGTGGTGGCTTTGGGCTGGTGCTGCTCCTAAAATCCTCTAGTGCAGTGTTTGATTTCCCCTGGAAAGGTGGACAAGGGGAGAGCTCACAGGGATGTGCTGGCTCTGGTGGGAGATGCCTCCCCAGCAGGTACAATGCAGGCCATGGGGACAAAGAGGGACACTTTGGCCAAGGACAAGAGGATGAGTGGTTTTGGAAACCCTCAAATCCCACCCTCACACCTGTGGTACCCAGAGTCTGAGTGCAGAGACCAACCCCCCCCCAGCAAACAGACTGCTCTGAAGCATCCCCTAAATCACGGGGTGCTTTGGAGAGCTGCTCTCTCACCCCCACACCCAACATGCCCAGGGGCATCCTTGGTCCCAGAGCTGCCCAAGCCAGACGCCGCACGCAGGGCCCCTCATCCAGGGGGACCCCCCCAGCTGACACCCCCAGGGTCCTGAGCTCCCCACCCAGGCACAGCAACAACCCCCCGGGAGGCTCCTCAGAGGTGGGACAGGACGCAATGGCTGCGGGAACAAACACGAGGACGGCGGGGACCAGGGGCTGTGAGCGCTGCCAGCAGCCAGGAGGGATTGGGATCCACCCCGGGGGACAGCAGTGACATTAAAGCAGCAGTGAGCTGATGGGGAGGAGGGCTTTGCTGGGGGCTCAGCCCCAAACACCCCTCGAGCTGGCAGGGAGAGCCAGGGGCTCAGGGGGGATCCTCTGCCCTGAGGACGGAGCCGTCTGTGGAAAGCACGAAGGGTTTTCTGTTCAGGCACAGCAGGGACATGGGGAGCCAAAACCTCTCTTGCTTCCAGTTCCTTTTTCTTTTTCATTTTGCAGTAAGAACTCAAATGTCTCAAGCAATTGTGGACTTAATCACTCCCCAAATATAACATTTTTTAAATCAAAGCAGCTGTTAAACAGCACAAGCATATGAAACCAGTAAAACTTCTATCTCTGCTTGATGTTTTACAATTTGAAAACACACACAGGAAAAGGACAATTCTGGGGGTGGTTGAGTTGTCAGGTTGTTGGGGTTTTGGTCTTGTTTTTTTTTCTTTGCAAGACAATTGTTCCTGAGCCAAGGCCCCACAATACCAAGTTGGAACAGATTGCTGTGGGCAAACCTGCCCCCTCCACATCCCTCCTCAAAAGCTGCCAGTGACAGCGACAGCAACAATTCCCAGCATGAGGACATCCTCACAGCTCTCTCTTCAGCAGCACAGAAGCACAGCAACGTGTCCCCAGGTGTCCCCTCAAGCACCACCACAATCATTTCTGCTCCCTGTGGCTGTGCAGACACATCCCAGGGGCTGCAGCATCCCTCACACACGTGCTGAGCTTCCCCAGTCTCAGCAAAAGGAAAACGCCCAAGGCTTAGGGAAAACCTTCACCAGGCCAAGGACAAATCACCCAGGGAGGAAGAGGAGCCATCCCACAGCCCAACCCCTGTGTGGGTGATGCCCTGACCTACCTATGCACGTCACCCCGTCCGAGTGCAGCAGGAATTTGACGTGGCAGCCGCACTTGGGCCCCTGCTCGGTGTCGTCGCAGGTGTGCTGGCAGCCCCCGTTGCCGTAGTTGCAGGTCACTGTGGGAGCAAAGCACCAGTGTCACCATGGCCCCAGCTCCTCTTCCCTGTCACCACAGCCCCAGCTCCTCTTCCCTGTCACCACGGCCCCAGCTCCTCGTCCCTGCCATCATGGCCCCAGCTTCTCGTCCCTGCCCACCATCCACATGTAGCACATAAAGCTGGCTGGAAAAACCTCATCCGTACCCTCAGAGACTTCCCTCCCTCCTTCCCTTCCTTCCTCCCTCCTTCCCTCACAGATAATTCCTACAGCTCTTCACTTTCCCTGTGGGATCTCAGTACCTGCAGGCTGTTATGTGGTTTCTCATGTCCTCCCTCTGCATATCTGCTAAATGCCACCAGTGGAGTCCAAGCAAAGGGGACTGGTGGTCTGGTTGACCCTGACCCTGAATCCAGCGCTGCAGGGGAGGGGTGAAACTTTCCTGAGCTTTGGAATGACACAGGAGATTTGGGAATCCCTGCCAGCCCTCCCCAGAGGGCAAGGTGTGCTGTTCATTTAGTTTGGGATTAAGCCTTCATTTCATCAGCGATTTTACACATTTGCTGCACACAGCAAATGAGAAACAAAATAAAAATAATTGCATAAACACACACATATCTATTTAATAACCCTGGCACTGCCAGTGGGATGCTGGCAGGAGATCAGACAGGCTGAGAGCACCACAAGCCCCAGGGAGAGGATTCCTGCGCTCCTCACATGCCAGTTGCAGTCTCCTTGTTCACCTCCCCTTTGGAAAGTGAAACACTGGGACAAGAACAGGGGATGCTGAGCCTCTGGGACCCCCTTGAACTGCCATTTCAGCCTGGTCATGTCAGGACACAACATCCCACAGTAAAGGGGCTGCCAGGAGCATTGTCTGTAAGGGCAACAGAGGCAGAGCTGAGCATGCTGAGCTTCAGGCTCAATGAACCAACGGCTACCAGGGGGTCAGGGCTTTGCTGCAGGGCAGGAGGTGCCTGTGCCACGGGCACAGGGTTAGGGGGTCCCTGGGAGGGTGCACCCCCAGCCCTGGGGTGCTCCTTACGTTTGCAGTCCCGCTGGTTCTTGGTGAGCTCGAAGCCGGGGCGGCACTCGCAGGCGATGCCCCCTTTGGGGGTCTCCCGGCAGATGTGGGCACAGCCATGGTTCTTGTTCATGCAGTTCATGCCTTCTAAAAGAGAAAAGGAAGCAAAGAAACGCTCCAAAAGCTGCTGGCACTGGGCAGCAGTGGCAGAGGGACGTCTGAGGTGGGATGGGATAGGGAGTTGATGGCAATGAGGGGAAACCTTGTCAATGAGGACCTTGTGGAGACAGGATAAACCTGGCCAGCTCCTGGCACAGAGCTGCTTGGGAAGGTGGACAAAACCACATGGGAGCCTTCAGCCTTTGATTCACCTGGGGTCAGACCCTGCTCCCACATCTCTCGGTGCCTTTAAACCCCACTGAGCTCAAGACCCAGCACCTGCATCCCTGTCCCCAGCAGGGACCACCACTGTGGCACCAGCAGGAAGGAGCAGCCGGCTCATCCCTCCTGCACACTCAAGGGATGGGGACACAGGAGATGCTGCTCAGCTGTCCTGGGCAGGGTGAGATTCCTGGGGAGCTGGAGTGACCAACACAGCTGGGAAAGGGGAAGGAGGAAAGCAAAACCACTCAGCTGGCTTTGCCAAGCAGCAGAGATAAAAATCAGCAGAGACGCAAAAATCTCTCATTTCCTCCTATTTTGGCTAAGAGGTTGCTCCAGACGGCAACAATTTAGAGTTGATACTGAGAGGAAGGGCTTGGTGCTGTGCAAGACCTGGCAGGAGAAGATGTGTCTCAGGGTGGTGTGAGGATTTCCAGGTCCTTCTATTTATCAATAAATTCCCCTGGGCATGGGAATAATGTCCCCAGCTCAGTATTGCTGGGCCTGGACAAGGGACCTGTGAGGGTTTTGCTGCAGGACATTTATCACCTCTCTCAGCATGCCTGCCATAGATTCACTTTCAAATCTGCCACACCAAGAACCCAGCAGCAGCACCAAAACCCAGGCAGGAGAGGCCAGAGGTGAGAGAGGACAGACCTGCCTGATAAAGGCAGGGATGGAGGGTGGCCCAGGGCCCTGAGCACTGACCTTCAGGGCGCTGGATGCAGGTGTGCTGGTTGTCACTGAGGAAGAAGCCCTCCCTGCAGAAGCACTCGTAGCTGCCCATCATGTTGACACAGGTCTGCTGGCAGCCGCCGTTGCCCTCCGAGCACTCGTCCAGGTCTGCAGAGGGAAGGTGCAGGGGGTGAGCACAGCTCCTTGGCACACCAAGGGCATGGGTGCTGGGTGGCACAGATCTGCTGGGCAGTCCCTGCTTCCCCCCAGGGTGGGGGATGAAGGCAAAGCACAGCAGGAGTGGGTGCAGGGATCATACAGCTTCCCTGAGTGATGGCCTCATGTTGCAGAAGAGAACACCAGACCACAGAGAAAGGGCTTTTCCTTGTCCCAGAAAACCCAAAGCACCCAGGATGCTCATCCAGGATGCTGGCTGCAGCCAGCCCCTGCTCCCAGCCCCTCAGAGCCTGTTGCCAGCTGGGGATGCCTGCACTTCATTAGGAGGAGCTGGGAAACCTTAGCCCAGAGCAGGGATAATTACTTGTAAGGAGACTCACATCCCCTGCTCTGCCCTCACACCTGTTTTGGTTTAACAAGCCAAGGCTGCAAGGGGCTGGGATGTGGCCCCGTGGCAGCAGCAATGCCCTCGCCCCAGGCTGCTGCTGCTCCAGCCCTGCAAAACCTGCATTTCATGAAGAGTAACTGCCCATTGCTCTCTCTAGAGGCTTTCTGGGGACAGTGGTGCAAGCTGAACTCGCCAGTGCCCTGAGGCGCCACAGCAACCAGGATGCCAGGCTTGGGCAGAGATAAATCTGTGCCATGGCCACCCCTTGCCCCCTCTGCCCGCGGGGCTGGGTGATGGTGTCAGGCTGGGAAGCGAGGGGCCCCGTGCCAAAGAAAACCTCCTGTGAACTCGAGCGTGTCAGAGCCACGGCTGAGGGGAAAACTGAGCCCACCGGAACCGCCGGGAGAGCGGCTGAGCTGCGGCACGCGCCGGGGGCTGCCAGCACCAGCCCCCTCCCCAGACAGCACAGCACACCCAAAGCCCCTGCTTTTGGGCTAAACAGATGGACAGATGGATGCCCGAGCAGAGTTGGTGCCTTGCACTGTACCCCAGCCCCTGGCAAGCCCCGAGGGTTTGCTCAGAATTTCCAAAGCAGGGCTGCAGCTCTAGCTGGAAGTGGCCGGGCAGCAGAGCCCAGGAGCACCCCACAAAGTTGCTGTCTTGGAAAGGAGGTGTTGAAAACACCCCCTCACCCACGGGGCAGTGAGGGCTGACACCTGGGCTGCAGCCAGGCATACAGGGACATCCTCTGCCATGGCAGGAAGTCCATGGCTTCCCCCAGTGCTCATCCCAGCCAAGCTATATCCTGCAGATGCCAATAACCCTCCTCAAATCCCCCTGCTTAGAACAAGGGCTTAATGTCTTGCAACTTCTCCTTCCAGCTCTGCTCAAAAATGAGGAGGCAGCCGTTCAAACCCAATGGCTGAAATGAGACTCCACTTCCCTAATACCTGTTTTATTAAAGGCAACAGAGATGGGCAGAAGCCAGCAGTGCCTGTGTCAGGACGGGGGCTTGAATTCCTGTCCTGGTTCAAAAGGTCGCCCAGGATGGGCAATGGAGGGGCCAGTGGACTCTGGTGGGCACATACCCTGACCCCTCTCCAGCTCAGCTCCTGCCCATGGCACTGGCAAAGCCTGGGCACAACATCTTGCTTTGCTCTGCTTCTCTTTCTTTTGACTAAAAGGATATGCAGGCAGGTTGGGCAGAGCTCGTCGGGATCAGAGATGAGATGCTGGGATGAGCTAAGGAAGGGCTCAAGGTGGGAGCCAGCATGCTCCCCCCAGATCCCCGCTTGGCCGGCTGCTCCCCAGCCATCTCCATCCCCTCCCACCCAACTCTGTAAACACATGACGTCCAGCTTTCCTTTCTTCTTCTCGGGCTCATCCTCCCCCGGGAGAGGAAGGCAGAGCCAGCCACCCGCCCGCCCGCGCCTCCTCCCAGCTGTGTAAATCTCCCCCCCTCCCCGAGGAGGCTGCAAAGATCCCGGTGATGGTGCTTAATGCAAAGCGTATGTGTCCATAATCCCTTCCCCCTCCTCCTCCTCCCAGTGATGAGCTCATTAATGACCCCTCTGCAGACACTAATTGGAAAATAGCATGAGCTGCAGGCAGAGGGGAGGCGGTGCCCCGGCGCCCCGGAGCTCCCACCGCGGATGCCGCGGGAGGAAGCGGGCGACGGGCGCGGGCAGCTCGATGGGCCCCGGGGCTCTGACGGGAGCTTTGGCTCGGCCGCGGCCGGATGGAGTTTGGGGCGGTGGGAAGTAGCGGGGAGGATGCGCGGCCGCTCCGTAGGCAGATGCCGGGTTTGTCTTGGCCCGGGGATTATTTATCCAGTCCCTTCGCTGGTTCCCATCCCCACCATATTTGCTATTAACTCATCTATTTTGGCAGGTGCAGGGCTGACCTCGAGCACGAGCGGAGCGAGCGGCAGGGCCCGGGTGAGCTGGTGCTGCCCTCGGCACAGGCAGGATGAGGCTGTGGGGAGCCTGTGCCTCACCCCAGCAACTCCAAGCCCAACCCTCCCAGATGGACCCACAGAGTGAGTTTTTCTCCCCACATGGAGCATCCTCCCTTGGCATCACCCCGATGTAACGGGGAGCAATCCTGTCCCCAGCACAGGACATGCCTGTGTGCCCTGGGAGTGCCACCACGGTTCCATGGCTCTACAGCACTCTCTGCCTCACCCCAACCCTCCCAGATGGACCCACAGAGTGAGTTTTTCTCCCCACACAGAGCATCCTCCCTTGGCATCACCCCGATGTAACGGGAAGCAATCCTATCCCCAGCCTGTGTGCCCTGGGAGTGCCACCACGGTTCCACGGCTCTACAGCACATCTGGGGGTGCTGGGTGCTGGGAGTGCCCAGCAAGGAAAGCCAGCAGGTCAATCCTAAGGTGCTGGAGCAGCTGAGGAGCTGCAGGGCACCACCATCCCTCACCCAGGCAGTTGTGGCCGTCGTGTGCCAGGCGGAAGCCGTCGTAGCAGGTGCAGCGGTAGTTGCCGGGGATGTTGACGCACTCGTGCACGCAGCCAGCGTTGTCCTCCCGCTCACACTCGTCAACGTCTGCAGGGGAGAAGGGCGGGAGAGCTGCAGGGCTGTCCTGGGTGCTGCTCCCCATCTCCAGCATCTTTGCCGCCCAGCTGGTAATGTGCCCTGGGGTGTTCTTCTCTCTCTGCCTATTCCAGCAGGTCCTCAGCTCCATTATCACCTGCAGCATCCCTCCAGAGTCTACAAAATCACCCCCATTCTCCCCAGCGTGGATGCTGGAGCCCCAGCTAGCGCGGTGTCTCACAGCTTTAGCCTGGTGCAGAGTGCTGGGAACCTCCTGGGATTTCCCAGGGCGCTGCCAGAGCAGCCCCGTCTCCATGGCAAAGCCCTGCAGTGCCTGGAGCGCTTTAATCCCTCTGCTATTTGTACTCGGCCCATCCTGACCCTGAACCTGCTCCCAGCTGGGAATTTTTCCCCTGCCCCAATCCTGCTTCCCTGCTGCTGCTGCCCCAAGGAGCCCATTTTCTGTCCATTCCCCACTCAGTTGTTTCTATATATAGATATATGCCTACACCTATATCAATGTCTAGATTTACACCTATATCTACATCTAAATTGATTTCTACACTATCTATATCTGTGTTTCTATGTCTTATTTTTAAGTTTAACCCTGCAGCCTCAGGGTTAGAAATCTTGCAGGAAAATAAGCCCAGCTTTGTTTAAAACAAGCCCCATGTGACCCTTCATGGGCAGCCCCAACCATATCAGGACAAAGGCTGCCAGCATCACCAGCAAGGACACTCAGAGTCCTCTCTGTCCCCGTGGACTGTCAACAGGCCAGGAGTTTGGGGCAGAAAAGGGGAATAAAACATTTGTAATGGGCCAGGGTGATCAAGTGGCTTCTTTGCTTGGGTTGATGAGCCACTGCTGGCCTCTGACCTGCTGGGGCTGTCACTCAGCAGGACTCTGGCCCTGCCACTGGTGTGTCCCTACCTTTGCAGTGCTTCCCATCCCCGGTGTAGCCGGACTTGCAGATGCACTTGTAGGACTTGGGGGTGTTCTGGCAGATGGCATCGATGTGGCAGTTGTCGGTGCCCTCCACGCACTCGTCAACATCTGCAAGAGGACAGGTCAGGGAGCAAAGAGGAGAGCCCAGGACCTCCACCCATGTCCCCATGGGAGCCACCACCCCAGGTGATGGATCCCAGCAGCCTCTGGCTCCTCCAGCAGCCCTGATGATGGGCTCTGGACATGGCGAATCGCTGGGTCCACTCCCAAACAGCACAACCTGTGTCCCCTCTCAGACACGACACCCTGAGACCCCCTGGCCCTTTCATGTGTCTGATGATAGGAAATGCTGCTCCAGCACTCCCAGTCCAGGCTGGAGCCAGCCCAGGCAGAGGTAAAAGTCTCTGTCTCCAATTAGCTGTTTCCTGAGCCGACCAGGCACCCGAATAATCGTCACCACTTTCTATTCTTAGGTGCCAAGGAATGTGCACGAATTAGCAGGGACCACACTAAATAAACCTGGGAGCCAGCAGTGAGAAGCAGGAGGGAGAACTGGGAAAAACATCAAGGCTTCCATGGGGACACGGACAAAATTTGCATTGTCCCCATCCCCCTTTGCCCCTCAACCCCCTTCTCTGGGATGCAGTGCTGTGGTACCCAGGACATCACATCCAGAGCTCCACGTGCTGGCAACGGCCTCAAGCAGCAATGCCCAAGGGTTTGCTGTGACAGGAGACCGTGGGAATGGAGGTTTTCATGGTATTTGGGAAATGGAGAAGCCTCAAGCACATGGAGTGGAGGTTTGTGAGCAAAAGGCTGTTCAGCTGGCTCTCACTGCCCTGGCAGTCAGGGAGATGTGGTGCCCTGAAGCGGGCACATCCCCTCCATGACTGCCAGTGCCTGCAGATCAGGCTGCTGAGGGGCAGGTGGGGCTGAGCATCACCCACAGCCCCGCAGGTATGGGCAGGGCTCCCAGAGCAGCCCAGGCTTCTGCTCCACGTGGGGAGCATCAGCTCTGCTCCTGGAGGGATTTGCCTCCACCTCTAGGAAGCTTCTAACTGGGGAAGGGGAACCTGAGAGTCCCTCCAGCTTCCCTGTCCCCCCATCAGGAGCAGCGAGAGGCTTCAAAGCTCTCCGCTGCCTATTAAAGACTACTTAGCAGCAGCCCCAAGAGCAGAAGTTCTCCAGGAGCCCCCCAGAGCCCCAAAGCAGGCTGCAGGCGGCGGGAGGCGGGCAGGCAGCGCCGCAGCCCCGCGGCAGCGGCAGCCCGAGCGCGGTGCCGGCCACCCCGGCGGCTGTGCCGGGAGATGTGACTCACCCGGGCGGCCGGGAGGAGCGCGGCTTTGTCTCCGCATCGGGGAGGCGGCACGTGCCTGCGCATTGTATAAATATTTACAGCCCGCATTCATATTTGTTATTTGACATTAGCCATGGCCCGCGGCCACCACGGCCTCCCTTGGGCCATTAATCACCGGCTGGAGGCTGACCCACCACGGTGGGGACAAAGCAGGGATTGCACAGGGATCAGAGCCCTGCTCCTGGCTGGCACCTACGGCAGCCATGGCACTGGTCATGGTGCCACGGTGCCAGCACCCAGCATCGATCCTTGCCTGTGCCAGGGCACCTAAGGGTCCTTTGTCCCTTTGGGGAGCTGAGTGTGGCTGTTCAGCACCCCAGTGACCTCACCTCAGGCTCCTGCATCCCTCACTGGGCTCCCAGAGGGGTGCTGGGAGGTTGTGGCACTGGAGCAGGGCGATGTGGGCATGGGAACTCAGCAGCAGCAAAGCTGATGCTGACCCAAAGGTCTGCTGAATCTCCTGAATCTGCAGATCCTGGTCCTGGCCCTGCATGGTTGGGAGCTTCCCTTCAGGTGCTCCCCCAAAGTTATAAATCACCTTGTGATGCTTCAAGTCCTGGTGCCAGGGTGAGAGTTGTCAGGTCTGGCACCCCTGGCACCCACCCTGGCACACAGGTGGGAACCAGCACCCAAACCATTCAGACCATCCATCAACCCCTTCTCCTTCCCCTAAAAACACTCAGAACATGAAGCATCCACCAGGCATAAATCACATCATTGAAACTTTCCCAACCTTTTGCCAGGAATCTCACTTTTGGGGGAATTTTATTTCCTATTTATTTTTCCTTCTGCGCTCTCAAACTCAAGACCACAAACAACAGGCATGAGGCACCGAATGCAGCTCTGGTCCTTTCTCACTCACACATGCAAAGCATCCTTTTTTTTCTATCTTTTTCCTTATTCTGTAACTTCAAAAGTTGTCTAACTTTGGAAAGATTACACAGTAGCAAAAGTACAAAAGAAAACATTATCAGTTTTCCACTGTAATTTTTCCAAAGCTAGAGTCATTCTGAAAGGTTACAGGATTCTAAAAAAAAAAAAAGAAAAAAAAGAAAAAACCAAAAAAGTGTGTTTGTGGGAAGAGTGAATAAATACCCTCCTGGGCACTCCAGGAGCCGTCCCAGGATTGGCAAAGATCCCAATTTTAGAATGCTGAAATTTGGGCTCCTCAGTATCCTTCAGAAATGATGTTGTGAATTAAAGTAAAAACCCTCTGAAAAACTTAGTTTTTAGCATTTTTGTCAATGCAAGCAGCATTTTCCCATGAAAGGGAAGGTTTTCTCTCAGACCAGCCCGTTTTTCCTGCAGGAGAATTCTCTCCATCCAAAAAGCTGCCTGTGGCCCCACTGCAGGTGCTCTGAGTTGCTGCCACCATGTGAGAGGGCTCATCTCCAAGACAAGTGAAGATTTAAAAAAAATTTAAAATAAAATATCCTTACTGATGCTCCTGTCCCTATTTGCTCTCAGCAGTTCCTGCTTGTCCCCCTACTCCAGAGGAGCTGCTCCATCCAAGGTCCCAAATCCAGGTGGGTTTTTTGGAGGGTTTGCCAAACCTGTACCCCTACACCCCCTCCACTTCTCCCTTCCACAAATAACCAAACCCCACTGGTTTTCACCCTAAACTGCCTGAAATCAGCCCAAACCGGGCAGTGCAGATGGGCACACCGTGCCCCAAACCCCCGGCACGGGGAATTCTGCACCCGGCCGGGAATTTGGTTGGGATGGAGATGCTGAGTGTGGCTGGGGCCGAGCAGGGCTCCTCGGAGGGCAGCAGCATCCCTGGCACGGCCAGCGCCGGGGGCTGCGGGAAGGGCAGGAGGTTGCGGCGCTCGCCCCGCGCCTCGGGCCGTGTTTTTTATTCCGTTGTGGGTGGGATTTTCCAGCGCTGGCTGTTGGGCCCCGTTCCGCTCCAGCTGCAGCTTTATTCTCCATTTCAAAGGCAGCGGAGGCAGACGGTTTCAACGCCACTGCCATTTCGAGCGTGCCAAAAGCGGGGGGACCGCCACCTCCCCGGGACCCCCGAGGGGCTCTGACCCAGGGGGAGGCGGTGGCAGAGCCCTCTGTGCCCTGCAGCAAGCAGGGGGATAAAGCAACAGCTCGTATAGTTTTAGAGCCTGGATTGAGGCTCTTTCCTCACTTCCTTATTTTGTTAAAAAAAATAATAATAAAATATGGTTTTAGCCCTAAGTTAAAAGTCCTAATAAATTTGAGGAGGGGGGTGAGACAGGACAGCAAAATCTGGCCTGGAAAATCCTAAACAAACAAACCCACCATCCTTTTTCCCCTCTCCTGCAAGTGCTTCAGCTTTTTCTACAAATTAATTTTATTCTTTGTTTTTATATAGGCATATATATTAACAGCCTGTCTGTATGGGGATGTGTGTGTAGCTGTTGGCAGACATGCGGAGTTTCCACTCGGCCTTAATGCCAAATTAAAGCTTTATAACTTCAGTAGCTCCTTTTACCAGGGTATTAATAACCACCTCAGACACTGTGGTGCAGTTTATTAATCATTTGTTCGTCCAGGGAGCTTGCAGGGGTGACTCGTGCTGCACCACAGCAGGAGTGGCTCAGGGCACGGCCACGGGCAGTGGCAGCCCCTGGGAGGGGATCTGGGCCAGGAGAGGGGAGGAGGATGCTCTGCAGGGCAGCCTTCTGTAAACTGGCTGAAGAAGTGTCATCTGCACTCAGAGACCCTGGCTCAGGTGCTGGGTGATGTCCTGCTGCCAGGATGGGGGTGCCAGTGGGCACTGTGCTCAGGATGGCTCAGAGGGGATGTCTGCATCTCACCATGCAATGGAGACCCCCAAACCAGCCCCGTGCCCTGCACTTCCACCCAGCTTTCCCAAAAGCAGGTGGGACACAGGAGGTGCAGCCCCAGCACTCGGCCCTGTGCAGTGATGGAGTACAGGAGGAGGAGGAAGCACCAAGTCACAGCGAGCACCTGGGGCCATTCCCAGCCCGGGACCCTACTGTCCAATGCCCAGACCCTGCCCTATAACCCTCACCATGGGTTTTGCTTCCCCAAAGCTGTTAAAGGGCTTTTTTATCCCCCTCACTTATGCTTCCCACTGCCATGAGGGCAGAGTCCTGAGCTGTCCATCCTCTGCAGCAGCCCAGGTCACCCTGATGGATCCTAGTTCCACCACCATTCCCTGGGTAGGAAATGCTCCCTCCACCTCCATCCCACCTCCTTGTGCCAACCCTGGTCGCTTCAACCCAGTTCCATCAAACCCCACAGAGGGTTTGGTGCTCCACACCAGCAGCCTGCCCATCTCCCCATGGAATTGTCACTGCTGTTGTTGTTCCTTTGGCTTATTGGACTGACCCGGCCTTGCCTTAAGAAATGTGTTTGTTTTTTGCTCCGGGAGCAACAATCTCAAGATCTCCAGCGGGGACACAGCCTCTCCAAAACACAGCCAGGCATCCCCCAGTGCTGCCAGACAGAGCAAACTTTATTTGCCATCCCAGCCTTCTCCTAAAGCCTCTCAGGGGACTTAGAATTTTGCAAGTGAAGGCTAAGGTCAATCATGCATACTATTTTCCTAAACTGAGTACTCTGGTGTGGCTGTCTGCAAAGGAAAAAAATCTATATAAAAATAAAAGACAAGAACCCCCAAACTCCTGAGCAGTTTGGAGAGAGCTCCATCGGCACTGGAAGACTCAAGGTGTCTGAATATTTATACTCCAGTTGGCAGTTACAAAAAAAACTCTTCTTCCCTCCTTCCTACCCACCCCCTCCCCTTTTTTAATCTCGGTACAGGCATGTTAGACGTCCTCAGTCAAAGATCTCCTTTGAACTGTGTATGTGAAATGTTTACAGTTTTACATTTCATATTTCAGCGGGGTGGAGGGGACAGGCACAACAGTCACACACTGTGAATGCTGGAGAGGTAGGAAGGCAGAGGCCAAGGGGGAGGAGGTTTGGCTGCAATGGGAGGGGAATCAAACAGCATCTCCACACTGCAATTGGAAAATTTTCAGACTCCTTAAAAAAATACAGAAAAAGAATCCCTGGCGGTGCAGGGTTTGCAGGTGCATGGCAGCACAGCAGCCCCTCAGGTGGGACAGGGGCTGCGGCCCTGGGCAGCCACACAGCACCAGCCAGGAGGGCTGCAGTCAACCATCAAGCATCCAGTGCCCAGTGGGCTGGGCTGAGGCTGTCATCCCACGCAGGAGCCTGAACTGGGCTCGTGGGAGCGCCAGGGGCTGCAAACGGGGTGCTGGGATCCCCCAGGGAGGCGCTGCCTCTCCCTCCCGGCCCCACACCACAGCTCATCTGAGGGGATGTGATCAGCTGCAGGGAGAAGAGGGAAATCCTGGGATGTGTGATGAGGGTGCTGCCAGAGGGGCTGGCACTGCCTAGGAGGGCACAGAGCTGCCAGTCCCTGGGAGCATGTCCGTCTGTCCTGCCAGCATGCAGGGAGGGACTGATGCTGGCAGACAGCAGGTAAGGACACTGCTCCACTGAGAGCAGGAGCTCAGGACAAACTCTTCTGTCTGGAAGGCTGTGAGATGGACTGACAGACAAGAGGCTGGGACTGGCAGTGACATTATCTATCCAAAACCCAGAGGAGCGCTGGGCACAGCAACACGTGGGCAGCTGGGACCTGTGGATCACAGATGTGAATGTGTGTCAGGAGCCTCCCTATGGTTATTTAGATTTATATTGCCAGCTCTCCTCTTGAAATCTTCCCTAGCCCTGAGCTGACTCCACAGCCAGCCAGGTCCACTGGCAGACACCCTCCAGGCCCAGCAGCCAGCTCTCTAAATCCTTCCTTCGCCACAGACTAAACTTTCTGGGGTAATTCAGTACAAGAAATGAGCCAGCGAGCCCGACCCATGACACAATGTTATCCCATCAAGAAAAGACAGATGGGAGAGGAGCCCTTCCCAGCCCGTGACAGTCACCTGGCAAGGGTGGCTGTCCCTCAAAAGGGCAAAGGTTTTGGGGTGATGTGTGCCCCATCCTTGGGGTGTCACCTGCCACACACACCTGATGCTTTTGGGAAATATCCTGCTAACACATGTCCCAGACACACAGAGCGGGTTCAAAGAGCTCAGTGACAGTCAGAAAACCCAGGAGTCAGCAGGTTCTGAGGAAAGGCACACGTTGTACCTGCCATCACTGATGCCCTAATGATGCCCATGAGTTCAGCCTCATCCAGAATGGACCACCAGCACCAGGCCCACCGCTGCCCAGAGTCCTCACAGCCCCACAGACACCAACCTCTGCCTCTCTGCAGACAGCTCCCCTGCCCAGCCCGCAGAACCCCCCAGCTGCAGCCTCAGGGATCAATTGGCCAGCGCAGCCCCCGGGACAGCCGGGAGGAGCCAGCGCTGTCCCAGGCGCACGGCGGGCGATGAACCCCGGCACAGCACTGAGCTCACCTCTCTCCACCCCCACTCCACCCCTCTCCTGCCCTGAAGGGATCTGTCAAGTCTCTGCACGATGGAATTTCACTTTGCTATTTTAATGCAATTCTGGCTCAGGCTTAAATGGAACTGGAAACCAAAAGGCCTTAATAAATAAATATTATGATAAGAAATGAAAGCAATGCATACACTCAAGATAATTTGAGGGGGGATAAAAACCTAAGCATTCCTTTCTGTGCCTAAATCATAAAGCTTTATGTGAAGCTGGACGCCTTCTCACCAAACCTTTGCCCTGGAAAAATCTCTCCTGCTTGCCCAGGCTGCCCTCGGAGAAGTCGCCTATTGTTTTAGAAACACTTTGAGCCAGATAAGACAATAGCCTTGAAATTCCTTCTAACTTTGTCGGTGACAGGGCTGGGGCGACCATGCGCGTGGCTGGAATCCTCCTACAAGAGATCTTTCATTATAGCCTGCGCTCCGAGATTTCATTCACACGCTGTTTAATCTCACCGGCCGCACAAACACTGCAGCTGCCACAGCCACGGAAACCTTGCATGCCGTGGAAAGAAAAAGAGAAAAAAACCCGACAGATTGTCCAGATAGTGGGGAATGAAGGAGAAAACCCCCTTTGAGGCAGCCAACAGGACCATGTAAAGGGCTGTGTGTGCTCCGCGCACTCCCGCGCGCGTCTATAGAAAAAATCTGAGCTAAATATAGAGGTGCTATAGAAAAGGGAAGGTATAGATAGACCATACATAAAGCCCCGTGTGTACGTCTGGGAAGGGGAGGCTCTGCCTCAATACGGGAGTTGTGAAACAGAAAAGCCCCAAGTTGATAAGGATGGGACATACGTCTCTTTCCACGAGATAGGGAAAGAGCTCCCTTCATTTTCAGGCTTAGCTGTGCTCAGCTACCTGAAGTTTCCTGCTGCCCAACATCTGAGATTCCCCCCGTGCCCGATGTGAAGTGCCCGAGCACAGATGCAGCCTCCTGGCTCCGCCATCCCTGCCCTGCAGCCCAGCCCGGAGCAGCCTCCTCGCCCACACTGCTGCCCCATCTCACAGACACAAAACCAGCAGAGCCCCCCGAGCCTCTCCAAACAGCCACATTTTGCCTGGGATGGATGCAGACTTGTTTGCCCACCCTAATTTTCTGCCCCTGCACCCCCTGCCTTGAGATAAAGAGTCCAAACCCAAAGAACGAAAGTCTAAGAAACGCAACTCATTAAAGAGTTCACAAACCCAACCCCAGCTCCAAGGCAGTAGGCGAGAATATCTGCAAGCGACATTTAAAATCCCCTCCACTGTTTGTTGTTACTGCTGCTGCCTTCTCCAGCCTGCACTTAAACCCCAGCTCTAACGAGGAGATCCGGCTGCCCAATCCACACATCAAACAGCAAACCTTCGAGCAGGGAAGATTTTCTCTTACCTTGACTGGCTTTATTTGCCAGCGTGCTTCCAGAGTGGAGGAGAAAGAAAAGGATGGAAAATCCAGCAATCTGCAAAGCTCCCATTGCAATCCCAGTCTGCAGGGAGGAGCGGGGGCAAGAAGGGGGATTTCTAGTGCTTTAAAGGAAACAAGGGGCTGAGCATGCGAAGGAAAATCAAAGGGAGGAAGGGGCTCTCTCCTTGCCGTGTGTGAGACAGAGGGAGGGAAGGGAACTGAACTGATGGAAAAAGCTGCTCTGGGTTCAGTTTGGGGCTCTTGGTGTTGCTGAAGAGGAGAGAGCGAGGGAGGGAGACCCAGGGCAGTTGGAGGAAAGTGGACTCTATCGCCCTCTCTCTGGCGGCTGCTCTGATCCCTTCTCCTCCTTTTTTTTTCCCTTAAATAATCCCAGCCAATTCCAGTTTTGCAAGAGCAGCAGCAGCAGGAGCAGGAGCAGCAGCGCTGGAGGGGGGAAGCAGGCGCCTTGCCCTGGTGCTGGGGACCTGGGAAAGGGGAGTGGAAAGGAGAGCCCCATCCAAGCAACGCCCTTTTTCTCTCTCCCAGCCTTTCTTTCTTTCTTTCTATTTGGCTTTGGTTACTCCTTCACGGCTCCCCCCCTCGCACCCCCAAGGCTGGGCTTTGCCTGCAGGAATTTACAGTCTGCGCTGAAGGAGAAGGGCCAGTAGCCATGGAGACTGCTTCCCTGGGAGCAGGGAGGTCAGGCGGAGACCATGGGCGATCAATGCATCAATGCAAAGCCCCCCGCAACCCCCAGACCCACCCCGCACCTCGCAGCCCCTCGGCCAGCCGAGGGCTTGGGGTGGTGGCAAGGGGAGGGGGGCCAGGGGGAGGCGTCTGGCATGGGAAAAGGCAAGGGGTGGGAAAGAAAAGGACAAGGGAAAAAAATAGATATAATTAAAAAACCCCGGAGTTTGCAGATGGCACGACCCGGCTGGGCTTGGTGGCTTTTGGAGAGTCTCGGGGTGCTGGGCAGGGGGAAACAGGGCCGGGGAGCAGCTCTGCTGGCTGCCCTGGGAGGTGGGAGGAGGACTGGAAATACGGGTGGAGGGGGAAGAAAAAGACCTTTCTGAAATATTCAGGGGTTTTTTTGTTTGTTTGCAGGACCTTCCCACAGCCCGGCCCCTGGAGCGGGGGCACCCCAGGGAGGAGGAGGACCCCTGCCCCACCCCGTGACCATCCTGGTGCTGGGAGCTGCTGGCACCATCTCTCTTCCGGGGTGTTCCTGCTCCCTGGGCCAGGAGAGCATTGCCAGCCAGGAAACTGCAGCGGGAGATTAAGGCTGGAGGCAGGAGCGGGATGGGGAGGAAGGTGTGCACTGATTCCACCTGTCCAGGGACAGGGTCTGACAGCCCCAGTGGTTACTGTGCCCATGGGCTCCCTCCCAGCCCACTGTGCTGCCCCTACACCCTCCCCAACCTCCTTTTGTCCTAATAACCCCTAAAGATAAGACAAAGGGGGCTGGAGGCAGTGGGAAATGTCCAGCTAAGCCAAAGCACCCACGGCAGAGAGGAGGGAGTGCAGCTGGACAGGAGGATGCTGAGGAGTCCCTGGGTCTTTCCCTACAAAGACACCCCCTCCCTGGGCTGCCCTCATGGCACAGGGACCTTCCCTTGGGGAGGGGGTTTGCAGGAGCACACCAGTAACCCAAACCCATCCCTGGCACAGCCAGGCTCCACGGCAGCTGGAAAGGGGCAAAGGTGCACAAATGATTCTAAAAGCTGTAAAAAAGTGTTGTACATAAAAATATGAATGTGGAGGTGTTGTCCTTAGGCTGTGTTGGGAGAGGACCGTGCCTCATCAGTGGGCATGTGCCATCCCACTGGGCACTGCTGCTGGAGGAAGCCAGCTCCAGTCTGTGCCAGGAGCTCCTGGGCACAAGAGCTCCTCCCCTGAGGTGTCCAGTGGGATGAGGCTCCGGTCATTGCAGCCACATCCTGATCTGAAGACATCACCAGTGGGGTGCCACCACCCTCCTGTGAGTATCACATCAGCAGCTGTGCCACTGCTTTTCTTTCTGGGCTGGAATTTGCTGCAGAAACACAAGTCCCTTATGGCAGAGACTCCTAAGAGCAGAGTGAAAATGGAAACTCTGCTCTGGGTTACGCGGGCAGATCTCTGTGCCCGGCCACCGCACCTCGCACCCCGTCCTGTGATCCTTTATCATCATAACCAGAGGAAAACTAAACAGTCCTCCTTTTTTTCCCTCTAACCTATCTTCTAAATCTGGAGACCGATCTCACGGCACGAGGGACAAGACCTTCAGCAATGTTGATTTATAACTGAGCTTCTAAATTGCAGGTTTACGCATTAGTATAAACACCCATAAACCAGCCTTAAATACACAGGGCCGTGTGTAATTAAAACGCCAAAACACCGAGCAGCCACGTGACAGCTCGGGGGAAATGAACAAACTCCTCACTCGTGCCCAGAGCGCCTCAGTGGGGACAGGTCTCTGGCCAAGCACTCCCAGTTAAACCAGTGCCTTGCTGGGAGGGGGTCACGCCACAGGAGCCAAGGGGCTGATCCCCATGTCTCGCTCCTCCAGTGGGATTATGAAGCACCACAGCGAAGCAGTGGGGTTGGAGTGAACTGCTGATGTCCAGGAATTCCCAGAAAAGCTGTGTAATCTTCCCAAAGCATTGCTGAGTCCAGCAATCGACGCTGCCCGGCCGAGTGGCCAAAGGGCCAGGGGTGGTGCCAGGGCTGTGCATGCTTTGGTGCCCCTCCAAGCACAGGGCTGTCCCCCAGGGGGAAAGTCAGGCAGATGGGGATTCCTGCCACCACTCAGGGAATGCCACGAGTCACACTGACATCACCTGCAGGGCAGCCCAGCGCTTTGGCCCACAGGGCTGGCATGGATCCGTGCCCGGGAGCTGACTCCAAAACCCTTCAGAGGCATCGGGACAGCCCTGCCAGCCCGAGCCTTGTGTGTGTGTGTGTGTGGCGGGGAAGGAGGTGGCAGGACTCTCCTCCCCGCTGCCTCCACTCCCCGTTGTGCACTTCTGGGCAAAATCCATTTGCTTTGGCTTCATGTAGGGCCAGAAGATTCGGCCCATTGTGCTGCGGCGCTGAAGAGCCGGCGAGGAATTGTCAGCCATGCTGAAACGGTTACATGGGGAGTCATGAAAATTTACTGCACCACTCTCCGGTCCCTCGCCAAGAAATAAAAGCAAAAGATCACAACAGGCATTTTTTTAATTTGAAGCAAAATTAAAAAAAGAACGGATCTGCACTCAGAAAACAACAACCACATCCACAGATCAAAGCAGCTGTTCTCCTCTCATTCGGGGTTTTAAGAGGTTTCTGCAGCTACAGAGATGTTTACACAGGGAGAGAGATACATACATTGTGCTGTCTTGATGCTGCCTCTCCCCCCTTCATCTGGCAAAACATTCCCTGGGAGGCGATATGAGGTCATTCCTAGCCCCTGCCTTGTTTTCCTCAAGCTGCAAGGCTGCGGGGCAAGAGGCAATTCAGTTCCCATTAGCACACACGCATTTGCACTTGGAACCCTCCCATGTACATTTTGCCTGGGGGGAGCTCGGGATGGACAGGGAACCAGCCCTTGGCCAGCTTGTTCCCAGAGGGAATTCCAGCAGCCCGACTGCCCTGAGGGCCAGCGGCTTTGGCAAAGCCCCTGGGGAGGGACATGGAGCCGGGAGGTGGGCTGGCATCTTCTGCAGACCAGCATCTTCTTCAGACCAGCCGTAATGGTTCTGTGGCTTCCACCACTTTTACGACGAGAGGGGCTGAACGGCTCTGGGGAGCACTAATGGACTGTAAAAGGCTCTTTCCCCTCTGCCTCCTTGGCTCCAGCCCAACTCCAGCGGCAGTGAGCCCCACTCCGGTGCTTGCGCAGGGACGGGGCCGTGGGAACGCGCCAGGGCAGCTCTGCCTGCACCTCTTGGCATCAGCACCTTGGTCCTGCTGCTCCGTGGGCAGCACCCGCTTTGGCAAGCAGAGGGATTCTGGCTGTGAGCCAGCCTGCACTGTCTGTGCAAATGATAAAACCTCCAAAAGGATTCTCCCCATCTCTAGCATGGATTTAATGCCATGTGCTAGGAACGAGCTGCATCTTCAGCTGCGTGTGCTTGTGTGATGCTGAGCCAAAAGCAGTTTCTGAGGCTGCACAAGAAGCTGCTGAGAAGCAAAAGTCCCCGAGGCCCTTAGGGCTTGCAGAAGCAGCTATTGAACCAGGCAGGGATGCTGCAGGCAGAAGAGTGAACCAGATTTCCCTTTCCCTCCTGTCCATGAGAACCAGAGTGCTGCCAGTCCAGGGCAGGACCCCCCATCTCTGCTGGACCCAGCAGTTGGGAGGATGGATGCTGGCACTGCATCCCCACCCTGAACACTGGAAGGTGCTGGCTCGAGAAAACAGCAGCCCAGACATTTCAATGCCCCAGCGAGGGCTGTGGTCTACACTTGGAACAGAATAGACTATTTTTAAAAACCGAGAGGAAAACACAGTATTCCCAGTAACACGCCAACAGCCCAGGCTCACACGGCTCAGCCGGTCCCCAACACTCGTCCCTCATTTCCCCAGCCTACAGTTTGATCCAGATGCCTCCAAGGTGGGTAAAAAAGCACCAGGTCCTGCTAAATGACTGCCTGGCACCCTGTGACACCTTTTTTCCAGAGTCATGGGGCTTCCCAAAAGGCTGCCTGCGAAAGCCCTTGTTTGTAATTCCCAGTTTGCAGCAGGAGAAGGTGACACACGCTGAGGTGAAGTGACTTACCCCGGCGTCACCGGCAAGGTCGATGGCAACGCCAGGAATAGCCCCGTTCCCAGTTAACCACTAACCACACTTATCCCAGAATAAGGGTCCCTTTTTCCAGCTGAATTTATAACAGCTTTCCAAGTGACATAAGGTCTCACAGAAATAGGCAGGCTTTTATTCCAGAATAATTACTGGGAGATCGGACTGGAGCGTGTATAATTACACTGCCGGTGAGTCGGACCCTGTGCCACTGGAACACAGCTTTTATCTCATCCTACTTTTCCACGAGCACATGTACGTCAGCTGGGAGATCATCAGGATGTGGGTGGAGAAGGAAGGGGCTTTGGGAAGAAAGGAAAGTGATGTATCACTCTCTACAGCTCTGTTAATCACATTTCCCATAGAAGATGATAAAAGGTCTTCAGCTACTGAAGTCAAAAGGAGTCTTTTGGGGTGTGCTGGGTCACACCCCAGATGGACTCAGCAATGCTCAGTGCATCTGCTTTGAGTCAGACACAGCTTTGGAGCAGGTGGGGTTTTTAAAATACATTTTATGTCCCACACTGGTAAAATCAAGCTTAGAGTCCGGGTCGAGGCCTGAACACAATTCTGACAAAAGCTGTGGGAACACATCGTAGGAAAACATCCTTTGAAAGTAACCTCATCATTTTTCAGGTGTTGATGTGTCTGTGCATCGGCAAGAATGGTGCCTGCAGGAACCGGGCTGTGGGAGGCTGCTCTGCTGCCCACAGCCATGACAAGGCAGGGGTTAACTGTGACACCACGGGAACTCCAGGACCCAGACACACATGTTTAAAAGTAGCACTTCTCTCCTTAAAATAGTTTATGGATCTTACTTGGGGATAAATCCAACACCCTGGAGCAGAAGGAGACCTATTAATTCCTGAGTTTTTTCACGCCGTAGTAAAGCAGCGGTTTTATTTGCCCGCCTTGTGTAAGATGTCAGTCATTTTCCCACTTGCATTTCCATCTACAATTTAACAAGGCAGCAGTTTATTTCCAGAAGCCCCGGCCAGACCCCAGCCAACTGCGTCAATATTTTGTTGCTTACACAAATGCCACCATTAAAGTCAATACTGCGTTCCGGGGGGAGGATTTTTTCCCTTTCTTTTTTGTTAGATGATGCATGTAGAGCTCTGGAAATATGGGAGGGTAAGAGCAGCCTCCCTGAGCCTGTACCTGGTGCAGAGGCACGGGCACACTGCTCAGGGCACTGACCTGACCAAAGGCATTTGCTAATTAATTCATTCTTCCAAGAGACTTAACTGCCTCTTGCCTTTGGAAACCAAGGCAAAAGCCGAGCCAAATCCAGAGCCTGTCAGAAAACACGGAGAGACCCTTATTGAGTGCAGAACACTCCAGAGGAGGGAGCTGGCTGGTGCCGGCTGTGGAGCCGACGGGGGCAGGCATCCAACCCAAACCGGCCGCTTTGCTCTCCCGCACAGCTCCCCGGTGCCACTCTTGGGATGAGGCAGAGCTTGGCTGTGCCAGGGGCTCCCCACGTTCCCCAGCCTCCTCCTACAGCTCTGCTTTGGGGTGTCCTTCCTGTGCTGCAGCAGGTCACCCTGGGCTGGCCATGGCTGCTGGCTTGTTTGAGGGGTGCTCCTGCAGCCCTCACTGTCTTGTTGCCTTTGGCACACTCTCCCAAAAACCCTCAGAGGTTTTCTGGTCCAGCATGAGCTCATCCCTCTGCCCGAGCCTCCCCATGCATGGGGCTCTCAGGGCACCCCAGCACCTCCCTGAATCCACACCCCCAAAACCTGGGGGGTTTGAATCCTACACACGGCTAAAACATCTGAAAAAATCCCAAAGGGAACAAGGAGTGCCCAAAGAACAAGGGGCTGACAGCCCGACCAGCTGGGGAAGCCCTGCAGGATCTCCTTCCTAATTCCTGCATCAGAGCACTTTTGCATGAGAACAGAGCGGCCTTAGTGTGTCAACAAGCCCTAAACGCCCGAGGGCAGCTGGAAGTGAGATGACATTATTTTTTTTATTTAAAACGGACTTCTTAACCTACAGGAAAGTAAATGTTCTTCTAGGATGGCCAAGAAAACCACACTGGGATTTTCCAAATGGGCATGACTGACTGTTTATGAGCAGAGGCTTCCAAAGGCAGGAATAAATGGCTTGCTCTCAGCAGGTTTTCCTTTCTATATTTACCCTCACCTGAAATGAACATTATTGCACACTGCAACACTTATTCCCTCTGATCAGGGGAGCGGGTGAAGAACCAACCAGCCGCAACATGTCAAATAAATTGTTAATCTGGTGTTTGCACGGGCAGGGGGAGGAGGGAGTCCCCTGGGTTTGGGGCAGGCCCCAGGTCCTGCTTACAACTCCCATCCCAGCTCTGCAGGAATGCTTTGCCTGCCTGCTGCTGCTCCTGGCTGCTGGGAGCTGGAGCTGGGCCCTTCGTGGAGCTGATCCCTGAGAGGTCTCCAGCCCTGTGGCATCCAAGCAATCCTGATCACAGGCAGCTGGTGGAAAGAGGTGGCATCTGGTGCAGGGACCTGCCCAAGGCTGCATGAGAAGACTTCTGAACAGCAAGAAGTGTACTCAGATGGCAGGTGAAGGTTCAAGCATTAGATAACCATCTCCAAAGTGCTGGGCTTTACCATCCATCTCCACAAGTTCCAGGCTTCTCTGGCTGTTTCTCTGCCTGTTCTCAAGGTGGGGAGTCCCTTTGGATGCAAAGGGGTGGTGTCTCCCAGGGACAGGTCCTCCACAGGCACAAACTGTCCTGCTGATGCACAGCTTGGCCATACAAGACCTAGAAATTTCCTTGATAAGGGGTTGGGGGCTGAGCCATTGTGAAGCAAACCTCACCATGAGGCTGATCACTCAGCTGTAAAATCTCTCCTAATCCCAGCCCTGGGGAAAGGAGAGGACAGGGAGATCACCTGCCTCTCCAGGACGTTGCCCACATCACATGGCTCCCTGGGTCACGCTCACACCCACCACCACCTTCAAATCTGGGCTTGACCTCCAATTTACCTTGAAGTTCATTAACTAATTGTGCCATCCGCTCTGGCACGCCAGCTGGAAAAGGGGTTCACATCACCCCAGGAAGAACAGGGGGATTAATCCTCCACGGTAGTGTGGGAAGTTGATCAGTCATTAGTGTCTGGGGGTGCCAGGGACACTTGGATGTGGGCAGCAGGGATGAAACAGCCTTGTTCTGCTCACAAGGCTTCCATGTACTCATGCCAGACAGCACCTGGCTTTTTTATTTTTTTTTTTTTCCCAGCTCAGACTTTTTACTTTTGGAAAAGTCTGTCCTTGTCAGAATAGCTGAGCAAACCCTTCCCCAGGCAGCCATTCCAAGAGAATTTGTGTTAATACAGATTAACGAACATAAAGCAATCTAGATAAACCGCATTAAGCCAAAAACACCTTTGAACTTTTTTTTTTTTGGATCACAATTCCTCCCCGAGCGCTGTGTGTGGTTTGGGCCTCCCTGTACCTTCAGCTTCCCCAGAGCCGAGCTCTCCACCAAGCCACAATTTAGTCAAGTCAGCAAATACAGAGATTATCCAGAGCCAGGGGCACCAGCAGCAACCCAGTGCTTTGCACGGGGAGCCCAAACCCAATTTTGGGTGTGGGAGTGTCCAATGGGGTGAGATGCCACAAGAAGCCTCTCCCCAGCTCCATGCACAGCTCCCAGTCACAATGCATGGGCTGTGGCCAGGCTGCCTGTGTGACCATGAGCCAAACCCCTCCAAGCCTCAGTTTACCCAGCACCGACCCATGCCCTAAACACACAGATGACAGATTGGTCTGGAACACCCTGAGACTGGCTGGCTGGACAGGACAGGGGCTGGTTTGCTCCACTGGCTGCTCCCTGTAGCTCAGACACGTCCACTGTGACTGAGGTGGCAACAGCCAGAGATGGAATGTCTCACAGGAAAGGTCAAGGAGTAGGGAACTGACAGATACCACAGCTGCTGGTGGAGCATGTGGTGTGTTATGGGCACATACACACCTTGCATGCCCCTGCCAGAGCAGCACTGCAGCAGGCACTTCAGAGGATTCCCAACCAACACCAGGGACTACGGCAAACCCGGCGCCAAGACATCCTCTCACCTGGACAAGGTGTAAAATACCCTTCACACGCTTGCTGGGACACTGGGAGCTCCTCAGGATCCAGCTGTCTGCCCACGTATTTGCACCAGCATCCAGCACGGGAACAATCCAAACCTTGTCTGGCGCCCAGGAGCTCCTGCAAAAATAGCTTTCCTGGTGGACTGGGCAGAGGAAAACTCCAGTCCTCCCCTGCTCTCCCCTCCACACCCTCCCAAAACACCTGCTAACACTTTCTGCCCTCCACCCTCACTGCCTTCCCCCTGTAAGGCCAATTTCCAACAGCCACAGATGCAGCTCCAAATTGCCTCCCGTTTTGGAAGTGAGGGCTGTGACACCGCCAGGGCTCTGCCTCTCCTGTTGGGATGGGGTTTGCTGTTTCACAGAGAGCCTTCTGCGGCTGCTCAGCTCACAGCTCGGGGCACTGTGCCTCACTCCCAGGTGATTTGGATCGGGACACACCAGGAAGTTTGCTTTCTCCTCCTCTGTCGGCGCGTGGGCGTGCAAACAGTGACCAGCTTCTCCGCTGCTTCGACTCCTTTAAATGGGGACTTTCATATTCATCAGGCTTGGAAAAACATTGCCATCTTTTAAACAAAAAATCCATTTCCCCTTCCACGGGGAAGGTATTTCTATTTGCACTGGCAGGCTCTCCCCCTCGCCGCGCCCAGCACAGTCATGACGGTGGGGCTGCAAAAGTGTGGCCATTCCACAGGTGAGGAAGGTTCAGCCATGGAGCTCTCTCTGCTCCTGCCAGGAAAATGGGAGCCTTCTTGGAAAGCTGAGCCCTCTGCACCAGGCTGGGTTTAATTTCTTAGGGAACTTGCCTCAAGCAGGGCAGAGGAGACCTGCGTGGGCTCTCCACAGCCCCTCACTGAGGAGGCAGATTCACAGCCCAAATGGTCCTTTTCCAATGGGATCACCAGGGTTACAAATTTCTGACCTGATAAAAGGGCAAATTGGAAATCTCCCTATGGAGTTTGCTGCCTAACGCTCCAAGTGCTCACTCTGAAAGACTCAAAATCCCAATTTCCTCTGTTGGGATTTCAGCTAGATGGCTTGGCTAAAATAAATGAGATTAATCTAATCAGAGAGATGGATGGAGCACATTAAAACAGTAGATTAAAAGAAGCCACCCAGACTAATTACCAGCGCTCCTGAGGTCCTCTGCCTTTGTGGGAAGTTAAACCCACTCAGGAATTAGATTGCCTTGCAGAAATCTGCAGGAAATGCATTAAAAATACATTCTTCTATTACAATCTGTCATGTCACCAGTCACATGGGAAAGGAAATTAATGCAGGGGAAATGCATATATATTTAAATACAATTGCCTCCTCTGGGATCAGGATTTATAGGTTGGAAGCAACGAGCGCTGCTCTGAAACAGAGACAAGAGCAAAGTGCAGTCCCCTCAGGAGCTGTGCTGTTCTACTCCCTATAAATGCTGTTTCCCCATCCTCAGCTTCCTCACACGAAGCTAAAGAGCAGAAAAGGGCAGGAGCTGAGTCTGGCACGGCACAAAAATGCACAAGGAGCACTGAGGGAAATTCCCTGTCCCTGCCCTGTGGCCCTGAGGGCTCTGTAATCCCTCAGTGCCTCACGTACCAGCCGGCAGTTGTCATGGATGCTGAGGAAATAAATTAAAAGGGGAAAATATGCTGGGAGGGAGAAAAAAAAAACCCCAAATTGTTTATCGGCGCACAAGGAGCCTCATCCCAGTGTTTGTGGGTTTGCCCTTCGGAAGGTTTAACCCCAGTCCCAGAGAAGTGCGGGAGAGCTTACAGCAGGTGACCGGAGTCAAGCCACCGGAAAGGAAAAGGGACAAACTCAGAGGAACGAGGGCAGAGGAAGGATGCTGCGGGAACGAGGGAGGAGGAAGGATGCTGCGGGAACGAGGGAGGAGGAAGGATGCTGCGGGAATCAGGGAGGAGGAAGGATGCTGCGGCGGCTGCCCGGCCGGCAGCGCTCCCTGCAGCTCCCGCTGCCGCTCCCCGACAGCTCCCGGGCCGCCCCTTCAGCCGAGCCTCGGGATGGCAGGGCCGGGATGCGATGGCAGGGCCAGGATGCGATGGCAGGGCTGGGATGGCCGGGATGCGATGTCGGACCCCGGGCTGCCCCCGGGTCTCGCCGCCGCGGCCGCCGGGACTCGCCTCACACCGGGGCCGTCGCCCCCCTCACTCCCCCCTCCGCCCGTAATGGGAGCGCCCCGCCGCGCCGCCTCGACACGGCGCCTGGCGCGGCCCATTGGCGGGCAGGGGGGCGCCGCGGTCGCGGGGAGTCCCGGCCCGCCGGGCCCGAAGGCGGCTTTGAGGATGGTGGGCGCGGGACCCCGGGGCTGGGGCAGTGCCCGATGTTCCTTCGCTCCGTGCCCGCTGTTCCTTCGCTCCGTGCCCGGTGTTAGTTCAGCGAGGCGCCGCTCCCGGCCGGCACTAGGGGTCAGCCCCGCGCCGGGGATCGCGGGGACGGGAGGGAGCCGAGTCCCCACGCAGCCACAGCGGGTGATTTGTCTGTACACAAACCTGCACGTTTTCACTCAAAAGCTGCTCAGTAAATGCTTTTAACCCCCTTTTCCTCTCGAGGCTGTGGTTCGCGTTCTTTCCCTTACTTTTATCCTGCTTTTCTGCAGCCAGGTCTGCACCAGTTCTCTCCTGGAGCCAGCTATGAGCAGTCCTGGTGACATTTCCACACTGACCATTGTGCGTGAAATTGTCCTTAGAGCGACTTTGGACTGCCAGGGGTCGGCTTCTCTCACACAGGTCTGCGTGTATATAAATATAAATATAAATATAAATATAAATATAAATATAAATATAAATATAAATATAAATATAAATATAAATATAAATATAAAATATGTATCTCTATATTCAGGCTTGGCTTTTCTCTATCTCGTAGCAAAAAAAGTGTGAGAATGGGGATGGAAGTGGGTTTGGGTCTGACTGAAGTACCACCAAGAAAATAAGATGGCTCCTGGAATAAGCAAAAAAAGTTGGAGCCTGTTTTATTTATTCATTGCTTCATGATTTACTAAGAAGTTCTTAAATCCGGTGGGTGTCAGAGTCACTAATAGTGAACATGAGCCACTAATGTGGAAGGATTTAGAGGCTCCAGCTGTGTAAGCTGCGATTGTGACATGAACAAAGCAGACTCTGCAGAGGAGCTCTCCTCTGAGGTGTTGGTGTCTCAGCTGAAGAGCTCTTTAAGTGACTTTCTCTGCACCTTCTGCAGAAGGATCTGGCCAGACTTTGTGCCCTGCACACCACAAGTCATTGATGAGGCTTTTTCCTGCATGAAAGAAATTGGATGTTTGACAAACAGAAAGCAAGGGGAGCTCACCTGATCCTGAAGTGCTCTCAGGTGCCACACAGTGTCACCTGTGCTGGATGCTGGCTTCTCTGCATCCCTCCAGAGCATTCCTGGTTCACTACAGCAATCTCCTGTAACAAGGCTGCCCCTGATCTGCTCCTGGCTGCCTGAGGAAGCTCCTCTCACAGGAGATTTCTGTTGATTGACCAATTATTTTTTGTTTTCATACTTTTCCTCCCTACAGGGCACTGAATTCATTCCCTCCTCAGCCTTTTAATTTTCCTCGATGGACAATATTCTCAAAAAGATTTCCCAAAGGGCTTTGGTTCCATTCAGGAGGAGCTGCTGTAAGTTGGGTGTGGGTTTTGGAAGGGCGATCAACAACAGGCAAGAGTTTGGGAACTCTCAGGAAGGAACTTCTCCCAGCTGCAAGCTGAATTATTTCTGATCACATTCTCCACGTCCCAGGCAGGGGTGGAATCCATTCTCCTCCAGTTTCTCAGATCTTGCCTCAGCTTGTAAAAATTCATCCAACAACTCCACCGCGGCCAGCAGGAGATGACCCTTGGCACATCAGGATCTGAATAAACCTCTCAACTAGGAAAAGTAGCAGTCTTTTTTCCTCAAAAACCTGTCACTATTTGGTGGGGAAGGCAAGGGGCTGTGGAGCTCACTGAACTGTAGTGCAGATCAGGCCTTTTTAACTCAGTTAAAAACTCACAGATTCTGCCTGGGGCCTGTAACCTCTGCTGAGGTGTCAGTCCCAGCCAGGGCTGTGGCTGTGAGGGATAAAACCTCATGGTGCTTCAAACCATTAAACCAGCTCAGTGTATTTCATGTCAGCCTGAAAACCTGACTTGCCTTGTTATTAGAAATGGAACATACGGTATAAATTTAGCAATCCCTGGTGTATTTAGCATTTCACATCAGTCAGATTTTACTTGACACGAAAATCTGAACTTTAACCTGTATTTAAATGTCTGGATTTCTTGCTCTAATTTCACATACTCAAATGTCCTAGTTCCTGGCAAGCCCCAGGTCTTTGCTGGGTAAATGTTCTAAACCGTGGCTGCCCAAATGGGTACTGGTGTCACAGGAACCACTCGTTGCTGTGCTGCAAAAAGGGATTTCAGTGACATGACAGCCCTGAGGAACACAGACCTTGCAGATGTACTTTAGTGGGGGTAAAAATGTGCTTTTCTAACCCTCCACCACGTGTAGAATACACCCAGAACAGCTGCAGACCCTCGTGCTGTCTTTAACAGAACATTTGGATGTGATTTTACGCATAAATTAGACTCAAAATAATAACATTCAATGTTTGGGTCACTATGACTGACTGCAGAAAAAGCAGCTTGAAGCAAAGCTCCCAAACCCTCTCAGGCAGTCCCTGCAGGATGAGAACTGCCCTGCTTTGACACAGATCCCCAGCAGGACATGGGCACAACACTGGGGCCACACACAAGAGCACACACGTGTGTCTAAGGTTGTTTATTAATCCAGTCCGTTCTAAGTTGTACAATTATGGAAACAACAAAACGACTGCTGGAAGCCCAGGAATATTTACAATCTCGCCTTGTTGTAGTGAGGTCAGTCTATGTTGTTGCACAGATTGGTTATGTTTGGTACCACAAGATGTTTAAAATTCAGACAAATTTGAACAGATTAACAATTGTATATACAGGAAATAAAAGGAAATTCAAGTATCAAAATACAGACAGATTAAATAACATTTGTATTACAAATCAGCCCCACTGCCATACATCACAATTAGCAAAAATGTCCACATTGCAAACTGAACTCGACTGTCTCTGCCCTGTCCGGGAATCCCAGGTAATTCTGTGGGTAAGAAAAATGTCTGAGCTGGGTTGACTTAGCGAGAACAGCACAGGTACTTTTCTTTTGGGAAAAACAAATTTAAGGTAATTTCAATGAGAGATCTAAAAGGGAGACCTTTGCAACACAGCAGCATTGTGAGCGCTGTGCCGGCTCCAAAACAGGATCTGAGCAGAGCCAGGGAAATGCTGCTGCTGGAAACTTCTGAGGTGGGTGGAAGGAGCATTAAAGCATTGGCTCCACCTCAGCTGCACACAGAATGGGACATGTTCGGGGCTTTTTGGCATCTGCTCTGTGTCTCAGCAGCCTCCTGAAGGTACAGACTTCACTGCAGGTACAGCCTGGAAGGTGCTGCATCTTCTCCCTGGGAGGGGGGACAGGCGTGTACCCCAAAAAAGTTGCATAATTTCTTCTAAAAAGAACAATCCCAAAGCAAGTTTAAAGTCAGTTGAACAGCTAAGGTTAGCACTGTTTTTTTTTTTCTTTGTAAACACAAAAATAAAAAAGGATAAAGCATCTTCAATTTGAAAAAAAAAATCATCCCCTCCTATAAAAGGAAAGACAAAACTTGGCAACTCTTGTTTGCCAGCCGTGAGTGAGGGCTCAGCCCACAAACCAAAGTCTGTGAAACACAATCTGTCTTTAAAGAGAGGAACAGAGGAGCCCCAACTCCTCCTGGGCAGGTAATACAGCAGATGCAGTTGGATGCAATATCACGTTCAGCACCAGAAATTTGGGGCAGTTTCCTCCAGATAGCACAAAACCCTGCAGGGAGGAAGAGCCCGAATACTGCACAGTGGGTGGGTGAGGGTGGCCAGGAGCCAACAAATGGCACAGCCCAGGGTGAGTCTCCAGCACAGAGTCCCTCGAGAGACCCCACCACACTGAACTGCCAAAACAACTGCTCTGTCTGTGAGAAAGGTGAGAAAGGGAGTATCTGGCTAAAGAATGGATCACTAAAGACAACCACAGGTTTACACGTGGGGCTGGAATGGACCACCAGGGTCACCGAGCCCAGTGCCTGAAGATTGGAGTCTTCATCACCATGTTACCTCCAAGCCAACCTCCAAAGAAGCTCACGTGTCAGAAAGGAAAGGTGTCCCTCCTCCCAAGCAGAGGTTCAATTTGCAATCTCACCAAAGACTTGTTGCCGACACACCAAATATTTACACTTACACCAGTATGAATTGCAACATGTGCATAACAAGGAATGTTAGGTTTCCTAAATTCATTGACTTAACCCAAAATCTCCACTCCCCCTTCCCAATCCTTTACAGGTCTGTGCCCTTGGGATTATGGTTCATTTCCCTCCCAGCCTCACTGGTGAGAGAGACTAAAGGAAATCCTGACAATACAGCAGCAAGTGGAGTTAAACAGGAATTACTGGGCACAGTGCAGCAGCAGGTCCCACAGCCCTGACAGGGCCTGATGAGATCGTGACAGACGCACTGCGCTGCATTCTGCATCTGAAGAATTCAAATCACAACCATTTTAACATTCTCCCCAGAGGGGAACAGTCTCAAAACACGTCAGTCACAGCCCAAACCACTGTTAAACGCTCTGGAATTCAGAATAAAAGCAAGCACCACCTTTGAGGTGGTGTCTTTGGGGACACTGGGCTCGGACAGGGCCAAGCCACCCTCAGGCTGATGTGGTTTGTCCTTGGGGATGGACTGTTTCAGTGTAATGCCCAAAATTTAACTCCTTATATGTTCATCTTCTGCAATGGTTGCGCTAATTAAATAATGAGCTAGTATCAAAAAAGTGCTAAATCACAATTGAATATACTTAAAAAACCCCAACCCTTCAGGGCATAACTGCATTTAAAAACAAGACAGGTGCACAGAGGCTGGAGCAGGGAGTTGTCCCCAGGAATTCAGTGCGGAAACGGGAAGAAATGGGGTCCTTGCCATAGAAATGTCAAGTATTGCAACACGACAGTTCAGGGGATAAGTCAGCTTTGTACCATCGGGGATATTGGCCACAGCTGCTCTGGGGTGAAAGATCCTTTGCAGATTCTTTTCCTCAAGTTACTTCCATTTGCTACAAAAGCGTGGAGTGGCTTGGAGAACGGGATGCAGACTCACCCTGCCAGGTTCTCACACAGGAGGAAGCAATCTCCAGGAATTTGGTGTTCTCTCCCGTTCACCCAGAGCTGAAGCAGAGTAAGTACCATCAGAAATGTGCACACCATGCCCCTGCTAAGACTTTCTATCGTGCTCCTCGCCGGACTGCAGGATTCTCAACAATTAAAAATCTGTTGGGTTTTCTTCCTCACCAAAAGGCTGCAGCGCTACATTGAAACCGTGAACCAGATTTGCTCTGTGTCTCTTTGTTAAAAAAGAAACGGGTTGAAAGATGTTTTGCCTCAAACTAGGAAAGGCGACATCACTCTTGGCCTCAGAGTCTGGAGTTTTCCTTTGCTAGGAATGGAGATGAGCAGCTTTCCTCAGCGGAGGCTGGGTCCCTTCCCCCCTGTGCTCTGGCAGCCCTCACCGAGCAGCCACGCACCCACTCTGAGGCAGCCACCCGTGCCAGAGGGAGATGATCTTCATGTCAGGAGGCCACTGCGTCCCAGGTCTCTGCCCCAGTGCTACATCCCGTGGTAGGAGACGGCTGCCTGGAGCTCAGCTTCGCAGAGGCAAACAGAAAGGAAGATAATGGAATGAATTTGCGAGTCACACAAAAACACGTGCTGGGAAAGGCCGGGCGAACGGCCCGGAGGTGGGACACAGAAACCGTCAGGGTACGGACACAGAGCGGCAGTGGTTTGCTTTGGGAAGGGCTGCCTGTGATCCCTGCTGGGCTTGGTCACCCTAAGAAAGGCACATGCTCTCCTGACCCGGAGTTAGGGGGCATGGAGGGACCTGCCCTTCCCAGCTGAGAGCAGGGGAGGTGAAGAGCTCAGAGCCTGACACTGGGGGGATGTGTGGCAGCTGTGTGCTGAACACCTACACATAGAAACCACTCTGCCATCCACACCAGGGAATGAGTTTCTCTTAGAGGGACACAGAAACCTTCAGGGCACTCTTAGAGCTTGGAAAAATGCTGATGGAACCCAAACCCAACCTTAGGCACAGCAATGTTCTGCTGTCCACAAGGCTTGGGCTGGCAGGGTGGCACTGCAGGCCCTGGGCAGTGCTGACTCCATGTCAGAAGACTCTATAGCATATGAAATGTATGTACTAGATTGAGCTTTCTTTTGTTTTGTTTTTTTTTTTTTGCTTTAAGACAATATTTTTACTTTTAGTCCTCTCACTGGATTCCCACTGGCTGAGCCCTCAGTATGAGGTCAGTTTGCCATTAAGTCACAAATTACTTGGGAGATCCAACTCATTCCTGAGAAAGAGCTAAAATAAGGACTTTGAAACATCAGATTTCATTGCAGGTGAGGGGAAACAGAAGATCTGAGGAAGCAGCTCCTAAGCTACAGCAAAACTCAGACAAGCTGCTACTGGACCCTAACACCAGGGGCAAATAACCCAGGGCTGCTCCCTGACCTCTCCCCACTGATGCTGCTTGTGGTGCCCAGCTGACACCTCCCCAGCCTGGGGCTAACAACAACACGTGCCTTCGGAAGCTTAACCACAGGCTGCCACATGAGAACTACACCCAGCTCTCACGAGAAGTCTGGTGAGTGTAAACACAAGGACTATGAGGGAAAGAAAAACCTACAAAGGACTGAAATGCATGCAACCAAACCCCCATCATGTCTGAGGGGACAGAGCTCACAGTGGGAACGATCACACCCGGCCCAAACCAACGCTCCCCCACCACCCAGAGCAAGTTCTGCGCTGGGCTTTGAGGAAGGAGACTGTGGGCAAGGGTGGCCGTGAGGAAATGGAAGTGCCCGTGTGTTATTTGCAGAGAGCATCACAGTGGTTAGTGTCGGTTCGACTGGCAGGAAGGAGAGGTGAGTTCACTGAACAGTACACAGCCGTGGCTCAGCCGGGAAGAGGAGGATCTAGGAGGAGGGAGTGTGTGCACCGTAGAGACAAGAGGTCTCCATCAGTCCAAAGACAAGGTGAGATAGAAAAAAAAAAAAGGCCTGGGGAGTATCACATTGCCCCAGGGATTCACAGTGCCAGAGCGAGGGGGGAAGACGTGAAAACGGTGGGCGGCTTTCCTGGATCCACATCTCCGACTGCCAGCCTGCCCTCTCTGCTCCTCCCGCCTGGCGGGCAGCTACAGCGTTACCCTTGTTTCCGAGAAAGGAGATTCACAGTGTTCAGCAGGTACAAAAGCCGGTTAAGTCTACAGTCTCCTAAGTGCTGCTGCCTTGGACGTGGTGCCTAGGCGGGCTCAGGGCGAGCAGCTGGAGGAAGAGGGAGTTTAGAAGAGCAGACAGATCAGATCGCAAAGGCACGGTTAGACGGGGCGGGCGCGGGCGGTTGCTTTAGAAGATAGTGGTCTCATACTTAGTGCTGAGGGTCCGCTTGGAGTCCTGCTTGGGGTCCACGACCCAGGAGACACTGGCATGAGACTGGGAGTCTTGGTCCACTTCAGGAGGATCCAGCTAGAAAATAAAGAAAGGGCATCTTAGGACACCCGTGCTTCTGGGACAGAATGAGCAGGGACTCAAACATGAAGTGCCTGCCTGCCTACTGCCCGTCCCAAAAATGTGCACGTGTGCAAGGAAGCAGCTCTTGCTGGGGAGCATTTGAGTCCTTCACAGCTAAAACGTGTCTGGCCACGTCAGTCTCAACCCAGCACCCCAAGATGACTCCCTGCATTAGGCTGTGAGTCCCTGTCACCATCAGCGACAGCTTTGCTCATCTCAAACAAGCATGAAAAACGGAGCGCTACAGAAATGGGACAGAGGGAGACAGCTCCTGGCAGGTGAGCTCCCACGTGATTCACCCTCCTGACCAAGCACGGCTCTTTCCTCTTGTCCTGCTAAATCAGGGTGCCACGGGGAAGTTACCACCCCAGCAGGAGCAGCGGGGTTAGCTGAGAGCTGCCACACTGCATCAGCAGGGGCGGGAGGGAGCAGCAGATCCCCGGGGTTCATCCAAACCCCTGGCGTGGGCCAGAACGAGCATGGGGATGAACAACAACGAGGCAGGACACGGGGGCACAGCAGGGGATAAGGGAAGTGGGGAGGCAGCCCGGGTCGGTTTGGAATGGAGGATGGCAGGAAGAAGGGTAAAGACCTTCGCTCCAGGACTAACAGACTGCAGCGGCAGGTAGGAGGGGCGGTGAGTTGTACAGGTGTGACAGTAACAACAGCGGGTGTCGGGAGGGAGCGGCACCTGAGCGGGGGGGAGCAAGCAGAACACAGACAAAAGGAGACATTAAAGGAAGGCAGTGGCTTGTGCAGCAGTCCCTGCTCCTCAGCAGCTCCAGTCTTGGCTGGTTTTGGCTATGGGGAATCCCATACTGCAGCTCACCTATGTATCTCACTGCAGCTCTGCAGGGTGTGCAGAAGCTTGTGCTGGACCCAGCAGGGCACTAAAGCTCCATCCCACCTGGGCTGTTTCCACCTCTGCCTGCCCTTCTCTTACCAGGAGAAGCCCCAGCCCCACAGCAGCAGTGACACAGGCACAGACCTGCAGTGCCAGCAGTAGGACAGGCACCTGGACCCTGTCTGGGCTCCCCCCACCACCCAGGAGAGGTGTAGGGGTGTGGTGCCCACCAGAACCCCCAGCTCAGCCCAGCAGGTCGCTCCACGTACCGCGGATTTCCTCATGCCTGCTCGTGGTTTAGGCACCGGTTTGGAAGATTTTGTTTCAATCATTTCTCCTGCTCCAGCACCCAGAGGCTTTGCTCTCTGGGCTTGCAGGGCGAGCTGGTAGGCGACCTCGAATGCCTGCCCCAACGTGAGGATGATCTCGTACGTCAGGTTCTTGGAGAGAACACAGAGAACACAAAGCTGTCAGATCACCCTGTACACAGTCCTCCTTGTGCTCAGAAGCTGCTATGGGATCACAGACCTTCCCATCAGCAGGTCACATCTTGCTGTGTCCCTGGCAAAGCCACTGAGCTCCAGATGTGAGGAGAGCCTGACCATGCTGCCTGCCCCAGGGTCCCCTGTCCACCTGTAAAGCCCCACTGCAGTTCAGCAGCATAAAGAAAAATAGCCTAAAAGTCTTGTGCAATTTTGATTCTGCCCAAGTATAAAAGCAAATCACACTTCTACCTTCTCTGAGTTGTTAAATCAGCCCATTATGCTCAACATAATTGAGAGTATGTTAGGGGTTTGTGCACGGCACATTCCCCAGGAGGAAAAGCTCCTGCCCTGCTTTATTCAGTGCTGGAGACGGCAGTAATGAAACCAGACAAATATTCTCTTTGTCCACAGAGGTCCAAAGGACAAGCATATTTGGAACCAAGACTACTTTATGGTAAAAATGGGTGAAAGAACCCTGGAAAGGAGCAGTCTGTGACCAGCCAATAAAGCTGAGGGATGAAACAAATGGGCTGTGAAGGACCAGGAGATGTGACATGACAATGCACTCACCACATCCACAGTGCTGAAGACATGGCAGTAGTGATGGCTGGTCTGCAGGTCCTTGGTGATATAGGCAAATGTGCAGAGATCCTCAGGGTCCTGGGCAGCACAGGAGATGTTCCGGATCTCGTGCTCAGCAATGACATTCTGCCAGGGTCAACCACAAGCACCCGTCACTCTTCTGGGGATGGCAAATACACCCGGCAAACAGTGGCTGTGGAGGGTGCCCTGGGGACAGGGAAGGGGGGTCTCCCAGCCAGACCAGTCCCAGCTCCCTCCCATGGCAGGAATAAATAGCAACGTGGTCCACAAGCAGCCAGTCTGCCAAGCCTTTGGCACTCAGGTGATCATCACCACCTTGGTATTCTCCCCCAGCCCCAGACGCTGCCCAGGAGCAGCTGTGGCTTCTGGAGCCACAAAAAGTGACCTGCAGCCCCCAGGCAGGTGGGATTGCAGGCTGTGTCCCTCCAGACACTGACTTTGAGGCATCTGCAGCTCACCTTGTTGGAGGCATCAATGAACTTCACCCCTTTGTACGTGATGGACAGGATTATGGTCGGGATCTTCTTCATGTGCTCCGTGGATTTCTTCAGAAATGAGAATACTGAAGTGACCAACTATGAATGGATGCTCCCTCTTTGCCCCCACCCCAGAGAACCCCAGGCCTGTACAGGAAGATTTGGGGATCTAGGACCAGGAGGAGGAAAGCAGAGGTGGAAGAGACAAGGACCTGAAGAGAACCCAGCCACCACTTCCCCAGTGAAAACCCATTCTCTCAGACCCTCTGGGTACTGGGAACAATGCTGGGAAGGGGCGGTTCACCAGAAACAGTGGCACTGCCTGTTTGGTGGACAGGGTTTGGGGAACCACTGAGGTCCTCTCCCCAACCCACATCATCCCCCACAGGCTGCAAGTGAAGCCCCCAGCCCCAGGGTCTCCCTACCCTCATCTTGGCACAGGCGTCCTGGGTAGACTCTGTCCCTCGGAGGTCTTTGATCAGCATGGAACCCAAGTACTGTGTGAAGGAGGGAGAGATGTTAGATCCTGCCACTCCCAGGGCAATGCCAGTGCCCTGAGAGCCCAGAGCTCCTCACCCTTGCCACCCCACAAACCAAAAGCCACTTACATTGGCCTCGTACCCGCAGGACTCGAAGATGAGCTTCTCGGGCTGGTGCTGCCAGTTTTGAACAGGGGCATAGGGGGCTGCCAGGCTGGGGGGGCGCAGGGTGAGCCTGGACTCCCGACGGTCCTCCTGCAGGGCAACAAGCACGGATGTGAAGCCACAGTGGGTTGGAACAGCTCTAGAGGGGCTCTGAGGGGATTGAGGCTGGCAATGGCCAAATCCCCCAGGAGCTGGGTGGAGGCAGCACGTGGGGTTAAGGTGCCAGTGCTGATGGAAGTGTGAGCCATCCATTTTTGAGGTGAAACTGAGGCATAAAGGAGCTGCTGACTCTAATGTCTGAGGGAAGCTGAGCCTGACCAGACCCCTCCTTGCATCATCCTCATTTGTCCCTGGCTCCAAAGATGGGGGAGCCTGTGCAGAGGCCCCCAGGACACACAGAAGCACCCACTAACCTGTGCTTTGTAGCGCTCAGCTCTGGAGTAGGGAGCAAGCTCAGTGCCACGATCATGCTGCCTCTTGGCAGTGTCCCCGGAGGGCAACAGGAGATCAGCAGATCTGCCCGTGCAGGAGTCGTTCTGGCTCAGGGGAGACGACGTCTGGGACATCAAATCCTGGCACTGGAAGGAGCAGACACCACAAAGGACCCAGTCAGCTTGAGCTGTGCTGTGCCCCCCATCACTCCCTCTACACTGCCCAGCACAGGGTGCATTGAGTGGACTAACGGGGTCAGATCCTGCGCTGGGGGGCTCCTGCCTCAGTGCCAATCCCACCCTTTACCTTCTGCACAAGACACCTGATTTGCCCCAGGATGGTTT